>CM054059.1:392016601-392456941 GCA_028641055.1 Alopecurus myosuroides
TCGTCAACATGCTCACCCATAGTATTATGAGTGAGGATCTTCTACAGGCTTCATCGACATCGGAATCGACACCTCTTCCGATTCAACAGTGTTTGGTACATGATCTCGAAACTAGATCTTGGAATTTATATTCTGTTTTATCTGCATAGATAGATCTTGGCGGTTGCGAAGTAGTTTAGCGATTTTTAAAAAAAAAATCCATTGCGCAACCTAGCACCCTACACCGTGTGCCCCTCCAGTCGTGCCCGTCTTCACCACTGACCTCAACGCCCCCGTACGGCTACTCCCCGTCCTACACCAACTTGTCGTTGCCAACTCTGTGCCGTGGACCTCTCCCCTTTGTCCCAAGTTCAAGTTTGGCGCCGCAGCACAGTGCGGTGACCCAGCACACGACTGCATGTGTAGTACAAAAGTCATTGACATAATACTCACCGAAGGACTTATCCGTGAATATTACATCCCTTAGAGTGGTACAACATAAACATAGCAGGTCCAAGCATAGCTATAGGATACAAACTTTATTACAAAATCTTGGGAATCTACCTTTGATGAATCAAAGAAGGTTTGATGCAAATTAAACATCAGAAGAAGCAATTTGAAGCTCCAAGCTGGAGAATAACTCTAGTTCATAACCTAATCCCCTACGGCTAATGTCATCCCTAATCTATGGCTTGTAGACAACTAAGTCCAAGAATGGACTCCACCTACACCTTGATAGCTTCTCCTCCATCGGCGTTGTTGATGACGATGTTTCACTCGCTAAGTAAGATATGAATCCACCTAGCTGCATGATGTAGCGATGGTTTCCCGATGAAGACTTCTTTAAGGGCTTCAACTCTAAGAAGGGGGTCAAATGGGAAGAAATGAGTAACGAGCGTTACTCAACAAGTTCATGATATATAGTGGGTAGCACTAACTACAGCTTTAGACTCGAAAGAGTCATAAGCTAATGCAAGATTTTTGCAAATATTTCTTCAAAAGGTTACTTTTAATATTGAAAACTATGCCCGCCAAATCATCACACGAGTTAGAACTTCATGGAGTTTCCTTCCCTGTAGCGTTCGCAGTTCCTTCCCGGGACAGGGGGTAACATGTCACATCCTTTTACACTCTCCAGAGGTGCGTTACTTTACCCATAGGCGATCAACACCATGATGAACAACCAGGTGTACATTCCTGCCCAGTCCCACTCAGGTGTGGGGCCCGGTTGTTGATCCAAACCAAACAATGCTTCTTCGCGCAAGGCATGCCCACCCATTTCTACCACGCGGGTTGAACCCTTGATTCTACCCCTCATGATAGAGATCTAGGCGCCCCGGGCAGACACTCATAGACCCCAGAGTCCGTGAGACGTAAGGGATCCCACCGATGTGCATGTAGTCCCGCAAGACCTACAACGTACGTCTCTGGCAGTCCGTTGACATGTGAACGGGAAAAGATCACAGCTGGCTTACTCGCCCCATACAAGACCCATGGTTAACGCGGCATTTACAGGGCACCGAGCTTTGACGACATTTGTTGTTAAGTGCTAGGTAATACTTTCCCATGCATATGGAACCTTCCTTTGACCTATTCATCTTACCATGGTCTCATCCGTCCACCAAACAAAACACTACCACTCGGGTAGTCATTCAATTAGTCATACTATTACAAAAAATAGTATCATGCATTCTTTTGAGAATAGGTGGTACTACGATAGGTTTTTGCAAATAGTTCTTAAGAAATACTGCAAAGGATATGAGCAAGTGATGAACTTGCCTGAGATATGAATAACAATAATAATCCATGTCTTCGGGTTCGAGGGTCGTGTAGAAATCTCGAAATCTGAAAGATAGCAAAGCAGTTCTGGTAAGGACTACAGAAAATACTTGGCAAGATGATGTAACACATAGTAATAAGATTCATCGCGAAATACCCTGGAAAACACCCCAGCTTACAAGTGTAAGCTACGTTTGATACGATATCCTGAACACATTGGTTTAAGGTGACTTATGATTGTTTTATTACTTGTGGTGATGATGTTGTTACTTATTTTAGACTTACATGTGTTTCAATTTTATTTAACAAACAATTGTTATCATGTTTAAATAGAAGTATTTATTACTTAGTTAGGCACTAAGACAGTACCACACGGAAAACAACTATTGAAAAGAAAACAAACATATTTTCTTCAATGCTGTTGAAAAGTGCAGAGCTAAGACAAAGGAATTGGAATGAGTACATAATACAATCAAAACCATCATATTTTAATTTGTTAATTACTTTTTATGAGAGTTTAGGAGTGTGAAAACATGAGGTTTTATTAATAAGGAAAATAATGTTGTAGTAGTTATTTCTGGTTATAATGGAACATGATAGAATTTCATTATACTTTTAGAAACAAGTTAATAAGTTAAAAAAATGTTTTATGTTTTACATACTTGAATTGGAAATGATTTTCTCTTTAATTTGGTATAACATTTGAAGCTTTCGGAAATATTTGAATAAGTTATTAATTTCTTAATTTTAAATAAATTAAATGACTAGAAAAAATATTGCACACATGAAAACTTGTTCAAACAACTTTAAAAATATCATAGATTAGTTTCATTTGTCATTTTGATCAATTTGGTATATAACTTGTAATTTTCTGATTTATTTTATTTTTCACATTTTTTAAATGAATTAATTTAAATTCCGAAAATGTTCAAATTTAAATTTCATCAGACATTTTTTATAATTTCATAAATAGATAGGTTTTATTTTTCTGAACATGTATATATTTTATTTACATTTTTATGATAAGTATTTTAAAAATTATTGAATTATTAAGTTTAATCATTTTTCTGCCTATTTTAAATTGACAGGTGGGACCCACCTGTCAGTTTTATTTTTAATTCAAAAAATAAAAGAAAAAAACTACAACGTCATGGTGAATTCATGGTTACGTCAACCGTGGAGGGGATCTCCACCGTTGCACCGCAATCGCGCAATCCTACACGAATTAGTGCAAATTGTTGATGCCTGTAGCTAGGGGAGGTCTCAATGAACCCATAGGTCGCGGTGCCACTGGTTAGTGTCCACCGGAACATCGCCGATGACGAGGTTCCGCGGCGACGGTGTCGTCTCTTGACAGCAACGACGAAATCTAACGTAATAAAACGAGAAAACTGCACCGGGAGGTGTGTGGGCTCACATAGAGCACAGAGAACCCGTCGGTGTGGCTAGTGGTGGCTCGACGGCGACGAATTTGACCGCGGCGTTCGACAGCCGTAGATGAAGAAGAGTGCTCAATTTGGCCGTGTCCGGGCTTCCCAACAAGCGCAACTCGACATGGAGAGAGAGACAAGGACGGCGGAGCTAACGGTGGCTTCGGTTCCTCGCGGGGTGACCGGAGATGGCGGCGGCGAGCGGAAACGGTGACGGTTAGGGTTAGGGTTTCGCCCCTAGGAGATACAGAGAGAGAGAGGAAGCAAGAATGCGAGGCGACTGGGTAGAATGAGAGGGAGATACACGGCTTCTCTCGACGTTATCTCTGCGTGCGTCGGCAAGCAGGAGGTGGTGTGGAGGCGTCGGCGCTTTGGCACGTACGGTACCGTCTTGGAGGAAGACAAAAGGTAATTCTTCCCTATAACCCCTGGAATTAATTAATTTTTTACCAAGAGGTTCTTCTTTGGTTGAAAACAGAATAGAAATGATGTTTTCAGGGTCTTTTTCAAAACAGAAAAATTATTAAAAATAAGATTTGTAATCCTCATTAAATTTGTAACCTCACCATGATTTGGTTTGGTGAAATTGATCAAGATTTTAATTTTAAATTAGGGGTCTCAATTAAGTAGTTTTTGTTATTTTATCTCCATTTAATTTATTAAATGGCTTTAAAATTATTTGAGGCATGATTAACATGAGCACACAACAAACATGTGGTTAACAAAATGATATGTTCTAATTGTAAAACCGTGGATACATGTCATTTAGGAAATACTTGGAAAAACTTCTTTGTAGTGTTTTATGTATTATAGATAAAAATCACCAACTATGAAATATCACTCCAAGTCCTATGAGATGATTTTAATTGGTGAAAGGACTTATTTTCTTTTATGATACTATGTCATTTTTCATAATTTAAACTCCTAGAAATTTTTGGTTGACATTTTACTTAGGTGTGTGTACGCCCTATTTGATATATGAGGTACTTGATCAAGTGGAAAACATGTGTGGCTTTGGAATCTTATTTGTTTGTTTTCCACACAGGTTCCAAGTATGACTATTATGCCTTGTTGGTTTTATAACATGTAATCATTTGCATGATTATGTATAGATTAATTTTTGTTATTATACATTTGTCTTATGGATGATAAGGATCTAGAAAACAAGGTAGTTAAGCTTGTTTCCATCTACCTCCAAATATCACAAGACACTTGGATGCAATGGCTTGTTATTATTTCTTACTTTATACTTGATTCCATTAAAGATATTCTTATGTGTTCCTCATCTCAGATGAGCTTGACAAGGATTAAAGGTTCTAGGTTTTCTGATGTTATCTAATGGTATTAGGTATAGTTGGTTATGATATGCTTCCTTACTAAGAGCATGTCTAACAGACCCCCTAAATGGCCCAAACCCGTATAATAACCGCCGATATACGGGTTTGGGCTCTACCCGGCCATCTAGCAGACCCCCTAAATCGACCACCCCGGACGATTTTTTACAAGTTTGGGTAGGGGGCGGCCCGTCGACCCCTACATGTGCGGGTCGGGAGAAAATGTAGAGGGCCAACCCTCTACCTCGTGCGAGCTAGGGCGCGCTGAAGATTCAGCTTCGAATCCACTTTCGTTCACCCCGCCGCCAGCCGCCGCCAGCAGCCGCCGCGTAGATCCGGCCGCCTCCGAGGCACCGCACCCCGGCCGGACACCGCCGCACCCCCGCCGGACACCGCCGCACCTCCCGCCGGGCCCCAGCGGACCTCGGCGCCCCTCGACTCGCCGCGCCGTGTGCATCTCCGCCGCCTCCCCACGGTGAGTAGTCGCCGGCCGTGTTTCCTCTTCGATTTCGCTGTGCTGCGGGTGCCTGATCTCAGTTTCGCGATGTCGTAGATGTCTGCGGACGCGACCATGGAGGATGTGGAGCATTCCGATGATTCCTTGAGCTGGTCTTCGGGGGATTCCGACCTCGACGAGCTGATGAGCGACGACGACATGGCTATGATGCAGTACATCTTCCGCATCAAGGACATCGAGGACCGCGCGAAGCTGCTAGATCAGAGAAAGGGTTCTACGAAGGGCCGCATATGCATCCCGCGGAACCGCGCGCTCGGCCACGAACAGCTGTGGCAAGATTATTTTGCCGAGGTACCTACCTATCCCCCCCGTCTCTTCCGTAGGAGATACCGCATGCGTAGAAGTTTGTTCACCAAAATCGTCAAAGATTGTGAAGCAAACTCCGATTATTTTAAGCAACGGAGAAATGCCGCCCAAGTCATGGGATTTAGCCCATATCAGAAAATGGGATTTATGCAATGTGATGAGATGTTGCGTTGATATGCAAAATGTCCAAAACCCTGTTTTGTGAGGGGCCAAAAGCTCGTGCGAGCTAGCAGACCCCCTACCCCCACCCCGTAAAACAGAATATTCTGTTTTACGGGGTGGGAGTAGGGGGTCTGCTAGCTCGCCCGAGTTTTTGGCCGGCGAAAAGCGTATACAGGGCCCTCTACACGCGTTTTAGGGGGCGAAAACATAAGGGGTCTGTTAGACATGCTCTAAGTCAGTGTTACTTCTTGTTGACTTCTGTTGCGTGATGTACTTGCCTGTAGTAGCCACTAGTCTTCAGATACTGTCTTTGTCACTTGCAAGCAAGATCATCTCTTGGAGTACCTAAGTGTTTTCTCTCCCTTGTTGGTCTCTTTACTTAAGAAATTCACCACTAGAGCTTATAGGGTATCTGGACTGGTTCCCGGATACTAACTTTAGTAGTAATCTGTAGCTCCTGGTGAAATGCATTCATTTGCTTCCATAACCATTTCATTCTTGTGATGTATTCAATTATGATGAAGATTAGCTTATTGAAACTCACTTGTTCACAAGGTTGATATGACCTTGTATCCAAATTATTCTTATATAACACCAAACACTTGGATTTCAACATGTTTCTTATTTTATTCCTTATCTTGGTTTCTTTATTACTTAGAACTTGAATGTGTTGCTTAAGTTATAATGTGGTTTATTATTTCCTCCTTGTTATTCTTCCCCTTTTATGGATCATGGTTGCATATATAACAGAATGTAGTGTATTTTATAACATCAATTTTCCCTATGCATATAAGAAGAATTTGTTGACAAGGTTGCAAAGCCTTCCCCCAAATTACTTTTCATATCCAAATGGATGAGAAGTACAAGGTTATCAAACCTTCTGTTTATTTGTACATGACACTCAATTTTTAGAGCCTACAAAAGTGATTTGTTAACAAGGTTGCAAATCTTGTTACCAAACTACTTCTATACAACACCAACATTGGAATATCACATTATTTTTAGATGGTTCAATAAGAATAGATCTTTGGTGTATGATTTTCCAAATTCTCCAGGATTTATTAAGTTAGCACTTCTTGGATAACCTAAAGAATCCTTTTGAAGATCTTCTTGTGGTAGTTCCTCCTTTCTTGTGGTTTGCTTCTCTTGCAGAATGTCTTCGAGAAGATTGGGAAACATGATAATAAGATAGTCTAGACAAAGTAGAAAGATCCTGATTAAGACTTAGTTAAGCTTTTATTCTCCTTCCATATACTTCTCATTTTGTTTCCCATAGGATAGGTACTTATTTCATATATGATTGGTTTTACTTAGATATAGATTCAATTTCTCTAATAGAGGTTATAACTTGTTGTTATTCATTAATTGTATCCAGAGATACTTTAGTTGTTGAATGTTGATTTGGATAGAAATGTGGAGTGTTTGTGGAATGAGGACTTAAGATAATAAGTTGGTCATATGATCCCTTAATGTGTTGAGATTTAATATGCTCACTTGTATAAGATGAATGAGACAATGAGCATATGAAAGTTATTGGATTTTAATGATTTAAGTCAGAGTTGTTAATTTATATTATTCTCTTTATTATTTTGAGATATGTACATATTCTATAAATATGTTAACAATAACATTTATTTCATTTCCCACTTGTGGGGTTTAAGTTAACACTTGTTTGTATCATTTGTGTTCTATTAAACCTTTGTTATTCCCTTCTAAAGGCTCACTTAGTAGTTATTATATGATTTATACAAGTGTTGGTAAATGAATTGATAACTTAGAGAGTTGTTCTTTTATAGGACATAACATCTTCGTTGATGATATGGTTCAATTGTGCATTACTCATTTGTGGAAGTATAATCATCGGTTATGTGATTTGGATACTCACACCTCTTTGAGTTCTAGATACCTAGTGAGTTATCCCAAGTCACTTATAGACTTGTGATTAAGGTTGTGGAAAGTTAGTGAGGGTCATCACCAATTCTGGTTTGTGTAATCAGATGATTTGGTTTGTAAGACAATTGCTATAAAGACCACTCCAAAATGTAATCTTGACCAGATGATCTAACCTATTTCATCGTGTCAAGAGTAACATTGATCACTTTGCTTCCTTTAAACTTTCTCGCCAAAATTTCCCGTATTTTTAGATGCATGTATTGAAAATGCACATATAATATTTAGATCCTTATAACTTCCCAAACACTGGGATGTTACACACAACAACACTGATGCCAAGATGGAGGACATCATCGCGAGCGGCTCAGCGGCTGCCGCCTCCTGCCCCGGGTTCTATACGCAGGTCGAATCACAGGAAACCGGCAACTACGGGGTCCATGTCGAGCTCGACGATGTTGGGGCTGAGGTGGAAGAGGAAGAACCGGTGGAGATGGTGCAGGATACAACCAAGGGGAAACAGAAGCGACGGGATTCCACCAAGCCGACCGAGCCCAGAATCAAATAGACAATGAAGGAAGACGAGTGCCTCGCCGAAGCATGGAAGACTGATGACCCACAAGTATAGGGGGTGTATCGTAGTACTTTCGATAAATAAGAGTGTCGAACCCAACAAGGAGCGGAAGGTGTTGACAAGCAGTTTCGACGAAGGAATAACTGTAAATACTGGAAAACAAATTTGTAGGTGTTTTTTATATTGAAGATAAATAAAGTGCTAGTAAGTAAAATGCAGTAGTAATAATTGCAGCAAGTGGCCCAATCCTTTCTTCAGCAAAGGACAAGCCGGTGAATTTACTTATGATTAACAAACGTTCTCGAGGACACACGGGAGGTTTCTGTCAAGTGCTTTTGTTCCATGCAGCTGAATAAATTTGGTGTTTTGATAAGTGTTGTGTGGGTGAATCTATGCTAATGTACCGTCCCATCCAAGACTAATACATACTTGTGATTATACCCCTTGCAAGCATCCGCAACTACAAGAAAGTAATTAAGAAATAAATCTAACCACAGGTTTAAACTCCGGGATCCTACACTCCCTTGTGTAATTGTTTCCTAACGGGGGTTTAGATTTCTGTCACTCCAGCAACCCCACAATTAGTAGACAAATAGACGATGCATTCCCCTAGGCCCATAAATGGTGAAGTATCATGTAGTCGACGTTCACATGACACCACTAGAAGAATAACACCACAACTTAAATATCAAACATTAATATTATTCAACATTACTTCACTACTAACAACTGGACTTCTCCCATGTCCTCAAGAAAAACACGAACTACTCACAACACATCATATGGATCATAATCAGAGGTGATATAATGGATGATAACAATCTGGTCATAAAGTGCAAACACCGATAAATCTCACAAGCATCAACTACTAACAAGTAATCCACACCGGGAGAGAGATCTAATGTAAAACAACAATAGAGGCCCCTAATTGTTACAACGGGATGAAGGTGGACGATGAGGGTGATGGTGCTGGTGGTGATGACGATGATGATGATGATCTTGATGATGCCCGGAGCGATGACGGTGACGATGGCGGTGATTTCCCCTCTCCGGAGAGGAATTTCCCTGGCAGATTTCTCCCTGCCAGAGAGGATGGAATGAGGCTTAGGCTTCCCTCGGGGTCAGGGGGCCAAAGATGACCCCAAGAGGTGGGCCAGGGTGGCCACACCCCTAGGTGGCGCGGCCAGGGGGAGGGCGCGCCACCCCTAGGTGTGGGCCGCTGGTGGCCCCCCTCTGGCTCCCCTTCTGGCTGTGTTCCTCCTCGGGACTTTTAGGAACCCCCGGATGTCCCCCTTCTTCTTCCGATCTTCTGAAATATGGTATCTCAACGGTGCTTTTTTCCATCAGATTTCTGGTCCCGGTGTTTATTCTCCAAAAATTATAAAACATGCAAAATAACATAAAATAACATAAGAGATGCATCATAACATGAAATATATCGATGAATAACAGAAAATTATGATATAAAATAGTGATGCAAAATGGGCGTATCAACTCCCCCCAAGCTTAGACCTCGCTTGTCCCCAAGCGAAACTGAACTCAGAAAACATGACCACATGTTTATGGAGTGAAGAGTCGATAAATAAAATACGGACAAGAAGCATCACATTTACCTATGCACAAATCATTACAGACAGCAACTTCATATCATAAAACTTAACTTGAAACAAGTAAAGGGAGTCGCAAACAAAGATGCAAAAGAGAGAATCAAAATTGGTGATGGCAAACTTTTTTCTTGGTCAGAGAACCTTTAATGAAAATATACTGATCTTAGGTGAAGTCTTTATAACAAGGTTTATATTGTACTCCCTCCGTCCACGTATAAGTGTACATATACTTTTACACTTAGTCAAACTTTTTAAACTTTGACTAAATTTATAGAAAATTGTAGCAATATATATGACATCAAAATGATATATTTGGAAACTTCATGTCAAGACAAATCTATTGATACTAATTTGGTGTCATAAATGCTAGTACTTTTCCCGATAAAGTTACTCAAAGTTTAATAAATTTTGACACACGAAAAAGGAAAACGTACGCTTTATCGTGGACGGAGGGAGTAGAGCTTAACATGTTTAATTGTAACAACTCTTTTTAGTGATTCATAACTTTCAAAGTAATATTTATTCAGATAATAAAGCATGTTCTAAACAAAGAAGGATAGAAAACATGATTGAATAAACCAACATATATATGATGTGATCACAACAAATCAAATGCTTGCTGGAGACAGAAGGAAATGGGTTTACTGACTAAACATAAAAGTAAAAGATAGGCCCTTCGCAGAGGGAAGCATTGACTACTCATGTGCTAGAGCTTTTATTTTAATAAACAGAGGTATAAAATGCAGGACACTCCTCCCATCCATCTTACATAAACCATGGCTAACCGAATCCTCGGGTGCCCACCAACAATCACAAACCGTGGAGGAGTGTCTAAATTTTTGAGAGCTGTATATTTATGTCAAAGAATGGCAAACAGAAAATACAGTACGTCACAAGCCAACTAGACTCACAAGAGCGGCTCCCATGGTGAAGGACGCAACTGGTGTAGAAGGTCATCCCTGTTTCTCGTTTGTTTACACAATTATGCTTTGACTGATAAATCAGGGGCAAAAAGAGTGAAGAGAATTTGTATTATTATTTGGGGCTGGGAACCCCGCCGCCAGCTCTTCTAGCATTTGGATAAGCGGATGAAGCCACTAGTCCAGGTGTGTGAGTCCAATCAACAAGTGAGATAAAGATTCTCTATTTGCGTCCTCATGAGCTGAAACAGGAACACAAAACAGGAGTAGTTTGAAAGTTTTAAAGGTAGCACATGAGGAATTTACTTGGAGTGGCGGTGAAATACCACATGTAGGTAGGTATGGTGGACATGAATGGCAACGTTTTGGTTTAAGGTTTGGATGCACGAGAAGCATTCCCTCTCAGTACAGGGTTTTTGGCTAGCAAGGTTGGGTAGCAAGCATAAGAGTTGAAGGAAAACAAAAAAATATACATATGATGAAACCAATCATGTAATCTTTAATGAAAGCACAAGAGATCTTAACTTGTGAATACTAAGTTTATGAGCTAATAGGAAAATTCCTCTTTATTATACTAGCAACTCAAATTATTATTTCTGCTGTCCCAAGCTAAGTTTGCCAAAACCAACTAGATTAACTTGATGATCTCTAGAGTGATACCAAACACTAATAGCAAGCTAAACCATATGACAGAAGTTGAAAAATGAAATAAAGTGCATAGAAAGTAAATGATGAAACTTCTGATTAATATTTCAAACCGGCAACTCACACCAACGGGTACAACCATAACCAACTAGGGAGAGACACTTCCATACTGCAAACCATCCTATAGGATAACCTCTCTACTCATGATATGACTCTACTAAAAAAGTAAAAAGATGAAAGATACCGTGAAACTCCCCCCAAGGATGGAACAAGCCGAGGGGATGCCAAAACCAATGACGAATTAATTCTTCGGTGGTGGTGGATCATTCTCATCCTCGGTCTTCCAAAGTAAAGGCTCTCCATCCACAAATGACGTCCTGGCCTCCATCATCCTGAAACTAGCAACAGAGCTTATACGTTTAAACATGTTCTCATACTCACAGTTCTGGTTCTGCACGTCGTAGAGTTGTGCTTGCAGATCATTGGTGATCTTGGTTAGTGAGAGAATCTCCTCCCAAAGCTTCAAATTCTCCCTCTTGTATTCAGCGATTTGTTCTGTTTTTATCCTGTCATGATCTCAACTTCACGCTCTGCCATCTTCTTGTACGTGAAAACTTCTTGCTCCAGTTCTTCCATCCTAGCTTCCAGAATTCCCTCTCCTATAGGGCCCCGAACATCTTTAATCTGCACCTCCCCGTCCTTGAGCAGCAATTCCTTGGGATGCATCTTCAACTCGTTCAAGTACGGGTTGACGATGTTCTCAAAGAAACTGTCTTTGGGAGATCCAGGAGAAGCCATTGCTGCTCTAAATCTGAAGATTTAATCTGGCAGAAACAACTCGACACAGAAACATGACGAGAAAACGATATACGGACCTCGGGGGGTCCGGAGGATTATATAGCGAAAAGTTTCATAACGAAAGGAAAATTCAGGTCGAAAACGAGTCGAAGAAGGGCTCCGGGGCGTCCACACCATGGGCTGGCGCGGCCAGAGGTGGGCCCGCGTCACCCTATGGTGTGGAGCCTCCGGGCTCCGTCTCCCTCTTGTTTCCGGCTCATAATTTTTCATATTTTCTAAAAACAGCAAAAATATAAATTGGAAGATGTTTCGCGGACATTTTCTTACCAAAACTGTTACCTATTTGAAAACTGACTCTGCAGTTTCTGAAATAAGCTTCCTAATAAACTCCTCCGGGGTCATGGCTTGAATACAATCAACATTTTCATTATAAGGATCTCCACAAATATAATGCTTGAGTCTTTGGTCATTCACCACTTGTGAAGAGTTGTCTTCGAGGGAAACAATTTTAATTGCCCCCAAACGATATACCTCTTCGATAACAAAAGGTCCTTCCCATCTCGAGAGTAACTTTCCTGGAAAAAATCTGAGACGAG
Source organism: Alopecurus myosuroides (assembly GCA_028641055.1). Taxonomy (NCBI): domain Eukaryota; kingdom Viridiplantae; phylum Streptophyta; class Magnoliopsida; order Poales; family Poaceae; genus Alopecurus; species Alopecurus myosuroides. Next base: position 392,029,139 of record CM054059.1, read on the forward strand.
ACCTATACAATAACACTTTCTCACCTACATGAAATTCTCTTTTAATAATTCTCTTATCATGCCACCTTTTAACTTTCTCTTTAAAGATCTTAGCATTTTCATATGCTTCACTCCTCCATTCATCTAAACAACTTAAGTCAAGCAACCTCTTCTCACCAGCAAGTTTAAAATCTCTATTTAGGTCTTTCACTGCCCAATAAGCTTTGTGTTCTAATTCTAGGGGCAAGTGACAAGCTTTTCCATAAACCATTTTATAAGGAGACATGCCCATGAGATTTTTGTAAGCAATTCTATAAGCCCACAGAGCATCATTTAATTTCTTAGCCCAATTTTTCCTAGATTTGTTAACAGTCTTTTGCAAGATAGATTTGATCTCTCTATTTGATAATTCTACTTGCCCACTAGTTTGAGGATGATATGGTGAAGCAATTCTATGATTAACATCATATTTAGCAAGAGTTTTTCTAAAACCACCATGAATAAAATGAGACCCCCCTTCAGTCATAAGATATCTAAGCACACCAAACCTAGGGAAAATAATGTTCTTAAGCATTTTTAAAGAGGTTTCACCATCAACACTTTTAGTAGGTATAGCTTCTACCCATTTAGTAAAATAATCAACAACAACAAGAATATGAGTATGGCCTTTTGACAGAGGGAAAGGACCCATAAAGTCAAAACCCCAACAATCAAACGGTTCAATAACAAGAGAATAATTCATAGGCATTTCATTACATTTAGAAATATTTCAAACCCTTTGGCATTGATCACAAGATAAAACAAATTTCTAGCATATTTAAAGAGAGTAGGCTAATAAAAATCTGATTCTAGAACTTTATGTGCAGTTCTATCTCCAGCGTGATGTCCTCCATAGGCACTACTATGACATTTTCTCAATATCTCCTGTATTTCATTTTCAAGAACACATCTTCTCATAATACCATCAACACCTTCTTTATATAGGTGTGGGTCATCCCAAAAATAATGCCTCAAATCATAGAAGAATTTTCTTCTTTGTTGAGCTGTAAAGGTAGGAGGCAAATACTTCGAAACAATAAAGTTAGCATAATCAGCATACCATGGACTCTCATGAGAGCTCACTTTTATTGCAGCTAACTGTTCATTAGGAAAACTATCATTAACAGGAATAGGGTCATCAGGGATATTTTCTAATCTAGACAAATTATCAGCAACAAGATTTTTAGCACCCTTCCTATCCACAATATGTAAATCAAACTCTTGTAAGAGAAGCACCCATCTAATAAGCCTAGCCTTAGCATCTTTCTTTTCCATAAGGTACTTAATAGCAGCATGATCAGTATGAATAGTAACTTTAGAATCAACAATATACTGCCTAAATTTATCACAAGCGAAATCTACAGCTAGGAATTCTTTCCGAGTGGTAGCATAATTCTTTTGAGCAGCATCAAGAGTTTTACTAGCATAATTAATAACATTTAACTTCTTATATATCCGATGTCCAGAACAGCACCTACATCGTAATCACTAGCATCACACATAATTTCAAATGGTAAGTTCCAATCAGGTGGTTGAACAATAGGGGCAGATATTAAAGCTGTCACGACCCCGGACCCAGAGATATACATAATGTTATGTGCTCCTAGACATGGACCCACAAGGGCTTCAGGGTTACCAGCCCCGGCCGCAATAAACAACGACAGGCAGACTGGATTCATCGGCACGCAGGCCGGATCACCTAGGTACTACTACTCCTTGTGTCCACGCTAGTCATAACCAACTATGCATATCAAAGCGTCCACGAATCGAACGAAACTGAAGGAAACGGGACCAAAGCTATACAGAGCGGCTATGTGTCCAGAAAGTGCAACAACAATCGAGGGTGACTGGGGTTACCTAGCCCCAGGCAGAATCACATCGGCAAGTGGGCTCGGACATGGATCATCGGCTCCACAACCCCTCGACTGCGACAACTATGCAGGCATAGCCAAAATTGTATAACAGTGAGCTCGAAACCAACAACCGATCAAAGCAGCACTCTAGACATTAAGCTTTGTTAAACAGGTGTTACTAGAGTATAGCTTACAAGCAGGGGTCACACGACCCAACATTACATCAGATAATGGAAGGCAATTTATGTTGCTAATCAACAAGAACCAAAAAGGCCTAAGAGGCCGCAACATAAGGCGACGTCCCATCCCATAGATTCCAGGCTGCTGCCTGGGAACCCCAAACTACTCGTCGATGTCCACGTTGAAACACCACTGAAGTGAAATCTTCACCTGAACCAAAATTAAGCAAACCTGAGTACGGGAGGTACTCAACAAGACTTAGTTAACCTATTATATATCTGCTATTTTCAGAAAGGGTTTTATGAAGGCTGATTTGCGTGAAGCAATCTTTGTTTTCCAAAATGAGGAGGAACAACACGTCTCAAAGAATGTTTTCAAAACATATGAGAAACTCAACTACTGTAATTACCATCTTTTCAAACCACCAACATCATTTCCCAGCATCTCACATGATACAAGGATCACCCCTCTCGGCATCTCCGAGGAGGCACCCTTCAAACACTGACTTCATGCTTTGTCAACATCTTTTACGTCACGTTAGGTTGTCTATGGTCTCTGCCTTCACCAAGTCGTCCTTAACCGTGGACACAACTTTTCGAAAAGATTTATCCCTGCAGGGGGTACACTTTACCCACACGTACCATCCGACTCTTAGCGCCACATGTACGCTCTTCCATGGAACGCGGCAGAGGGTGGCTGGCCACGACCTTTACATTACCCGACCCTATCCATGAGTCAACCCAAGACAGGGCCACCCCGTCAACAGGGAGTTGGCCATCCTCCTGACGGCACCTGTCTCTGTGAGGCGGGGTCAAGATCCGTGTACGTCCATCACTTGGCCCTGGTCACGCCCTAGCGGAGCATTTTGTTTTCAAAACCGTTTGAAAGGTTTTATTTGCAGTTGTCGTGGTGGTGTCACGGCAGATGCCATGGGATGGCTAAAGATGTGGGGACGAAGGACGCTGGAGGTGTCCGGGGAGGGATCACGCGACGAGTAGCCGCGTGAGGTAAGATCCACACAACACAAACAACACGATGTACCCAGGTTCAGGGCCCTCGTGAGGAGGTAAAACCCCTACTCCTGCCTTTCTCTATGTATTACGATGTCTCTCCGAGTAGCCACAGTACAAATGGTATCTCTACCGAGTAGCCTCTCTCTCTTCTCCGAGTAGAGCTAGTTCAACAACTTAGGGTTTCTAGGGTTCACTATGAGCAACTCTTGGCGTGCCTCGCGCAGGAGGCGGCGGGGCACCTTATATACACGGTGCCCAGCCGGATACGTCCAAATCTAGACAAGTGTCGACATAGTGTGCACATCGTCCTTTCTCCGAGTACCCGCTGACAGCTTTGGTTCCTAACCTTGGCTGCTTCTGTAAAGTCGTTGGGCAAAACTAGGGGACAGACTGGTATCACTGTACCTAGGCACAGAGTAGGCCCCCCTTATCCTGCCACGGCCTGCTTCCATGCTGTCACTGTCAGGCAGGCCGGTCCCATGTGAACAGTAGTTCGAATGCTGCCAAGTACGGACCCAGGATACGCGGGATCCTGTGTCAGAACGGCTCCTTTGACTTTCTGGCCCGAGTAGGTTCCCGCCAATTGTTCCCGCCAATTGTACTCGGGCCAAACCTTCTACTCGACAGGGTAGAACTTGGTTGATATCTCCTTCTGGTCATCTTGAGGTGAGACCGAGTAGCAGTCGACCGGGTAGCGAGTACCAGGTAGTCGGCTACTCGACCAAACCTCTCTTCTGTAAGCTGCCTTTACCACCTGTCTTTACCCTACTCGGGGGTAACCCCCCGACAGCAGTCCCCGAAGCTGGTTGAGTCTTGCGAACTCGTTCACTAGGCTCTGCCAGCTTAAAACCAGCCTTTGCATCTCAGCCCTTGAACCTCAAGATGCCGAGTAGGTCCTCCGAGTAGCTATCTGGAAAGTACCTTGAGTTTCCTCTCTCCCGAGTAGCACTTGCTTTCTACTCTGTAACCGAGTAAAAAGACTTAGAGAAATTTCTTGGATTGAGCCCCTGCGGCACAGAGCACAATCCAGCCCTTCGCGCAGCAACTGCACACGTGTCAAGCATCCACGACCTTGTCGTTTCGTTGCCCAGGACACGACCCGCCACGCGTCCAGTTTTCACGCAATGGGCCCACCGGCCGTCATGTCCCATCAAGTGTAGTTATAGGCCACGATTCGGTGGTGGGATCAACTGTGGCCATTACGCGCGCAACCGGCGCTTGTGTGCGTTTCTAGCCGGCCACAGGATCCACCACACGGCACAATCGATCCCACTCACACGACGGTAACGGTAAACTTGCGGAGGAGATATAAATACCCCCGCCGGTAACTTCCTTTTCCCCTTCCCTCGCACTATTCCTTCTTCGTCTCCTGCTCTTCTCCGCCACCGTGCTCTCCGCCGCCGCGCAAGCTCTCGCGCCGCCGCGGGCTCAATCCACCAACCAACTCCTTCGATTCCTCCCACTCTCTCCACTCGCAACAATGGCCAAATCCGGCTGGGCCGGCTCCTGCGTCACCGCAGAAGATTGCGCCTGGCTCGTCAATACCCGGCGAGTCCCTCCCGGCGTGGAGTGCCGGGCGCCGGACGGTGAAATCGTGCCGTCCCCGCGGGAGGGAGAGCGCGTCGTCTTCCTGGCGCATTTCGAGCGTGGGTTTGGACTACCCGCCTCCGATTTCATGAGGAAGTTCCTCAATCACTTCGGCATCCAGATGCACCATCTGCCGCCCAACGCCGTCGTCTTCCTCGCCTACCACGCCGTGGTCTGCGAGGCCTTCCTCGGCATCCGGCCCACGTGGGAGACGTGGCTCAGGTATTTCCACCTGCGCCAGCAATCCACCGGGAAGAAGGACTCCGCGGGCGTCGCCCGCGCCACCGACACCGGCTGCGCCATGATGGTGCAGCGGTCCGGGACGAACCACCCCCGCATCAAGGGGCTGGACTCCGTCAAGCTGTGGCAGAAGACGTTCCTTTACGTCAGGAACGTTGCCGCCGCGGAAGGAGCCCCGGTGAACGATAGAATCAACCTGCCCGTTTGGTGCAATCGCGCTCCAATCGGGATGTACTGGAAGGACAAGCCCGTCAACAACGATGACGCCATCGAGATGGAAGACAGACTCGGCTGGCTGAAGGCGCAGGGCCTCAAGAACGACGATCCGGTGGCCTGCTGGATCCAGCGCCGAGTGCTGCCCTTGCAGGAGCGGTGCCATCTCATGTGTTACATGGGAGGGCCCCGCGACTGCACCAGGACCACCACCATCGAGATCGACAACATCGACGTTCCCTGGCACGCCAGGAACATCTTGACGACAAGCCTTGGCGACCACTGGCAATACAGGTTCGTCCCATACAGCCGCACAAAGCCGATTGAGCGGGTACGCCTTCCATACTTTGCTCTCTGCATACATTTTCCGAGTAGATAACTTCTCCTCCTTGCATTAGCTAGCAATTGCCTTGTGTTCCGAGTAGGACACTTAGCCGAATTGCATAGGCTTAATGTGCTTCATGCTTGCACGCCTTGCCGGATAGCCTACTAGAGAACAACTCTTAGGCTCGATGTGCTTTATACTTGCACGCCCTTCCGAGTATTACCTTTTGGCAAACATGCTTAGGCTTAGTATGCTTTGTGTTTGCACGCCTATCCGGGTAGAATGCTTAGTAAACTGCCTAGGCTTTGTGTGCTTTGTACCTGCACGCCTATCCGAGTAGAATTCATTCCTGGTACTCGGCTAGTCTGTGATCCTTCTCTGTTTTTCAGGTCCTTACTCGCCAGATAATCGAGAGCTGCGAGGTTTTTGAGGGCAACTGGTTTCCTGATCGTGAGGAGGATGATGTGCCCTCTTTCGATGCCACGGAGCAGACCAACCCTACTCGCTCCCCCACTACCGACAAGCGCGATGCTCTCCGCACTTGGTCTGATGAAGACTTTGACGGTAACTATACTTCCATTCCGTTTGCTTCCGAGAAGCATCAATCCCTCGTTTGTTGTTTCTGATTCTTTCCTCTTTTCTCTTTGATTCCCAGATGAAGTTGCCGCGGACAAGGACGACGAGGACGAAGACGAGAACGAGGGCGATGCGCCCCTAGTCGTCAAGCCTCTGTCCATCGCCGCTCCTGAGACCCGCAAACGGGCTGGCAGCGGAGCACCAGCGCCTCCTGCCAAGAAGAAGAAGCCCGCCGAGAAGAAAGTGGTCGTGAAGAGATCCAGACGAGAGCTCAAATGCACCACCGCGTAAGCCCTCTTCTCGGTCGTTTCCCTTCTCGCACGGTACTATTTTCCCAAATTCCTTCTGATTTCTGGTTTCCGTTTCTCTGCAGACCTCCTATGGACGCGAACGCAGCTCTCGCGTCTGACCATACTAAGGAAAAACCAGTACCTCTGGTCAATCTGGACGATGATGATGAGGACCACACCGCCAACACTGCTGCTGCCAATCCACAGGCCGCTGATGCGCAAGGAGCAGCGTCTGAACCAGCAGCACAGGACACTGCCGTCCACGACGAGAGACCCCCTTCTCCTCCGGCTAGCAACGCCGAGGAGAACCAAGATCACGAGATGCAAGACAACACCGCCGCGGAGCGGCCTGAAGCAGAGCAAGAGCAGCCCGCCACAGGGGCTGCTGCACAAGAGAGCCTCGCTGCCGCGCAGCGAGTAGAAGACACCACCGCCACGGATGCCACTGCTTATCCATTGAGCAGCGTGCAACCGGGCGTGACACCGAGTAGCGCCCAGCCAGGAGCTGCACAAGGCGACGGATCTGCGGCGCCACCAACTGCACAAGGCCCTACACCACCAACTGCGCAAGGCCCTACACCACCAACTGCGCAAGGCCCTACACCTCCAACTGCGCAAGGCCCTACACCGCCAACTGCGCAAGGCCCTACACCGCCAACCTCCTCCTCGCCGCCGAAAACCAAGGATACATCCAGCCCTCCTGCCGGGCGAGTAACCAGGCAACGAGCCCTGGATGCTCTTAGGGGTGAGGTTGACAGAAGGGCAGCCGAGAAGGAAGCTGCTGAGAAGGCCAAGGCCGAGGAGGAAGCCGCCGAGAAGGCCAAGGCCGAGAAGGAGGCCGCTGAGAGAACCAAGGCCGAGAAGGAAGCGGCCGAGAAGGCGAAAGCCAAAGCTGACGGGAAGAAAACTCAAGATCCCGAGAAGGAAAGGACGAAGAAGCGGTCCAGAGGCCAAGTGCCGCTACCAGCCTCAGGTGGAGCGCTAGTGATCCATGAGTCTGGCCCGATTCCCGCCGCGATCTCAGCCGATGCTCGCGCCGCTGGCCAGCCCTGCTACCCGGAGTACATGATTGAGGTTAGCCATCAGCACTCAATCGGCTTCCCTCCCAAGGACAAAGCTTTAGCTATCCAGAGGGGAAGGAAAGTTGTAGCCGTGAACTCCCCTCCTCCAGATCCAAGCCAACCCCAATCTGTCAACATCGCTTCTCGTGGAGTCCAAGACAAACCAATAACCTCCAAAGGCCTTGAGCAGGTACTGGACACCATTGGCTTCATCGACGCCAAATGGGATAGCAAGGTTCTCGGCGTGGAGAAGTGGCACGGTCTTAGCCTTGGCGGCATCGACCACATGCGCGTGGACTGGAACAAGGTTGACCTGGGACGCAATCCCATGTCCGTCTCCACCGAGACCGCGACACTCGCAGCCAAGATGTTCCTGCACCGCAAGAATGCCGAGGACATCGAGCAATCCTACGCAGTGAGTTTTCCTTATCTTTTCCGAGTTGAATTTTCTTCTCTTCTATCCGCCTTTCTGCTCCTTTCTATCACTCCCAGTCCCCGAGATTCTAGCCGAGTAGGTGGATACTCTCCGAGTAGCCTCCTACTCGGGTTGAATCTACCCTGCTTTTTCTAACTTGCTTCTTCTCGCTTCTCAGGATAGCATCCTGAAGCGGACCAACCTGTACCGCCATCTTCTCTGGAACCACTCCATCGCCAGGAGGCGAATTGCTGCTCTAGAGAAGGAAAAGGCAGCTGCGGAGGCAGCCAGCAAGAACGCCAAGGACAGCACCCAGCAGCTGACTGAAGTGCAAGGTACGCTTTTAGCTGTGCGATTCATGCGTTTTTGTTTACGCTCGCTTATGCTTTCTTATGCGCTAACCTCTCCTTCTCTGCAGAAAAACTGAAGGCCTTAGCAGACGAACATGAAAAATGCCGCAGCTTCGTGGAGAACTCCGAGGCCACCATCAAAAAGCTAGAAGGTAAGCTTGTTGTTTACTCGGTTTTACTTTGAGTTTCTTTCTTATCTGCTCCTCTGCTAACCTCATCTATCTCTTCGCAGAAGATTACAAGTTGTTTGCTGAGGCACACCAAGACTGTGTCAAGCCAGCAGAGATGCAGAAGCAGCTGTCCGACCAGGCCGTTGAGCTGTTGAAGGACCACACCACGGAGACCGAGAAGGCACTCCAGGATGCCGTCAAGATTGGCGCCGAGAGGGACAAAGCCATTGCCGAGAAGGCCAAGGCCGAGACCACTTTCCGAGCCAAGGAGAGGGCCCTTGAGCAGGAATGCGAAACCTTGAAGAAGACCAACGCTGATCTCTTCGCTCAGATGGATAGCTTGCGTCTGATCCAAGAAAAGCACATTTCCAACGAGGAGTCCTGGAGGACCCAGCTGCAGCGGCTGCGCAACGAGCTGTCCGGTAAGTCTTCTCTTCGCTGCTTCTTTTCTTCTCGGTCGTGTTTCTTCTCGGTTTTCCTCTACTCGGTTCTTCTCTTCCCGGTTCTGAGGTTACCACATGCTATTTCAGAGATCTGGCCTCATCTTGATTCCCCTTCTGCGCCTAAGGTGGCCAAGGCCCAAGCAGCTCGCCTTGCAAAAGGTGAGGCAGCAGATACCAGAGCCGGGATCGAGGACAGCTTGCTGGTGCTCAAGGACTATTTCGAACAGCTGGCTGGCGTCGGAACTGACTTGGTGCACGAGGGCTTTGAGCTCCACAGGCTGTTTTGGCCTCATGATGATCGTCCAACCACCATGAAGGGCCTAGCCTTCAAGCTGAAGAATGTGAAGAAAGAATTGAAGAAGTGGCGTGCCTCGGGCGCCCGTGCTGGTGCAGACGTGATGCTTCTCTGCATAGCATCCTGGTATGAAAACCTCAACATGCAGCTCATCCGCGGGAAGCGCAACAACTCCAAGTGGGAGGTAGATCCCGATTGCGTGGCTACCCGCAAGCAAATCGCCTACGAGGTCGCGGAGTGCGCTGAGACGGAGACCTTCATCGATGGCCTCCCCGAGCCCGACACCGAGTACGAGGAGGACGAGGAGGAGGATGACGAAGTGGAATCCGACTTGGAAGGCCACTTCGAATCTCCTGAGGGCAAGGCCGGGAAGGGGAAGAACGTCGCCGTCGCGAGTAGCGATGAGGACGAGTACGCCCACATCGACACTGCCGCACTTGACTTTGGCACCTCCTCAGGTGCTGCTCTCGACGACACGGTGCCTCCTCCTGGCCAGGCTTCAGGCTCCTCTTCGGCTCCAGGACCCGTCTCGGTGGCCACGGCCACTTCCGAGCAGGCGGCCACCCAGGATGATGCCGAGATGAAGGAATCCGCCACCGTCCAGACGGGAGCGGATGCCACCCAAACCAGCACCGAAGGAACAGCCGCCACGACCGTCACTGAAGAAGCCGCTGCCAAGGCCACCGCCGAAGAAACAGCAGCTAAGGCCAGCGCCGAGAACGCTGCCTCCTCATCTTGAAGCAACCTGCACTCTCTTTTACTCGAAAACTTATCAGATCCCCGGGATGCCGGGAGCAAATGTAATAGACTATCTTTGTTTTGCTTGCTACTCAGTTTTTATGCCCACTCTGTTTATTTCGACATTAATCAATTTGAACGACACTGGCTTAATGCCGAGTTGCGTTTCCATGCGAGTCCCCGAGTAGCATTTCTTATTCACCCTATCTTTTCATCTCTGCTCTACCCGCGACTTGTCGCTTGTTTGGTATTCGAGTCACAAGATTCAAGTAGTAGGGCTGCAAATACTTAGCCGCTAGAAACAATCATGATAACGCAGCCCACCACTTAGCCGAGAAGACGAAAACATGGAACAAAAGTAACCGACAATCTACTCGGTTCCTGCACTCTTTCTTCCTTAGCGATTTTCGTGTGCTCATTGACCTTTTGCTTGTTCTCTTGCTTGCCATGAAGCCGGGTTTCGGACAGCAGCAGAGTCGAAGAGTTGGCATATAGGTTTAAACACATTACTCAATGCGCTTATGAGTTCTGAAGTGGAGCAACCGAATAGACAAAGGATCAAGCCGAGTAAAAACACTTAGAGCAATTTTGGACGAGGGCAGTCCCCGAGAACAATTTCAGATTGCAGAGTAGAATTTCAACTCGGATAAGAGGGTACATACACATCTTTGCTCACGAATGAAAACGACGAAGTAGAGCTACATTCCAGGGACGCTTGGTTTCCTCTCCAGCTTTATCCGCCCTGTTCGCCTGCGATGGGCGCACATCTACAAGATAGTACGCGTCATTGTGCAGCGCTTTGCTGACAATGAAAGGCCCTTCCCATGGAGGAGACAACTTGTGCATCCCGGCTGTGCGCTGCACAAGCCTAAGGACCATGTCTCCTTCTCGGAAAACCCTTGGGTTCACCTTTCGGCTATGATAACGCTGCAGGTTTTGCTGGTAGATAGCCGAACGTGACAGAGTCAGCTCTCTTGCTTCTTCAAGCAGGTCAACGTCGTCTTCTCGAGCTTCTCTCGCCTCCACCTCAGTGTAGAGGGCTACTCGGGGGGAGTCATGCTCTAGGTCTATTGGCAACACGGCCTCAGCCCCGTATACCAAGAAGAATGGCGTGTAGCCGGTTGACCGGTTAGGGGTAGTCCTTAGACTCCACAACACCGCTGGCAACTCTTCTAGCCAACACCCAGGTGTTTTCAGCAATGGATCAATCAGCCTTGGCTTTATGCCTGCCAGTACCATCCCATTTGCCCTCTCAACTTGCCCATTGGAGGCAGGGTGCGCGACTGACGCAACGTCTAGTCGGATATGCTTATCTCTGCAGAATCGCACCATTGCCCCCTCTGCAAAGTTGGTGCCGTTGTCGGTGATGATACTGTGCGGGTAGCCGTATCTCATGATCACATCCTTCACGAACTTCACAGCTGTGACTCCATCGCACTTCCGAATAGGTTTCACCTCAATCCACTTGGTGAACTTGTCCACCATGACCAAGATATGTGTCATATTGCCTTTAGCCGGCTTGAAAGGACCAACCATATCCAAGCACCAAACAGCAAATGGCCATGTGATAGGAATTGTTTTCAACTCGGAAGCTGGCATGTGAATCTTACTTGCAAACATCTGGCAGCCGGCGCACTTCCTCACAATATCTTCAGCTTGCTGCAGCGCAGTGAGCCAGTAGAAGCCATGCCGAAAAGCTTTCTTGACCAAAGCCCGAGAAGAGGCGTGATGCCCACATTCCCCTTGATGTATCTCCACCAGGATTTCTTCTCCTTCCTCTGGGCTCACACAGCGTTGCAGCACGCCGGTGGCACTTCTCTTGTGCAGCACATCTCGGACTATGGTGTAGCCCTTGGACCTTCTCTGAATCTGCCTCGCAGTCACCTCATCTTCAGGTAAAGTGCCGTCCCTTAGAAAGGATAATATGGGCATAGCCCAACTCGGTGTCTCCCGCGTGGGAAACACTGGTTCGTCCAGTTCCATTGGGACAGGCTCTTGTGGTTGCACAGGAGGAGTGGGAGCGCTTCTCTGCAGCCCAGATCGATTGGCGAGAACTTCTTCAATGAATGCAACAGCTTCTGGGTTGAGGGTGGCAGTCCCCGAGTACGGAGTGGCAGTCCCCGAGTAAGGAGCGGCAGTCCCCGAGTAGGGAATGGCAGTCCCCGAGTAGGGAATGGCAGTCCCCGGGTAGGGTACGGCAGTCCCCGAGTAAGGAGCGGCAGTCCCCGAGTAGGGAATGGCAGTCTCCGAGTTCCCTGCAGCACTCTCCCAGTCAATCTCCATTGGGTCAGATTCTTCACTTGGTAGAGAAGGAACAAAGATGGATTCCGAGTTGGGGGAAGGCTTGATGGAGGGCTTCCTCAAATGCTCCAAGGCAATCCCTGCCAGGATGGACTGCCGAGAAGATCCCAACTTGGACAGCTCGTCTGCTGCTTCGTTCTCTGCTCGGTGAATGTGCTGGAACTCACAGCCTTCGAAAAACCCAGTCATTGACTGCACCAAGAAACGATACGATGCCATGTTGGCATCCAACGCATCCCAGGTACCCGAGACTTGCTGCACCACCAGATCTGAATCACCATAGCATATAATGCGCTGCACGCCAACTTCCTTTGCTACTCGCAAACCATGCACCACTGCCTCGTACTCGGCTACATTGTTGGATGCCTTGAAATGAATCTGCAGCACGTACTTGAGTTGATCCCGCTTGGGTGACGTAAGCACAACGCCAGCACCAAGGCCTTCTTTCACCTTTGAGCCATCAAAATGCATTTTCCAATAGTTGTAAACTGGAGCAGGAGGTTCATATTGCATCTCGGCCCAGTCCACAAGAAATTCTGCCAGGACCTGAGACTTGATTGCTTCTCTTCTCGCGTACCCGGGAGCGTACGCGGCCAGCTCGATTGCCCACTTGGCTACTCTGCCACTCGCCTCCTTGTTTCCCATGATGTCCGAGATGGGAGCAGAGCTCACAACAGTGATGGGGTGCTCCTGGAAGTAATGTTTCAGCTTCCTGGCGCCCAGGTACACACCATATGTCATCTTCTGGTAGTGAGGATAGTTTTGCCTGGAACTGGACAGCACTTCACTGAGATAATAGACTGGGCGCTGCACACTCTTGCCTTCTTCTTCTCGCTCCACCACTATCACCACGCTGACTACTCGGTTAGTCGCAGCAATGTACAGCAGCATAGGCTCCTTGGGTAGCGGACTAGCCAAGACGGGAGCGCTAGCCAGCATTGCTTTCAGCTCATTGAACGCCACGTCCGCTTGCGGAGTCCAGACAAACTTGTCGCTTTTCTTCATCAGCTGATACAGAGGCAGAGCCTTCTCGCCCATTCGGCCCAGAAAGCGGCTCAGAGATGCCAGACAACCCGTCAACTTTTGCACATCTTTCAGTGATCTCGGCAAAGACATGCTTTCAATAGCTTTTATCTTAGAAGGATTGGCTTCAATGCCCCGACTAGAAACCAGAAAGCCGAGTAGCTTTCCAGCTGGTACACCAAAGGTACACTTACTCGGATTCAGTTTCATTTTGTACCTGCGTAGGTTAGCAAAGGTTTCCTCCAGGTCGGCAAGCAGAGTATGTGTTTTATTCGTTTTGATGACAATGTCATCTGCGTACACCTGCACATTCTTGCCGAGCTGGTTATGCAAGCATTTCTGCATGCATCTCTGATAGGTTGCACCCGCATTCCTCAGGCCAAAACACATGACACGATAGCAATAAGCCCCGTACGGGGTAATGAAAGCAGTCTTTATTTGATCAGCAGGGTTGAGCGCGATCTGGTGGAAACCCGAGTAGGCATCTATGAAAGACAACAGTTCACAACCAGCAGTGGAATCGATCACCTGATCGATGCGAGGTAGCGGGAAAGGATCCTTGGGGCATGCCTTGTTCAAGTCGGTGTAGTCGACACACATGCGCCATGCAGTGGCAGCCTTGGGATCTTCCTTTTTCTTCTCGACCATGACCGGGTTGGCTAACCAGTCCGGGTGCAGCACTTCCATGATGAAGTTACTGATCAGCAGCTTGGTGATTTGATCACCGATGGCCTTCCTTCTCTCATCCCCGAAACGGCGCAAAGCCTGCTTCACGGGCTTGGCGTCAGGACGCACATGCAAAGAGTGCTCAACCAACTCCCTCGGGACTCCTGGTAGATCTTCATTAGTCCAGGCGAACACGTCCCGATTCTCACGGAGGAAGTGGATGAGCGCGCTTTCCTATTTCTCCGCCAACCCGGAACCAATGATGGCCACGCGCTCCGGGAACTCGGGGTCAACCTGGACTGTCTTGGTCTCCTTGGCAGCTTGGAAAGCAGTACCATGCTGGGTACTCGGCACACCTTGTGCGCCAGCTTGTGCGGACTGAGCCATGGCCACCACCTCGTACATCTTCTTCTTCTCGGCAGCGATAACCATTGATTCCGCCAGCTGAGAGCTAGCAGAGGCACACTCCATGGACTTCTTGTAATCTCCCGAGATGGTGATAATGCCATTGGGGCCGGGGATCTTCATCTTCAGATAAGCCACATGTGTAGAGGCCATGAACTTGCTCAGAGCAGGCCTGCCGAGTAGAGCATGATAAGGGCTCTGATGATCCACCACTTCAAACTGCAGGCGCTCTGTGCGGCAGTTCTCCCGAGTACCGAATAGCACATCAATCCACACTCGGCCAATCGGGTTGCATGAGATCCCGGGCACAATGCCATGGAAGGTGGTCTTGCTGGGCAGCATCATGTTCTCGGCTAGGCCGAGCTTCTCGAGTGTGTCCTTGTACACCATGTTGATGCTGCTGCCGTTGTCGATTAGCACCTTGCTGAACCTCACATTCTTCTCGGGGCCCAGGAAGGTAGGATCCAGCACCAAGGCATAGGTACCCGGATTGGGCATCACCTTGGGGTGATCTGCCCGAGTCCACCTGATCTCCTGGTCACACCAATACATGTAGTGAGGGACAGCAGGAATCACTGCGTTGACCTCCATGGCCCGCCTGTGCTGTGACTGCTTGTCGACTGCCTCAGAAGTGAAGATCATATAGCTCTCATGGTGCTCTTGGTACTGGTTGGAGCCATTGCCCCCATTGTTGCCATTGTTGTTGCCTCTGTTGTTGTTGTTGCGGTTGTAGTTGTTGTTGTTGTTGTTGCGGTATCTCTCGTTGTTGAAGTTCCGGTTGGCTCCTAAAGCCACCTGGTTGACATTCTCTCTTCTCGGGTACACTGGCGGCCGAGCTGCTGGTGCGCGAGTAGGCTGAACAGTAGCATTGGCGGCTGGCAGAGGAGGAGGAGGAGGCAAGCCATCACTCTTGATCACATCCCACCACTCGCACTGCCGGGTAGTGTGGTTAGCGGGCCTCGAGGGATGATGAGTGTGAAAGCTGCATGGGCCATCCTTCATGTCATCGAAGACAAACTTCTTCGGCTGCTCGGAGTTCCCGCTACCCGACTGAGATGCGCGAAATGGCTTCTTGTTGCCTTGGCCCTGGTTCTGGTTCTGCCCGTAGGCTCCAGCAGGTTTTTGCCTTTGGCCACCACCGCCTCCAACATTCACTGCGTTCACCTCCTCAGGGTCATACCGAGTATCTACTCGGCGCTTGTTGCGGAACTCGTTGCGCTTGTTGCTGTTGAAGTTTCTTCTCGGCTCAGAGGAGTCCATCAGTGGCTGAGTAGGATCACCGAGTGCGTACTGATCCGCAATCTTGATGGTCTCGGCCAGGGTGTTCGGCATCTCCCTCTGCAATCTCTGCCAAAGCATGCTGCCATGTCGGCAACCCTGCGCAAACCACGTGATGGCCTGTGCTTCATTCACACCCTCACAAGTGTTCCTCAAGGTGCTCCACCGAGTAAGGTACTCGCGGTCCGTCTCATCTTCTCGCTGCCTGCAAGCTGACAGCTGCTGTGGCCTATTCGGCCTCTTGTATGTACTCGTGAAGTTGCTGACGAAGGCGTCCGAGAAATCCAGCCAGCAATTTATGCTGTGCTTGGGCAAGTTGTTGAGCCAAGTGCGAGCTGGACCCTCTAGCATTTGCGGGACGTACCGCACTGCCCATCTCCTGTTGCCACCCGCAATGTGGACCGCGGTGACGTAGTCATTGAGCCAATCTTCAGGCTTGGTGCTACCATTGTAGCTCTTGGTGCCTCTTGCAAGCTGGAAGCCCTTCACGGAAGGCTCGTTCATGATGCGCGGGCCAAAGCACTCGGGGCCAGGAGGACCCGTGCTCTCAAGCCGCGCCGACAAGCTGATACGGTCCAGCTGGTGCCTTGCATCTCCAGGCGCCAACACGCGCTCACCAACACGGTCATGGATGTCATAACCAGCCATCTCCATAGCCGAGTAGCCATCATCATACCTATCCACCTGCATAGCTGCGGGCTGCTCCACCGGGTTGGCGACTGGTGCCACTGGTCGCGGCTGCTGCCTCTGCCGAGTAGGCTGAGCTGCAGGCTGCCGAGAAGTACCCGGACGCGCGGCTTCTCGGACACGGCTTTGAGCTTGATGGGCTTGAGAGCCTGCTCTTGCAGCGTTGTGTTCCTGCCCGGGCTGCTGCGGCACAGCAACCTGTTTCGCGGCAGCAGCCGGGTCATACACCTGCATTTGCCTGTCTCTACCCGAGCGCCCGCTGCGGCTCTTCTCGCGGCTAGGATGCGGAGACGAGGCCTGATCGTTAGATCTAGCCGCGTGCGAGTGAACCACCTGCGAAGCTCCAGCTCCCGGGTTGGCCTTCCGGAACTCCTCGTTCTGCCTAGCGGCCTCCAACACCAACTCGTTGAGCCTCTCCTGCTGCCTGAGACGCGCCTCTCCATCTAGGCGCGGCAACTCGGCAGCCACGGCCTGTGCAGCTCTGAGCGTCTTGGCGGGCGTGATGTACCTTGGCCTTGTGAAGGTGTTCGCGGTGGCGGACTGCGCGGGCTCCTCCGCAACTGTCGCCATCTCGGCGCCCAGGTTACGCCGCGTAGCGCCCACTCTGCTGGGCCTCCTGGCGACCGGCGTGAAGCCGTGAGCCTTGTTGTACTCGAGCTGGTCCAAACTCAGCTCAAGCCTGATCTTCTCCAACTCCGCCTGCTCGGCAAACAGCTCCTGGCGTTGCCGCTCGAGCTGCTCCCGCGCGGCTAGGAGCTCGATGTCGGTGGGAGTGGGCATGCCGGTTCGCGCAGCGGACGCGGGGATGACCGTAGACGTGGAAGGTGGCAAGTTGCTCTCCTTCTCGTAGGGCCGGTGGTTCCTGCCACCAGCGGGCGGGTCGTCAACCTCCTCGACGACGGCCGCAGCGCCAGTAGCAGCTGCGCCAGTGTTTGCCGCTAAGCCCGTCACCATCACCTCAGCGCAGCATGCGGAGCTGCATGCAGGCCTTCCGCGAGCAGCAACCACGGCGGGAGGATCCTCCGCTTCATGCACCAGCTCGGGGTAGGCGCTGTTGGCGACGGTGGCGACGTAGACGAGATGCGAGCCGAAGGAGATCACCGAGCCGCCCTCGGGCATGGCCATGCCGCCGAAACAGCCGGCGTTGTCGGTGACGAAGTCGAAGGAGCCGAATCTGTGGACAAGGCCACAAACTACGCGCTCCGCTGATGAAGATCCCGTCCGAACAGAAACTCCAGCCAGCGCCGCTGGTTGCCCCACGGTGGGCGCCAACTGTCGTGGTGGTGTCACGGCAGATGCCATGGGATGGCTAAAGATGTGGGGACGAAGGACGCTGGAGGTGTCCGGGGAGGGATCACGCGACGAGTAGCCGCGTGAGGTAAGATCCACACAACACAAACAACACGATGTACCCAGGTTCAGGGCCCTCGTGAGGAGGTAAAACCCCTACTCCTGCCTTTCTCTATGTATTACGATGTCTCTCCGAGTAGCCACAGTACAAATGGTATCTCTACCGAGTAGCCTCTCTCTCTTCTCCGAGTAGAGCTAGGTCAACAACTTAGGGTTTCTAGGGTTCACTATGAGCAACTCTTGGCGTGCCTCGCGCAGGAGGCGGCGGGGCACCTTATATACACGGTGCCCAGCCGGATACGTCCAAATCTAGACAAGTGTCGACATAGTGTGCACATCGTCCTTTCTCCGAGTACCCGCTGACAGCTTTGGTTCCTAACCTTGGCTGCTTCTGTAAAGTCGTTGGGCAAAACTAGGGGACATACTGGTATCACTGTACCTAGGCACAGAGTAGGCCCCCCTTATCCTGCCACGGCCTGCTTCCATGCTGTCACTGTCAGGCAGGCCGGTCCCATGTGAACAGTAGTTCGAATGCTGCCAAGTACGGACCCAGGATACGCGGGATCCTGTGTCAGAACGGCTCCTTTGACTTTCTGGCCCGAGTAGGTTCCCGCCAATTGTTCCCGCCAATTGTACTCGGGCCAAACCTTCTACTCGACAGGGTAGAACTTGGTTGATATCTCCTTCTGGTCATCTTGAGGTGAGACCGAGTAGCAGTCGACCGGGTAGCGAGTACCAGGTAGTCGGCTACTCGACCAAACCTCTCTTCTGTAAGCTGCCTTTACCACCTGTCTTTACCCTACTCGGGGGTAACCCCCCGACAGCAGTGCCGAATGGAAATCTCAAACTACGTGACTCATGGATCTGGACAAACAAGTTAGTTGGTCGAGCGCGGTTACTTAGACCCCGCGTGTGGTTGCACGCTCAGTATTGGCTTCCGCTCGAGACCGTAACCCTAGGGTTGGCGAGTATAGGACAAACAACCACTTCCCAAGTGGCCTCCCATACTAGCCTTAGTCAAGTTATCCACACAATGCTCATCTCACCATGTCATCATATCATACTAGGTTATCGCAGCTCTGATTCATCAACCGGATGGAGCAGAGGTAACAAACATGTATGACTAAGCGAAGCAGATATGAGGCTCTGGTGATGCGCACAAGCAAATCTATGGCGGCTAGGAGCAGTGGATCAGGGTATTGAGGCAATACAGTATATAGGTGAACTATATCTACTAGCATCAAATACGTTGGAATCGAATGCAAAGTACGAGAATCAGATGTTGTTCGAAAACATATATGAGCAGATAAGAGGTTATGCTTGCCTTGGTTATAAGAAAACCAATAGAAATGTCTTCTCGGATAAGTGCTTGACTTGTCGGTTAAGATCAAGTATTCGCCATTGAAGCTGTTGGCCTTTACTTCGGAGTCAGATTCTACAGAGGGGGAAAACAACATCGAAAAGAAGAACACAATCAACATGGCATCGATGCAATACGCAATATGTATGCATGAGCAAGTTAATGCAATAAAATAAATCCCTAAACATGTTCGATGGGTCGCTAGGGTTCGTATGTTAATTGTACAATTTTACTGAAAAAGTCCCGAAATGGACCCCGGAGGGGTACTTCGGACAATTCTGAAAGTGTGTCAATTTTTAATTGCTCAAATGGGTTTGAAAACATCATAACTAGGTTGCATTTGTCATTTTGAGCATTTTGGTATATAACTTTTAATTTTCTAATTTTAGTGAATAAAAACTTATTTTCTTTATTTTAAATGATTTAAACAACATTAAATAATGGCCATTTTTTAACTTTCTCAAACATGATTGAAAATGACATATTTGGATAGAGAATAATTTTCTGAACATTTCTATATTTTTCTGACATATATTTTGGGAGATATTAATTATCCAAGTTTTTATTTAATTTCTCAAATATTCAAACACTAGAGGGCCCACGTGTCATTTTAATTTTCTTTTTCTAAAAAGAAAAGCCAGTTGGCGATGGGGCGCACGATGACGTCACCAAGTCGTCACCGTGACGCCAGGGGATGTCCGGTAGAGGGCCGGTGATGGACGCCGGCGGCGTTTCCCGGCGCCCCAGCAAGCGCGGGTAGGCGCGTTGGAAGCGTCTCGTCGAGGCGAGCGCTACTGTGGCGGCACCGCCCTCTAATGGCTGCCGAGGGCTCGCCGGCGTGGAGGTTTGTGCGGCGGCGCTCGCGGGAGACGGCAGCGAACGAGAATCCGGCCACGGGGAGGACAACAGAGAGGATAGGGAGGATGCTAGGCTCACCGTGAGTGCGTTGAGCTGGTCGGCGAGGGCAGGGAAGCACGGGAACGGCGACGAGCTTGCTCGACTGCCGGCGGCCGGAGTTGTAGAAGAGGGGTCGATTCCGGCGATTGGCGCTCTCCCAGCAGGCTTAGCTCAACGAGAAGGTGGAGGAGGGCCAGGTGGAGCTTCAGAGGGGCTCGGTTCGTCGCTGGACAGGGCGTAGCGGCGGCGCGGGGCCAACTCCGGCGAGCTAGGGTTTCGGGTTCGTCCGGGACAGAGAGAGAGGAAGGCGTTCGAGGGAGGGGGTTATGCGGGGTGCGAGCGATCCGGACGGCTCCCGAGCGTCGTCATCTCCTCCACGTCGCGGAAGCAGGAGGTGGCAGGGCCACCGCATCGCTGCCCTCGTCCTTCTGGCCGGAGAAGAAGTGGAAAGGAAAAGAAAAGGGCAGATTTCGGAAAACCCCCTAGAGTTTCTGAGATTTACCAGGAGGTCCTTCTCTCTTATAAAACAGAACAGAAAACCTTGTTTTGAGGGCCTTTTTGCAAAGTAAAAATTTGGCAAAAATAAATTTTGGAAAGCTTATGAAATTTCCAACAAAACCATGTGTTTCTTTGGTGTATTTGAAATATTTTTCACAACAAAATTTTGGAACCCAAATTAAGTACTATTTGTGGTATTTTCTCAAACCATTTAAATTCACAATTTAAATTGGTTAAAACATGATTAAATTTTTGTTTTCATGCATGTATGGGATGAACACAACACCACACACCCTAATGTAGCAAAATTTGGGATGTTACAAAAGCCTTCTTTAAAATTTCAAAAGCTTCTTTACAATCTTCATCAAAAACAAATGGTACATCTTTTTGAAGAAGATTTGTAAGAGGTTTTTATATTTTTAGAGAAATCTTTAATAAACCTTCTATAGAAACCGGCATGACAAAGAATACTACGAATACTATTAACATCCCTGGGACAGGGCATTTTCTCAATAGCTTCAACTTTAGCTCTATCAACTTCAATACCTCTTTCAGAGATTTTATGTCCAAGAACAATTCCTTCATTAACCATAAAATGGCATTTCTCCCAGTTAAGAACAAGATTAGTCTCCTCACATCTCTGCAAAACTTTATCAAGATTCTGCAAACAATTATCAAAGGAAGTTCCATAGATGGAGAAATCGTCCATGAAAACTTCCACAATTTTCTTCACAAAAACCATGAAAGATAGCAGACATGCATCTTTGAAAGGTAGCAGGAGCATTACATAAACCAAAATGCATACTTCTATAAGCATAGGTCCCATAAGGACAAGTGAAAGTTGTTTTCTCTTGATCAAGCTTTTTAACAGCATTTTGAGAAAACCCAGAATAACCATCAAGAAAGCAGAAATGAGTTTTCTTAGACAACCTTTCTAACATTTGATCAATAAAAGGCAAAGGATAATGATCTTTCTTAGTGACGTTGTTAACCTTCCTAAAATCAATGCACATCCTATAACCAACTACTACTCTTTGAGGAATAAGTTCATTATTTCCATTTGGCACAACAGTCATCCCTTCTTTCTTATGGACACAATGCACAGGACTAACCCATCAACTATCAGCGATAGGATAAATAATACCAGCGTCAAGGAGTTTCAATACCTCATTTCTTAACACATCCTTCATCTTAGGATTTAAACGGCGTTGATGTTCAACAACTAGCTTTGCATCAGGTTCAATATTAATAGCATGCTGACAAATAGTAGGAGAAATCCCTTTCAAATCATCAAGAGTATAACCAATAGCACCTCTATGTTTCTTCAATATCCCCAATAATCTTTCCTCTTCTTTATCAGAAAGTTGAGAACTAATAATAACAGGATATAATTTCTTATCATCAATATGAGCATATTTAAGATTATCAGGCAAAGGCTTTAAATCAAAAACAGGATCTTCCATGGGTGGTAATGTTGTACCCAAGTCTTCCACAGGTAAATTATGTTTCAGCATTGCTGGCTCATGTAGGAAAATCTCATCAATTTCATTCCTTTCTTCCATAAAGGCATCACTTTCGTGGTCTTCCATGTATTGCTGCAAAGGATTGTTAGGAGCAAGAGCAATAGAAGCCAATTGTTCAACTTTATAATTTTCATTAGGCAGTTCAGCTTCATAAGGTGCTTTGAAGAAATTAAATTCATAAGACTCTCCATCAAACTTTGTAAGAATTTTCTCCTTTGTACAATCAATAACAGCATCACAAGTATTTAAGAAAGGTCTACCAAATATAATAGGACAAGTATCACTAGCAGAAGTGCCTAGTACTAGAAAATCAGCAGGATACTTAGTTTTACCACACAAGACCTCCACATCTCTAACAATACCAATTGAAGAAATAGTTTCCCTATTAGCAAGTTGAATAATCACATCAATGTCTTCGAGTTCACAAGAACCAGTTTCATGCATGATTTCTTTATAAAGATCATAAGGGATAGCACTAGAACTAGCACCAATATCACACAAACCATACTAGCAATGATCACCTATCCTAACAGATAGCACAGGAACACTAGGTTTCCTAGATTTACTAGGATGAGATACAATATTAGAAGCATCTTCAAAAAAAATAATGTGTCCCTCTTCTACATTTTCAGAAACAAGGTCCTTTACTATTGCTACTGTAGGTTCTACAGTTATTTGTTCCTCGGGTTCTACAGGTTTCCTTGCACTTTTATTAACCACACTAGCTAACATAGAGTGCTCTTTTACCTTAGCAGGGAAAGGAATTTTCTCAATATAAGGTTCAAGCACAATAGAATCAACAATATGAACTTCTATATCTCTAGCAGGAACACAATTAACAGTATCTTTATAAGGTGCATGGTACTTGTCCCATTCCATTTTAGGAATTTCAAAATAAGAAGCAAAAGCCTTATATAAGTTTGCAACAACTTAGGAATCAAGACCATAAGAAGTACTAACATTATGAAAATCCTCAGATGACATAAAGGTTTTAATGCATTCATAGTCATAATTTATACCTGACTTTAAACCTTTGTAATTCTCCCATGCTTCGGTGTTTTCTTGAATACGGTCAAGAAGATCCCATTTAGCTTCATCCTTCATACTTGTAAATGATCCAGAACAAGAATCATCTAATAAATCTTTATCATGAAGAGGAAGCCTTGCATAGAAATTATTAATAACGATATTACTGGGAAGCTCATGAATGGGGCATTTGAGCGTTAGTAACTTCAATCTCCCCCATGCTTGGGCAATACTCTCTCCGTCAGTAGGCCAAAAATTATATATATAGTTCCGATCTCTATGGATTTCGCTTGGAGGATACAATTTAGAATAAAAGAGAGGTACAATTTTCTCCCATTCAATAGTCTGGCTATTTTTCAGCAGCTTGAACCATTCAGAGGCTCGGCCTGTCAATGATATAGAGAATAATTTCCTCTTCACTTGGCTCATTGTAATACCTGCACACTTGAACAACTCGCATAATTCATGTAAAAAGAGCAAATGATCACCGTGATGGACATTTCCATCCCCTGGATAGCAGTTATCCATAACATGTTTAACAATCTTTATAGGTATTTTATAGGGATCCATATCATCATGCAGTGGGTCACTTACTACCCTAGTTGTGGCAGCAGTGCCCGCAAATAGGGACTCAAAAGGAGTTCCAAACATAGTGTAATAAAGCAGCAGACAGAAATAAAAACATCACTTACAACAGAAGCTTCGTTTATCAATTCCACTTCCCAATAGCGCTTCACTCTCCGGCAACGGTGCCAGGAAATAGGCTTGATGACCCACAAGTATAGGGGTGTATCGTAGTACTTTCGATAAATAAGAGTGTCGAACCCAACAAGGAGCAGAAGGTGTTGACAAGCAGTTTCGCTGAAGGAATAACTGTAAATACTGGAAAACAGATTTGTAGGGGTTTTTGATACTACAGATAAATAAATTGCGAGTAAATAAAATGCAGTAGTAATAGTTGCAGCGAGTGGCACAATCCTTTCTTCAGCAAAGGACAAGCCGGTGAGTTTACTTATGATTAACAAACGTTCTCGAGGACACACAGGAGGTTTCTGTCAAGTGCTTTTGTTCCATGCAGCTGAATAACTTTGGTGTTTTGATAAGTGTCGTGTGGGTGAATCTATGCTAATGTACCGTGCCATCCAAGACTAATACATACTTGTGATTATACCCCTTGCAAGCATCCGCAACTACAAGAAAGTAATTAAGAAATAAATCTAACCACAACTTCAAACTCCGGGATCCTACGCTCCCTCATGTAATGATTTCCTAACGGGGGTTTAGGTTTCCGTCACTCCGGCAACGCCACAATTAGTAGGCAAATACACGATTCATTCCCCTAGGCCCATAAATGGTGAAGTATCATGTAGTCGACGTTCACATGACACCACTAGAAGAATAACACCACAACTTAAATATCAAACATTAATATTATTCAACATTACTTCACTACTAACAACTTGACTTCTCCCATGTCCTCAAGAACAACACGAACTACTCACAACACATCATATGGATCATAACCAGAGGTGATATAATGGATGATAACAATATGGTCATAAAGTGCAAAAACCGATAAATCTCACAAGCATCAACTACTAACAAGTAATCCACACCGGGAGAGAGAGATCTAATGTAAAACAACGATAGAGGCCCCTAATTGTTACAACGGGATGAAGGTGGACGATGAGGGTGATGGTACTGGTGGTGATGACGATTATGATGACGATCTTGATGATGCCTGGAGCGATGATGGTGACGATGGCGGTGATTTCCCCTCTCCGGAGAGGAATTTCCCCGACAGATTTCTCCCTGCCAGAGAGCTTTTCTCTCTCGGGTGTTTTCCGCCCCGCAGTGGCGGCGGAATAATTCTTTGAGGATGGAATGAGGCTTAGGGTTTCCTCGGGATCAGGGGGCCAAAGAAGACCCCCGGAGGTGGGCTAGGGTGGCCACACCCCTAGGTGGCGCGGCAGGGGGGAGGGCGCGCCACCCCTAGGTGTGGGCCCCTGGTGGCCCCCCTCCGGCTCCCCTTCTGGCTGTGTTCCTCCTCGGGAATTTTAGGAACCCCCGGATGTCCCCCTTCTTCTTCTGATCTTCTGAAATACGGTATCTCGACGTTGTTTTTTCCATCAGATTTCTTGTCCCGTGTTTATTCTCCAAAAATTACAAAACATGCAAAATAAGATAAAATAACATAAGAGATGCATCATAACATGAAATATATCGACGAATAACAGAAAATTATGATATAAAATAGTGATGCAAAATAGGCGTATCAAAGACCGTCCGCATCGACTCGATAACCGGCGTGAATCAGAACACCGATAACTACCGGAGAAGGGTCAATATGGCGTTCGACGAGTGCAAGCTGGTCGACCCCGAGTTCACCGACATACACATGGACCGCGGCGAGAAGGCGGTTGTCAACCATTGGGCGATTATCCAGCAAGCCCGCAACAAATGTCATGGCATCAAGGAAGAGGTCGATGCTCGCCCTGAAAGTGGTACCAACATGGAACGACGTGTATTTTCAAACCTCGCCAACCATGGCTACTCGCCCTTTACGTCCAGATTTTTGACATGTAGCGCTAGGACAACAACAACGCCGACTTCAGGTTCCTCCATGTGTTCACGAGGATAGAATCGTGCTAGAAGTGAACAGAGTGCCGAATCGTTCTAGCCAAGAGCAACGCCGTCTACAACCCAGACACGCCGGCACCAGAGACGTCGGAAGGGTGTCCAATCGGCAACAAGGCCAAGGCGGCGAGGGACTCTGCGCCTGCAGCTGAACGCCTGCAAGCGTCGATCTATCTGTGCATCTCCGACGCCAAAAACCACGCTTCCATGAGACATGAGCAGTCAAAATCGAGGTGGGACAAGTTGATTGAGAGGCAGGGCGTCAAGGTCGAGCTTCTCAAAACCAACGCCACAACGAAGAAGAGGAACACCGACCTTGCATTCCTGGTGGGCGCCGACCGGCGATGATGGACCCGCAGGTGAAGGCGTGGTACATGGAAGAGCACGACGCCATCCTGAACCAAATGACGACAACAACGGCGAGCACAGAACTTGCGCCCGAGGCTACACCGACGCCGAGCACTACCACACCCGAGGACACCCAAACGCCGAGCAGCACCGCGCCCGAGGCCACACCAAGCTCACCTTCGCCAGGCTTTGCGCGGATTGATGGATCAACTCCTTCGCCCGAGGAGCCAGCCGTTTGATCACCTTCTTTGTCTATTGATCGCCGTACATTGTCGTCGTGATATGTCTTGCTTTTGCCGAAGTGTGGCATGATGGTCGCCGGACATTATGGCATGTTGATCGCCGAAGCTACGCCTTTTTTTTTGTAACGGGAATCACAACTTTTAATTTATGGCCTTTTTTGTTTGTTTTGAGGGCCACCCCCAAGTCAAAAAGATCCGCCGGCTAAACCGATGAAATGGTCTAAGAGCAAACTCAACAGGCCCTCCACCCCCCCCAAATCAGACATTTTGGTCCGTTTTTGTCCGCGGATCAGGATTTGGTCGAAAACTGCATCGCAACGCCCCCCCCCCACAAACGGACCGAGGAGGGGGGGGGGGGGCAGGTCAACTCTCGACCAAATGCGGCCCAACTTTGGTCCATGTTTGGTCGAGTCCGCAGACGAAGCATTGTCCCTCCCTGGCACGCCCGTCAGGCACATATCAAGCTCGCACATCTCCCCTCTGACGCCCCAGAGTCGTCGCCCGCGCTATTGGCCATCGGAACTACATCGTCGGCCGTTGTTTTTCTCCCCTACATACTCCGCCTCCCTAGCCGTCTTCTCTGGCCATTCGTAGACCTCTTGGATGACCCGGTTGGTAACCATGGAGGCGGTCCATCTGGCTCTCATCGTCAACCATCTCTTCCACCTTTCTCCATGTCGGTACATCTCACCTCGCGTAGTCGAACAGAGTGAGTGTTGTTGGCAGGATCCGTCGCAGAGGCGTAGTAGGGGTCACCGGAGGCCTCTACGGCGCGGCCTGCACACCAGATGTTCGGCCTTTTGCCCCGCTGAAGCAAGGTATATCAACGCGCATGCATTCTTTGCAATAGTTATTTGCTTCCCTCTTGCTAATTGTTGTTAAACTTTTTTGTAGATGGGTAATTCAGACGTATTCTTTCTCAACACTTTCATCGACACTTCGGATGATTTGTCCGGTGATGGTACCGAAATCTATGCGGCTGTGGCAGCCTCGCCCACATCTATAATGAAGTACATTTGGCATGAATTATCAAGGATCGGTCCCGAGACATGCTCCACCATTTAACCGGAACAGAGAAGGAGGTCACGAGCAACTATCGGATGATTATTTTTCATCCGTTCAATCTAGTTTATCCTGCTCATTTTTTGCGCAGCCGGTTTCGGATGTAAAGGCCCTTGTTTCCGCGTAGTCTTCATTGCGTCCAGGACTACGATGTTTTTCTTTGAGTGCAAGCCTGATGCCGCGGGTAAGCTTTGACTTTTCCTTGTACCAGAAATGTAATGTTGCTACTCGGATGCTTGCGTATGGTGTAGCAGGAGATCTCGTTGATGAGTACTTGCATATGAGTGCTGCCGCTCGCCTTTGGTCAATGCTCAGGTTCTGCAAAGTAGTGGTTCGGATGTTTGGCAAACTATACTTGAGGTTGTTCGGGTGTTTGGCAAACAGTACTTGGTTGCATATGCACCTACTTGGTAGAAATAGAAGAGAAACAATAACAACAACAATAACAACAGTGCGAGATATATTTTGGGGTTCGTTGGAATGGACGCAGATCAAACGCAATATCCGACCAAATTTTGGTCCACAGATCATCCCAAGAGGACCAAAAATCGGTCCGATTCGGGGCCTTCGTTATGCTCTAAACCCGATGATGCGCCAAACAGTAAACCAAAGTTCGGCCGGGTGAATTCCTTGCCGGTCCCTCCCGGGTAAAGCATCCAAGAATCACCGATCGTTGGCGTCGCCGGTCTTGCGTTTTATCATTATCCAGTGCCCAATCCCTGTCACCTGGCTGGCGTTGACTAATGCCTCCTGCAGATCCTGCGCCTACCTAGCACGGAGGCGCAGCCCCCATACGAGCCAGACTTGCGGCCGCGCGCGAGGAACTGCACGCGCAGTGCTGTATGGAAGGGAACGCTCTGCTCCCACGGGCCAAACCAGCGGAGGAGCGGGTCAGCGATGAAAAATGGCCACCTCTGCGGTGCAGCTTTCCTTTTAATTCCTGTGCAGCCGCACCGCCTTTGCTGCCGTACGTCCTCGCTAGCTGCCACGCCGCACGGCCCGGCCGGCTGCACACATGCCGGCCCCGCCGTGGTCCGTATCAAAAACCAAAAGTAAATCTGAAAAGGAAACGCGGCATACATATGGGCATGTGTTCGAAATCGAATACGAAACGATCGACGTCGTTGCTCCCGTCGACCGGGCCGGCCGGACTCGATCGTGTGCATGAGCCCACGTCGATATCTACATGCGAATCCTGTAGATTTCGACGTGACCAATTTTTTTTACACCTTGCTCGGTTTTAGATCGATCATGTAAAACGATGCATGGTTTCCTCATGTCGTACGTACGTGTGCCTGGCGGGCGACCGTGTGGGACAAGTATGCAGGTGTGCCACCTGCTGATGGTGTGTGCCGCGCGAAAATGCATGCTTGATAGATGTTTGTTCGAGCGGCTCGTGCGCGCACTTTTTTTTTTCTGCCAATGGCGACTCGCACTCCGTGTCTCTCCACAACCAGCAGCTCAGGTTTTCATCGCTGATATTGCTAGTTAATAAGCAAAGTGAAAATAAATGTCAAAAAGTCTGCCCAAGCCAAACGGAGGCTGTAAAGGGGGATTTATTGAGAGCGACACCAATAGAAAATGCAGCCAAGAGAGATGATTTTCTTTACCACCTGTAGTACGGATGAGATTCACTGAACGAAGCATGAACGATTGATGTCGCGATTAAGGCCATGAATAATCACACATCGACACATATAGTAGTACTATATATATTCTACTAAAAAAATGACAGTAGAAGAGCCAGGTTAACTGGGTGGAAGTGAAATTTAACTCCATAATTTACCATTTTTTTTTGTCTTGGTGCCATGAACCACATCGACACATATAGTAGACATCGCAATAATTGCTCGACACAACGCACATCAGGCCACCCGTGTACATGCGCGGGGGTACAATGGTGGAGTGGTATTTTTCCTCTGCTTCCAAAAGATCGAGATCAGTACTAAAGTGTCATTTTGACCAGCTTACTACATTTTCTTCCAACACGAAATCTTGAGCGTTACTCTATTCTCTAGTTTCAAATTAAGGTGACGCAATGGATCACTATATGTATGTGCTAAAGTAGTATTAGCACAGGCAAAAGCCAATGCGCATATGTTCAATTTAGCTGATGAACGTAGCTACGAATAGAAGGTTAGAAGAAGAAACGAAAAGAAAAACAACGTGTCTAGTCTAGCTTAAGACAAAAGTTAACAGTGCGCAAATATCTCATCCACTCCATCAAACGCGCAACTAAAACCGTCAATTCATATCGACTAGTATAATGAATGCTTCCTTGCAGTTAATCCTACTCCTATTACTAGTACTAATGAAAGATTAATTAACTCTGCTGCCCAACTACAAACCTATACAGCCACTCCCTGATTAGCCAGTTCTTCCAACTAAAGGCACAAATTTTGGTTTAACAAGGAGCAACCAAGCCCAAATTAGGCAATGCAAATAGTATGCATGTCGCTCCACTAACGGTACGGATTCACACATGAACATTATAAATTTTCGTCGACCTCCACTTTTGGGGTTGATTAGCTCCAAATGCAAACATCATTTGCATATGTCATGAAAACAACCCTGCATCCAATAGAGCAGTGCCCCTTTGGGCTAGTTGGCCGACCGTCCTTCTCAGACTTAATTGAGGAGCATAGGTATGCATGCATGCATGCAATGTGATCAATGATCTACATCTGCTATCACTGTTTCAATCAAGTACTGCATGCATGCGTTTAACCTTTACATTCGTAGGATTTCACACAAATTAACTGAGCACGCACGATGGGCTCAATTGTACGTGCATGCCAATCGGACTACAGCAAGTTTAATTGGAGGAAATGTTTGTACCGGCAGATGATTAATTAGATTAGCAGGTGTAACGACGGCATCGCCTCGCGCGTGAGCGGACCGTGCAGGAACACGTGTGAAGTGCCAGCGAGCAATGGTTGCGGATGCTTCCGGCCGGCGATCCACTGGGCTGGGGTACTTTAACGCTGTGTCCATACATGGATCGCTATATATTACTAACTCTGATAAAAATATAGCCAGAATAGTACAGCCAGTGAGATCACACTCTCCCGGAGCTTCCACTGGCGATCATTGTTTGTATACTCCCTCCGTCTCAAAATAAGTGTCACAAAGTTTGACAAAAATGGATATACCTAATACTAAATTATGTCTAGATACTTCCACTTTTGTCAAACTTTGTGATACTTAATTTGAGACGGAGGGAGTATATATATACATGGCAATTAACAGACGCACTGAGTACATACATACGTACATACACGTAGAGCATTCGTATATATAAAATTAACCTACTACTCCCTCCGTTCAACAATAGATGACTTCCACATATCTATATATGGATGTATCTAGACACTAAATTTTGTCTAGATACATCCATATATAAATATGTGGAAGTCATCTATTGTTGAACGGAGGGAGTACCTAGCTCGGTCATGTAGCTAGCTAGCTACGAGTAGATTTGTTTCAGCGGCACCGGCCGGACCAGTCGTAGACCTGTTAGTACAATTTGTTAATACGCCATGATCGAGTCATCAGATACGCTGATACATACATATAGCGTATACAATTAACCCACCCACACCTACCTACCGAGCAGCTTAATCCAGAGGGATTAGCTAGATTTGGCAACTTAATTAGTCAATAGCCGCATACGCCCTCAATGTCTCTCGCCATGGAGACACGGGCCTCCTTTCATGCACTACTCAATTCGCCACCCGCGGTTTAATTTCAATACAAGCTAGCGAACACACGCCCAAATTAACAAGCATTAACCGGCCACCCCCTAATACCCGATTCGGGGGGTCACGTGGCGCAGGCTTAGGATTTCCCCCGCCCGAAAACGGAGTATGCTCACGTCGCCCATTTGACCTTACGTACGCCAGGAGTGGAGAGTGGAGACGGACAGAGAGTTGCTGCGAAGAAGACGACGCCTACGTGTCCCGGCGCCTCCAATAGTCTAGGCGCGACGCCGCCCTTCTCTACACGCAGCGACCGGGATATGCCGGGGCCTGATCTATATCCATCGCGCGCGTACATTGTTAATTCGCGGTTGGGTGATCCGGGGAGATCTCCGTGAGCTCACCCGGTCACGCCTGCTTCATCCTAACATTGACGTTTAGCGTACTTAAATCCCCTGAATAATTGCCTACTCCGTAGTATTTTTCTTTCTTTCTTCCGTTTGGATTTGACTGTTAATTTAGAGGGGGAAGGCTACCGGGAAACGGATTGAAAAACCCTTGTGTACACATCTGTGCCCCGCCGGAGAGCAAATCGTGCGCGTTAGATACTGTAGATTAATGCAGAGCTGGCTAGCCAAGACAACTCTGACTTTGTCTTGCTGCACTTTACGCGGATGTGATCGTGTTTTCTACTCCCCCCAAAAAAGGTCGGTACACTTGTTCGCGGGACAGGGATTGCCACACTGGAAGAACGCGATGAGGTCGGCCAAGGTAAAATTAACCACCTGTACCCGAGGCCAAAACATAGTTTAGTCTATCTCAGAATCCGAGTCTCTGCTAGAACGTTCATCTGGTGATCAGCCATGATTGAGGTTGTTTTTTTTTAGCAAAACTGATTGAGGTTAATAGCTCTACTGACGCTCTCAGAATCCGAGTACAAATTTTTTTTTGGATAGTATCAGTGACACTGTTCACTCGTGCGGCTAGTATACAACTGGGTCTAGGTACTACCTAAATACGTGGATCGTTGGATGAGGTGTCCAGTTAGCAGCAACAAACTGTCAACACACAAGCTGCGCTGACGGCTCCGCTGCATCACATCGATCTGCTCCGCCATATAAATATTTGTCACTGGCCAGGATGAGGCACCTGTGTGGTTGTGTGCCGTTGTGACCTGGATCCATCGCCTCGACCCGCCTATTGTTAGCGAGAGTAGATGGCCGGAAACATTGTAAATTTGCTCATGATCACCTCATGCATGGCCCATGCAAATCGTACTTGCTCCCTGGATGCGTGTATTTGTTTATGCCTGCGTTTATGGCCTGAGATTAAACGGCAAGCACATTCGTTTCTGGAGGTGCGTGTGTCTTTTCGACATTATTGTGGTCTGGGATATGGGGAAGTTGGTAAAGCAGACAGCACACTAGGTTCCATACATGCCTTGATCGATCCAGCATTCGTGAATGCGTGATCAGAGGCTTCACGATCGATCTTGTATAATTTGATGCTGGTACTTTAAAACTATAGACATTAATTTTCAGACTTGTAGCTGAAAAGACATGCTGAGTATATTTTTATTCGGAAATATTCAGAATCCTGATGCCTGTTTTCTTCTGTTCATACGTACTTATATTGGTTATCTGGTCGCTCTGGCTATGTAGAAATGACAAGATTTTCAATGATAAATTTTTTTCTCGTATGCAGGTTCTATTCAGGAGCACAGGTATTCTCCGTTCGTGGTCCACATTACAGCGAGGGGAGTTACGAGGCCTTTTTATGGAGGCATGTGCACGACTGGAGCAGGTGGCGAGGGATATTTTTATCCCACATGGATGGCCGCTTGATCTACGGATTGAGGCTCCATAGCTTTGACATTCTACAGAGGATTTCGTAGCTTTACAGTCTACAGAGGATTTTGTAGCTTTGTCATTTTTGTTTATTTTCAGTTTCGGATTGAGGCTGTGTGCATCTCATGATGCAGAGGCCGGGTGTAATGCTTGAATTTTTGAGTAATAAAGCCCTTTATCAAAAAAAAAACGTACTTATATTGGTTGGGCGTTCCAACAACTGTAGTCTAGCCCAGAGGCTAATTGTCTACCTCTTGTTGTTAACCAGCATAATCACCAGGGGCCTAATTAAGTTTTCACTAGGCTATCCAAATTGGGGTGGGTTTTCCTGTGGTTTACTTTAAGTGATACAGTTTCAGGTGCGCAAGTGATATCCAGTAGCTCATCAGTACATATACTTACTTCAAAGGCTTTGCTACTTCATCTCTTGGTCAGGAACGACTAACGAGACTAGCTCGTCACATCTCGCGCACTTCCACGATGTCTGAATGTGCTCCAACTGGCCGCTCGTGCATCATCCAAGTCATCTCATTGCCGTTCGTGAACCAGGCAGGATTTGCCGGAATAGTTGACTCTGGGTATGCATGGGCGGTTCCTGCAACGAGCGACAGATCGACAGCGTTTCAAATCATGCATGATAGAGCTCTTCGTGAGTGACGTCTATATTTCACCGTGTGCTAGCTTGCTTACACAACATAACAACACTGGAGAGTGAAGACGCGTACGTAATTGCGACTTCGTGCAGGCAAAATCATCTGATCAGTAGCCCTTCTTATGCGCATCAAGTAGGTTACAACAAGAAGATAACATCAAAAGTCACCCATCAACTGAACTCGCGGCAGTCGGAGGTACGTGTCATGGCTCGTGGAAGGTGAACAAATTAATGTCATGGCTCACGGTGATGGGAATTTGCGACTTTAATCATGCTTAGAAGCTGCCGATTTCGCGTTGCGAACGATCGCTGCAGGTCGTTATCCTGCGACGGATGGAGGCAGAACTCCATGCGACCAGGGTGACTTCTTCTTCGGCTTGAATTGGTGGCCAAACATGTTGCGCGGTGCAGCGCTGTCAGATTTGTCCCAGATTTCGCTTCTCCAAGTTGCAAGCTTGGCTTGATGCAGCATCAGAGCGTGCGTGGACGTTGCACGACCATGCAGCCTTCAGGGTCATTCAACAGATTCAGAGACTGTCAAGGCCAAAGGTTGTAGAATTTGGATACATCTACACGGCTTTGAGCATGTGCCAAGTTTCACATGTATAGCGTCTCGGCGAAGTTGCTTAAGAAATTCATTCAGGCACTTAAAAGAGTGCGCTCCGATTCATCATAAATGTATTGTGATGGCCAGTAAATTACATTGGATATAGCCTGAATAAGAGCATGGTTAATAATACAGCCTGGCTATAAGCCATTGCCATGTCACATATAGCTAGGTTATAGTCAACATGTACAATAGTTGGTTATATAAATGAACTACTTTATCAATATATGGCCCACATGACACTCTCACATAGTGCCTAGGAGCACGTGTTGCAGCTGACTACTAACTAGTAGCCCGCTTTGCTTCTCTTTCCTCATCTCTCTCCTCCACATAAGCAAAAGTATATATTATTTAAATCCTTATAGCCTGCTTATGTCACCTTATTGTACTTGCTCTAAGGTGAGACCAAATACGATTTGAATGCCAATGTGGTAAAATGTTATTTATATCATTCGTGGGCGCTGCTAATTCCCCATGGGGTAACTCTATAATTTTCCAAGGTAAAAGAGCACCCGACCAATTCGAAACAAAAATAAAAAGGAACGTAGTTCCAATAAAAGGAACCCTTTATGGGTGTTTTACGTAGAAATACTATTTTTGCTTATTTTGACAATCCACGATACAGAAAAGATAAAAAAGGGTTCAGAAATTGTTAAATTTAGATATAGGACCCTAGAGGAAGAATATAGAACTCGAGAAGAAGACTCAGAAGACGAATATGAAACCCTAGAAGACGAATATAGGACCCGAGAGGACGAATACGAATATGAAACCCTAGAAGACGAATATGGAAGCCCAGAGAATGAATATGGGAACCCAGAGAACGAATACAGGACTGTTGATAGTTTATTTATTGGGGAAGAGTTGATCCTTCTCTTCTCACTTCAAAATTTAGAATCTCGAGACATCCGTTGAGAATAGGAATTTAATAATAAATAAGTCTTAAGCAAACATGTTTAGTAGTCTTTTTCGAACTATGTTTCATTCATATGATAGAATATGGATTTAGATAAATCGGATCTTTGCGGAGGCTTTCCCGATAAATACTTACTTTACTTTTATCCATATTGCTCCATCCACATCAAATTTGAATTAGTATACACAAAACTAAAACAATGACTATTCATGATTCCATCCATATTGGATCCATTCTCTGTACCACTTTGCAATGAAAAGAGGATTGTTTGTTATGGTAAAACTTCGTTTAAAACGATGTGGTAGAAAGCAACGTGCGACTTGAAGGACATGATCGATTGTGGATTTTGCTATCCATCATTTTCCATACTAATGAAAATGCTCTTGGCTCGACATAGTCTGTTCTATTTGCCCCGAGAAAATTTTGCGCTGGGTTGTTTGTTTTAAAGTAAATAGTACACGATGGAGCTCGAGAGGATAAAATTGATTTTTTATCAAGGGAAAGAATCTAGGGTTAGTGAAAACTAATAAATTAGTCCAACTTTGTCAGTCTATCCTTAATATTGAAATTTTTCTAGGAACGCGTGAAAAAACAAGTCTTTCTTTATATAGAATAGAGAGAAGAACCAAATATAGAGTCCACAACACCCACCATGTAGAGGGAAACGAGCCCGAAACAAAGAAGACAAAAAACTCACAAAAACCCCACCGTCTTCCACTTCTCCGCGTCTACCATCAGGTGATCAAGGAGGGCCGGAGCCGGGCGTGCCACCTGCTTGAGAACCCGGTTATTCCTCTCAATCCAGATGGACCTAAGCACCAGCGCCTTGATCTTTGGCGTCTGCATCCTCGACCATCCCTCCACTACCCTACGCTACCAATAATGCAACAATGACGAAGGCGAGGGAGCAAGCTCAGGGTGGTCAAGGCCGAGAAGGACCTGAAACCAAATCTAGCGGGAGAAAGGACAGGTAACGAGATAGGGCAGGTGTCCGTATCCGCAAGACCATGCTTCTTCCTCCTAGTCCCCGTCCAGCACCAGTCCCACGCCATTTTCCACGCAAAAACCTTGATCTTAAGAGGAGCTTTACAACCCCAGATTGGCGAGAAGAGGGGCATCTGGTGGAACCCTCAAAGAAAGCCAAGTAAGCAGTCTTGGCAGAAAAAATCTTCAAAGTGGTCCAGATCCACTGCAGGTCGTCATCCACACCCCTCTTAGCCCCACACCATCCAGGGAATGCCAAAGGGTAAGAAATTGCGCCATAGCAGGCACCGAGAGACCCATAGAAAGATCACAAATCCACTTGTTGTCCACAAGGGCATCTCAACTAACCTCTCACTCTTGAACTTGGCATCCACTCGGTCTGCCAAGAGAGGCGCAATCATATCGACACTCCTTCCATCAATCCATATGGCTGTCCGGAACAAGCTCTGGTTTCCATTACACACCACCATAGTTGTAGAGCCCCTCTACATAGCCTGCGTATCCTTGGAGCACGGAAAGGAAGTGAGCTGCCAAGGTTTCTCCGTGTGCCGGTACTCATCCATAGCCATTTCATCCTGAATGCTTCGTTGAGAAGATGGAGATTATGGGTACTCAGGCCACCAAGCCGCTTTGAAGAACAGACACGGTGCCAGGTGTAACATCCCAGTGTTTGGGAGGTTATAAGTATCTAAATTTACTATGTGCATTTGTAAAGCATGCATCTGAAAATACGGGAAATTTTGGCGCGAAAGTTTAAACGAATCAAAGTGACCAATGTTTCACTTGACATGATGAAATAGGTCTAGATCATCTAGTCAAGAGTACAATTGGAGTGATCTTTATAACAAGCATCTTAAGAAACTAAATCATCTGATAAGGCAAACCATAGTGGGTTATGATCAACACTAACTCTCAACAACCTTAAGAACAAGTCTATAAGTGACTTGGGATAATTCATTAGGTATCTACAACTCAAAGAGGGGTGAGTATCCACATCACATAACTGATGATCACACTTTCACAATTGAGTAATGCACAATTGAATCATCTCATCAGTAGATACATTATGACTCTCTAATCATGAACTATTTAAGTTGTCAACCATTCACACAACATCTTTCCAAATTATTTAGTACTTACTGAGTGAACCTTCACATGTAAATAATAAAGATTTAATGGAACATGAATGATACAAACAAGTGTTAACCAAAAACCACAAGTGGGAAATGACATAATAATTGCATTAACATATTTATCGAATATGTACATATCTCACCAACCATAAAAGAAGTACCTAAGAAAAGATATAAATCTTCTTAATCCACTGTTAAACCTTGACCATTACACATGACCTTTCCAAATCTCTATGTCTCCATTATGCCTGACAAAGATTACAAGGGGAGAATATAAAGTAAAATCACGACACCAAAGAAAACAAATAACAACTATGAAATAAGTCCTTAAAACTCAATAAGCTTCACATGCTAATTGTATCATTCATCTTATACAAGTGAGTATCTGAAATCTCAACACATCAATGAACCATTAGATCAATTTACTATTAAGTCATCATTCCTTAAGCATTCCACACTTCTATTCAAATCCACCTTCAACAAATAAAGTATATCTGGATACAAGTATTGAGTAACAACAAATTATAACCTCTAGTAGAGGAATTGAATTGAAAGCTAAGTACAACCAAACATGTATGAAACAAGCACATATCTTAGGGAAATAAAATAAGAAATATATGGAAAGATTATAAAAGCATGAACTAACTTTTAATCCAGATCTTGTTATGTTGTCTAGACCATTGTATCTGGTTTCCAAATCTTCTCTGAATCATTCTGCAAGATAAGCAACCACAAGGAAGGAGGACTACCACATGAAGATCTCCAAGAAGACTATTTAGAGTGTTCTAGAAGTGCTACTCTAATCTGCTATAAGAGTATTTGGAAACTCTTATATCTTGATATGATCTTATTAACTCTCTTGAAATACTATGATACTCCAATGTTAGTGTTATATAGAAGTAGTTTGATAAGAAGACTAGCTACCTAGTTAACAGATCACTTTTGTATACTCAAACAATGGAGTGTCATACATAAACAAACAGAAGGTTGAATAACCTAGTACATCTCAGCCTATTGTATATGATTAGTAATTTGGAGGCAAGTCTGGTCCACTTGTTAACAAATTCTTCTTATGTGCATATGGCAATGTTGTCATAAAATGAACCTACATTGTTTTATAATTCTCTAAGTAAAATCCTTGATTGGAATAACTGGTTGTTTCACCACAATGGTGAGGTAGTTGAATATGGAATCCCAGAGCAAGTATTACTTGCAAATGACAAAAAAGAGTATTTGAAGACAAGTGGCAACTAGAGTGAAGAACATCAAGCAACAAAAGTCAACAAGGAGCAACACCGTCTCAGGAAGAATTTATTCAGTGAAGCATTAGTTAATGTTAGAGAATCCATAATCTCATTGCCTTGTCAAGCTCATCAGAGATGAGGAACATATAATAAATCTCTTAAAGGGAAATAGTTATCAAGTATGAAATAATAACCAGTCATTGCATCCACGTGTCTTGTAATATGTGGAGGTTAATGGTAACAAGCTTAACACCTTGTTTTCCATATCCTTTTCATATGTAAGACTAATAGATGATAACAAAAATTCATCTACGTTTGGAAACTGGAGAAAAACAAACAAATAGGTTCCAAAGACACACATGTTTTCCACTTGGCAAAGAACCTAATTTTATTTAATAAGTCTTACACCCACCTAAGAAAAATGTCAACCAAAATTGCTAAGAGTTTTAACTATGAAAATAACATAGTATTATAAAAGAAAACAAGTTCCTTCACTCATTAAAATCATTTGGTGTTACATGGAATAAAATTCCATATTAAATGATTTTCATAACAGTGCATAGAACCAGTACCAAGTAGTTTTACTAAAATTATTTTCTATAAGGAATTGTATCCAATATGATCCACTTATAACACACCACTTGGGAGCCATATGTGTGTTATGCGAATGTGATATTCATGCCTAAAATAAATTTTAAGACATTTAATAAAATAAATAGAGTGAAAACAATAAAATCACTTAATCTAGCACCCTAAATAAAAAAATACAAATATTTCTCAAATTCACCAAAACAAAACATGGTGAGGTTGAAAATTTGATGAGCTTTCCAAATATAATTTTTAGGTTTATAATTTGGCCCTAAAAACAAAGGTTTTCTCTCAGTTTTAGTAACAGAAGGACTTAAATGTAATTTATAAAAACTTCAGGGGGTTTTCCATGAAGATTTAATTTTTTCTTTCTTCTTCAACTCCGGCCAGAAGGCAGAGGAGAGGATAGGGACAGTGACGCCACTGCCACCTCTTTCGCGCTGCCCTTCTACGAGTATAAAGTCGCGGGGAGACGTCCGCATCGAGCTCTCCTGCCTCCTCGCAGTCTCTTCCTCTCTCTTCTGCTCTGCGCAACACAAACCCTAACCCTAGCCACCCACGGCCGCCACCGCGCGCCGTCAATTCGGACCACCCGAGAGCAACTGAAGCCACTGGGAGGTGCACCGGGACCTCCTCTTCCTCCTCGAGAAACCACGGAAGCCGGGAGTAGCGGAAGACGATGAATTTCAGTGTTCCGTTTTCCTTTGCCGCCGGTTTCCATGGAAGCTCACCGGCGATTCCGACCTCGCCGCGCTGCACCAACCACATCGCGCTCATGGTGAGCTAGCGCATCTCCGGGTGCCCTCTGTTTTGAAATTGAGTCCCGAAATCCATTTGGGCACCGAGCATCTGCATGTGCCGCCGCGCCGGTGGTCGCCGGCGACTCTCCGGCGACTATTTGGTCGATGTGCTAGCACCTCTAGGATCCCCGAGTCGCCCTCCATCTCCTGGTACTCTCCAATTGAGTTAATTCCAAGCAAATCCATGGAATGGAGATCAACAGAGATGGATTGCTCTGTGATGACGCAACCATGACATCATCATGATGTCATAAGCCCGTTTCTTTTCTTTTTTGAATTAAAACCGAATTTGACAGGTAGGACCCACTTGTCAATTAAAAAATGACAGAAAATAATCAAGATTTATTAATTCAATAACTTTAATTCTATAACTCAGAAAAATAGAAATAAAATTTATTAATGCTTAGAAAAATATAATCTAAATGTTTATGAACTTTTCAAAAATGTTTGATATAATTTAAAATTAGATATTTTTTAACTAAAATTAATTATTTAAAAATTGAGAAAATAATAAATAATTCATAAAATCAGAAAAAAAACAAGTTATATACCAAAATGCCCCAAATGACAAATGCAACTCATCTATGATGTTTTGATAGTCATTTTACCAAGTGTTCATGTGTGTAATGTTTTGCCTAGTCATTAAATTCATTTAAAATTAATAACTTATTCAAATATTTTCAGAAAGCATAAAATGTTATATAAAATTAAAGAGAAAATCATTTCTAATTCAAACATTTCAAACATAAAACATTTTGTTTAACTTATAAACTTGTTTCTAATGGTATAATGTAATTCTATAATATTCCATTATAAACAGAAATAGCTGCGACAACATTATGTTCTTTATTAATAAAACCCTCATGTTTTCACACCTACTAAATCTATCATCACAAAGTCATTAGCAAGTATGTGATGATAGAGTTAGTTGTATTAGTTCTTCATTTTCAAATAAACTTGATGTCATTAGCACTACACTTTTGATCATAAAATAAAATATGTCTGTTATCTTTTCAATAATTATTTTCCATGTGTTGTTATCTTGGTATCTAAGCAAGTAATAAAAAAATCTACCTAAACATGATAACAATGGTTTGATAAGTAAAAGTGAAACATATGTAAGTCTAAAAGAACTAATAACCACATTACCACAAGTAATGAAACATTTCACCTAAAACCTGTGTGATTAAGATATCGTATCAAACGTGGCTTACAATTGTACGTTGTGGTGTTTTCGAGGGTAATTCACGATGCATCTCATTACTAAGCATGTATCATCTTGCCAGTGTTTTCTGTAGTCCTTCCCATGACTACTTTGCTATCTTTCAGATGTCGGGATTCTCTACGCGACCCTCGTACCCGAAGACATTGATTATTATGGTTATTTGAATCTCAGTCAAGTTCATCACTTGCTCATATCCTTTGCAGTATTTCATAACGAACTATTTGCAAAAACCCTATCGTATTACCACCTATGCTCAAAAGAATGCATCCTCCTATTTTTATAATAACATGACTAATTGAATGACTACCCGAGTGGTAGTGTTCTGTTTGGTGGGCGGATGGAACCATGGTAATATGAATAGGTCAAAGGAAGGTTCCATCTGGATGGGAAAGTACTACGTAGGATTAATCACAATTGCCGTCAGGATTCTTGCACCATAAATTCGCGCTAACCATGGGTTTTCTATGGGGGGAGTAAGTCAGATGTGATCTTCTCTCGTTCGCATGTCAACGGCCTGCCAGAGACGTACGCTGTAGGTCTTGCGACACTACATGCACATGGGTGGGATCCCTTAATTCCCACGGACTCTAGGGTCTATGATGGTCTGCCAGGGGCGCCTAGATATCCATCATGAGGGGTGGAATCAGGGGTTCAACCTGCTGGTGGAAATGGGTGGGCATGCGTTGTGCGGAGAAGCATGGTTTGGCTTGGACCAACAACCGGGCCCCACACCTGAGTGGGCGTGGACAGGATCTCGAGCCTGGTTGTGCAACATGGTCTTGGTCGCCCATGGGTAAAGTAACGCACCTATGCAGAGTGTAAAAGGATGTGGCATGTTACCCCCTGTTCCGGGAGGTGAAAAATCAAGATAAGAGGATACGCATGCCAAGGTCAACACAAGAAAACTGTTGTGAAGACTCAACAATCTACAGAAGTTCTCTATACCTATATTTACGTGAGAGAGGTTGAACTTCGGGACGAAGTTCTTGTTAAGGGGGAGATACTGTAACATCCTAGTGTTTGGGAGGTTATAAGGATCTAAATTTAATATGTGCATTTGCAAAGCATGCATATAAAAATACGGAAATTTTTTGCGCGAAAGTTTAAACGAATCAAAGTGACCAATGTTTCACTTGACATGATGAAACAGGTCTAGATCATCTAGTCAAGAGTACAATTGGAGTTGCGAACGGCGCATGAAAGGAAACTCCATGAAGTTCTAGTCCTGTGAAGATCTGGCGGGCATAGTTTTCAGAATTAAAAGCAACCTCTTGAAGAAATATTTACAAAACCTTGCATTGCTTATGACTCTTTCAAGTCTAAAGCTATAGTTAGTGCATCAAACTACCCACTATATATCATGAACTTGCTGAGTAACGCTCGTTACTCATTCGTTCCCATTTGACCCTTGCTTAGAGTTGAAGCCTAATGGAAGTCGTCATCGTGAAGCCATCGGTACCTCATGAAGCTAGGTGGAGTCATATATTACTTAGTCAGTGAGGAATCGTCATCAACAACGCTGATGAAGGAGAAGCTATCAAGGTGTAGGTGGAGTCCATTCTTGGACTTAGCTGTTTCAAGCCATAGATTAGGGCTGACATCAGCCGTTGTAGATTTAGTTGTGAGCTAGAGTTCTTCTCCAGCATGGAGCTTCGAATTGCTTCTTCTGATGTTTCATTTGTATGAGATCTTCTTTGATTCTTCAAAGAGATTCTCAAGATTTTGTAATGAAGTTTGTATCCTATAGTTTTGCCTGGCCCTGCTATGTTTCTGTTGTACTACTCTGAAAGATGTGATATTCACGGATAAGTCCTTTCATGAGTATTGTGTCATCGACTTGCACACTACTCATGCAGTGGTGTGGTGGTTCACCACTGATGGTATCAGAGCGAAGCGACCTTAGGTTTAAAACCTTTTAGGAGATCTGTAGGTTGGTAAAGACTATAGGAGGCCATCTTATATAAACCCCACTTCCTACAATTATGATGATCATCCACTTGAGAATGATACGATCTCAACTTCAGTGAATCTACTTATCTATTTTATTATATACCTAGGTATGAATAGTTAGAAGTTTAGAATATAGCAGTTTTATCGAGAAGAAGAGTTGTGACATAGTCACAGATGATTAAGTCACAATGATGATTACCCCATTCTATGAATGTATAGGATGGAGTAGAACATGGTATAGAGTAAGTATAGGAGTTATCAAGAAGGGATGTTTGAGAATCATGGAGAGTCATTAGACTATGGTAACTATGGGATATATACCATATCCTTTGTTATCAAGTCTAGAGTTGAACTGCTATAGTATAGTATAGTAGGAGAAGGCATAAGCAGTGATGGAAGCTACATTACTACTCCTACAATGTGATCAATAACATG
Source organism: Alopecurus myosuroides (assembly GCA_028641055.1). Classification (NCBI taxonomy): domain Eukaryota; kingdom Viridiplantae; phylum Streptophyta; class Magnoliopsida; order Poales; family Poaceae; genus Alopecurus; species Alopecurus myosuroides. The sequence goes on from CM054059.1 coordinate 392,072,288, forward strand.
AAGGGTCAACAGATGCCATGAGAACCTTACCATAATCAAGATGTAGTATTTTAATTGATATAGTACTTAGTACTATATGGAACCAAGTTAGAAAACAACTACTATAGGATTATTTTTGTCTTGGTGTATTCTAGTGCAGTAAGGCATGCAATTGGAGTAATTACCTACGCAAAGAGTGGTTGTGTAGAATAGGATTACAAGGTTATATATACCTACTTGTAGTGTATAGCAATTAAGAGCCTTGGTACTTGATATGTTTTACTCAAAGTGCTATTATTCCACAGGCTTTTGATGCATGCGTGATAACTGCATTTGGAATTTATTGGATCTTATTTGGATCTTTGATTGACTAGATTTGTACATGAAGATTGAACTTGATGTGCAAAAGCATGTGCAAACTCTGAGTTTTATCTTGATGTTGCTGGTCTAGAGGGTATAGGATTACAATGAGAGCGGTCTGATTAATCAGCAGTTGGAAACATACACAAAAGTTCTGGAAGACCAGGAAGTCAAGAAGGCAGAAGACAGTGAAGCACTGATGGGAATGGACCACATTCCACATTTTTCTTGGAGTTGGTGACATACCTCATCAGCACATGGAGATATACAACAAGTGATGAGAAGGAAAACACATGAGTAGTTATATCTTAGAAGGAAACATGTAGAAGTCGATAAATAAACTTATAGAGTTGTCTTATAGAAGTCAAAACCTAAAGATGTAGAAGCACCATAGGAAGTAACCAACGGAATGGGTTGTAGTCATATGTAAGGATTAGTTAAAACTCGAGGAAACTCGAAGATATTTTCACTAAATAGATGAGTCTAAATCAATGTACACTATGTTGTACAAGCTTCTTTAAGCAGTATTTCTCTTGAGACCACTAGATTCAACCAAATGGAAATCTAACCATAGACGGTATATAGTGTACCGGAAGAATTTTATTGGATATTCATCACCCGGTGGATATACCAAATGTTCTTCGGAAAGTTGTGAGAGGTAGGAAACCATACCTATTCATCGGAGAATGAAACTTGGTATCCACTATATGGTGGAAATACCACGTGTTCTTCGTAAGACCATTAGGAAGGTATAGTAACAAAACAGAGTTATCATAATAACATGCATAGTATAAGATAATCATGTAAGATAGTGGAAGGTGAACAATCAAGATAAGAGAATACACATGCCAAGGTCAACACAAGAAAACTGTTGTGAAGACTCAACAGTCTACAGAAGTTCTCTATACCTATCTTTACGTGAGAGAGGTTGAACTTCGGGACGAAGTTCTTGTTAAGGGGGAGATACTGTAACATCCTAGTATTTGGGAGGTTATAAGGATCTAAATTTAATATGTGCATTTGCAAAGCATGCATATAAAAATACGGGAAATTTTTGTGCGAAAGTTTAAACGAACCAAAGTGACCAATGTTTCACTTGACATGATGAAACAGGTCTAGATCATCTAGTCAAGAGTACAATTGGAGTTGCGAACGCCGCATGAAAGGCAACTCCATGAAGTCCTAGTCCTGTGAAGATCTGTCAGGCACAGTTTTCAGAATTAAAAGCAACCTCTTGAAGAAAGATTTACAAAACCTTGCATTCTTATGACTCTTTCAAGTCTAAAGTTGTAGTTAGTGCATGAAACTACCCAATATATATCATGAACTTGCTGAGTAACGCTCGTTACTCATTCGTTCCCGTTTGACCCCTGCTTAGAGTTGAAGCCTGATGGAAGTCGTCATCGTGAAACCATCACTACCTCATGAAGCTAGGTGGAGTCATATATTACTTAGTCCGTGAGGCATCGTCATCAACAACACTGATGGAGGAGAAGCTATCAAGGTGTAGGTGGAGTCCATTCTTGGACTTAGCTGTTTCAAGACATAGATTAGGGCTGACATCAGCCGTAGTAGATTTAGTCGTGAGCTAGAGTTCTTCTCCAGCTTAGAGCTTTGAATTGCTTATTCTGATGTTTCATTTGTATGAGATATTCTTTGATTCTTCAAAGAGATTCTCGAGATTTTGTAATGAAGTTTGTATCCTATAGTTTTGCCTGGCCCTGCTATGTTTCTGTTGTACTACTCTGAGGGATGTGATATTCACGGATAAGTCCTTCCGTGAGTATTATGTCATCGACTGGCGCACTACTCATGCAGTGGTGTGATGGGTCACGACTCCAGGCAATGGGACAAGCTCCTCCACTTGCCTTCTCCTTGCCACACGAAAGGAAGCCACGACAAAGTTTCTCGAAGGCCTCGATCATCCACTTAGGGAGGTCCAAGGCCATCATAACATAGATGGGCATGGCCGCGAGGGCCTCCTTGAGCAGTACCTCCCTCCCCTGAACCTCAAGGAGGGACCCCTTCCACGTAGGAAAACGCCTAGCCAACCGATCCACATAAGGTTGAAGCTGATGTTTTGAAAGCCTAGAGACCACAAGAGGAACTCCTAGATAGGAACAAGGGAACACCGCCACCGCACATGGGAGATCCACAAGGACACCCTCCCCCACAAGCTCGTCACATCTGTTCAAAGTCACAGATCACTTGGCATAATTTGCACGAGACCCGAAGCGTCTCCAAAAAGATTGAAAATGGCCTTGACCAAATCGATCTCTAATGGCGACGGTGTAGCCACCAAAGCCACTCCATACGCGAATAGGGAGAGGAGGAACTTGATGCCGAAGGCTTTTAGTGGATGAAGGAGAAGCCGCTCCTCGGCAACACGAAACAGAGCCCCCAGGACATACAACACAATGACGAAGAGAATGGGGGGGGGGAGAGGGTCCTCTTGACGAAGTTCACGATGATGCCAAATCCTCTCGGTATCATGACCATTGATCAACACCTTGGAACTAGAAGCCGAGAGGATCTCCACGATCCACCTACACCACTTCTCCCAAATCCAAGGTCTCGAAGAACTTTGAAGATAAAAGGCAAAGAAACATAATCGAAAACCTTCACAAGATCCATCTTGAGGAAGACAACTTATTGTGGGAAGAATACCAACAAAATGCCTTCTTACAGCTAAAGGAAACAATGTGCAAAGCACCTGTTTTGGCTCTCCCAAAATTTTCCCTACCATTCATACTGGAAGTAGATGCATGTGATTATGGAATTGGGGCAATACTCATGCAAAAGGGCATCCCCATCTCTTCCATGAGTAAAGCACCGGGGCCCAGGGCAGCTGTCCAATCAACATATGACAAAGAGGCTATGGCAATTCTTGAAGCCTTAAAGCAATGGAAACATTATTTCTCAGCATCCATCATTGTCATTAGAACAGACCAAGAGATCCTCAAATATATCCAAGAACAAAAACTGACAGAGGGCATCCAATATAAACTCTTAATCAAATTACTGGGGTACAATTATGTAGTGGAATACAAGAAGGGGGAAGAAAACAAAGTGGTAGATTCCCTATCTAGAGTGACATTCTCTCTTTGTTCCTTGTTCACGAGTGCAGCTATACCCACATGGGTCACTGAAGTAGCAAATTCTTATATTGGGGAAACCAAGTGCCAAGAGTGGATTACTCAAACATCTGTGAAAGCACGAGCCATACCCAACATCACTTATTCCAAAGGGATTCTGAGGCATAAGAACAAAATCAATGTGGTCTCTACAACAAACTTGAGAAGAAAATTACTTGACACTTTCCACAATTCTGAGCTAGGGGGACATTCCGGAGAAAGAGCCACATACCAAAGAATGAAATTGCTATTCTATTGGCCTAGTCTCAAGCAACAAGCCATTTATTTCGTCAAGTGATGACCCACAAGTATAGGGAGTGTATCATAGTAATTTCGATAAATAAGAGTGTCAAACCCAACGAGAAGCAGAAGGTGTTGACAAGCAGGTTGGATAGACGATTCACTGTAAACACTAGCAAACAGGTTTTTGGTGGTTGTTGATATAGAAGATAAATAAAATGTGAGTAAATAAAAGACAGTAAATATAATTGCATCGAATGCACCAATCCTTATGAGAGGAAAGGACAAGTCGGTTGGTCTACTTATGATTACCAAACGTTCTCGGGGACATATGGGAACTTCGTCAGGCGCTTTCGTTATATACATTTGATTAATATTTATTGTTTTGATAGGTGTTGTGTGGGTGAACCTATGCTAATGCACCGCCTAAATAGGACTAATACATACTTTTTATTATACCCCTTGCAAGCATCCGCAACTACAAGAAAGTAATAAAGATAAATCTATCCACAGCCTTAAACTTTAGGATACTACACTCTCTCGTGCATCTGTTTCCTAACGGGGGTTTAGGTTTATGTCACTCCGGCAACCCCACAATTAGTAGCCAAAGACACAATGCATCCCTCTAGGACCATAAAGGTGAAGTGTCATGTAGTCTATGTTGACATGACACCACTAAAAGAATAACAACACAACTTAAATATCAAACCATTAGATATTACTTCAACATAATTCCACTACTAACATCTTGACTTCTCCCATGTCCTCAAGAACTAAACTAACTAGTCACAAGACATCACATGGATCATGATCAGAGGTGATATAACGATGAATAACAATCTGCTCATAAAGTGCAAATACCGATAAATCTCGTAAGCATCAACTACTAACAAGTAATTCACACCGGGAGAGAGATCTAGTGGAAAGCAACAATATAGAACCCTAATTGTTTCAGCGGGACGGAGGTGGATGGCGAGGATGATGTTTCTGGTGGTGAGGATGATGACGATGATGATCTTGATGATGCTCGGAGTGATGACGGTGACGATGGCGATGATTTCCCCTCTCCGGGGAGGAATTTCCTGTGAGATCCTGGCGCAGGGCTCAATAGGATTAATAGGATACTCATATCAACAAGTTGCAACTTCTTTTCCGGAAGCTCATCTTGAAAGAACTCCAGTGTTAAGCGTGCTTGGCCTGGAGCAATTTGAGGATGGGTGACTGACCGGGAAGTCCTTCCCGGGTGCGCATGAGTGAGGACAAAGTGCGCAGGAGAGACTAGTGTTGGTCTGTGGGGCCAGTCTAGAGATCCTAGAGAGCTACCAGGGGTGACAGCCGCCGGCTACGAGGTGTCCGGGGTGTTACATTTGGTATCAGAGCTGACCTTCGCGGTTACACGGGCGTGTGCGGGTCAGTGGGTGGATATGTGGGACATGTGCCGACACTGGGCGCACAGACGAGTGCCAAGAGGGGAAGTTCCTGGACTGTAAGTTGACCGACGAGGGCGTCGGTCTTCTAAGGGGGAAAGGATGTGAGATCCTAGCGCATGGCTCAATAGGATTAATAGGATACTCATATCAACAAGTTGCAACTTCTTTTCCGGAAGCTCATCTTGAAAGAACTCCAGTGTTAAGCGTGCTTGGCCTGGAGCAATTTGAGGATGGGTGACCGACCGGGAAGTCCTTCCCGGGTGCGCATGAGTGAGGACAAAGTGCGCAGGAAAACTAGTGTTGGTCTGTGGGGCCAGTCTAGAGATCCTAGAGAGCTACCAGGGGTGACAGCCGCTGGCTACGAGGTGGCCGGGGTGTTACATTTCCCATGCAGATTTCTCCATGCCGGAGAGCTTTTATTTCTATATTGTTTTCCACCCTGAGGAGGCGGCAAAATATTTCCTCTATGGTTCTCTGAGTCTTAGGGTTCCATGGGGGTCAAGTACACGAAAGGAGGCGGCCAGAGGTGGTCCAGGGTGGCCACACCACCTCCAGGTGTGGCCAAGGGGAGGCGCGCCACCTGGTGGTGTGGGCCCCTGGTGACCCCCCCTACGGCTCTCCTCGTGGCTGGCTCCCTCTTATGGACTTCTAACACTCCTTCGATGCCCCCTTCTTCTTGTGAACTTCAAAAATATGGTATATTGACGGTGCTTTTTTCCATCAGATTTCTGGGCCCGGTGATTATTCTCCAATAATTATTAAACATGCAAAATAAGATGAAATAACATAAGTAATGCATCATAACATGAAATATATCGATCAATAACTGGAAGTCAAGATATAAAATAGTGATGCAAAATGGACGTATCAACTCCCCCAAGCTTAGACCCCGCTTGTCCCCAAGCGAAACTGAACTCAGTAAACATGACCACAAGTTTATGAAGTGAAGTATTGATAAATAAAATACGGAAAAGAAGCATCACATTTATCAAAACACAAGTCATTGGAGACAGCAACTCCCTCTCATAAAACTTAACTTCAAACTAGTAGAGGGAGTTACAATAAAGGTGCAAAAGGAAATCATAATTGGTTAGGGAAAACTTCATTTCTTGGTCGGAGAACAATTAACAGATTGTACTTATCTTTCGATCAGAGTCTTTATATTAGAGCTTATATTTTCAAATTGATATTCATTTAGATAACAGCATTGTACTAAACAAGGAAGGATAGAAGACATGATTGAAGGAATCAATATATAGATGGTCGGATCACGACAACTCAAATGCTTTCTTAAGACAGAAAGAAGTAGGTTTACTGACTCAACATAAAAGTAGAAGATAGGCCCTTCGGAGAGGGAAGCAGGGATTAACTCATGTGGTAGAGCTTTTCATTTGATAAACATATAGAGAGCATAAAATATTTGACACTCCTCCCAACCTTTCCTACGCAAACCATGTCTAGCCAAATCCTCGGGTGCCTGCCAAATCACATACCATGGATGAGTATCTAAATTTTTAGGGGTAAGTGTGTATGTCTATGTCAACAGCAAGCAAACAGTACATTAAATCACAAGCCAACTAGACCTTACAAGAGCGGCACCCATTGAAGGACGCTACTAGGGTAGTAGATCACCCCTCTTTTTTTACACTATTATGCTTTGACTGATAAATCAGGGGCAAAAAGAGTGAAGAGAATTTATAGCAATTAAGTTTGGGGCTGGGAACCCTGTTGCCAGCTCTTCTAGCAGTTGGATAAGCAGATGTGCCACTAGTCCAGGTGTGTAAAGTCCAAACAACGAGTAAAATAAGACCGTCTACCTACATCCTCATGAGCTAAAACAGGAGCACAAACCAGGTATAATAGTTTTGAAGGTCTTAAAGGTACCACACAAGCAATTTACTTGGAATGGCGGTGAAATACCACATATAGGTAGGTATGGTGGACACAAATGGCATGGTTTTGGCTCAAGGTTTGGATGCACGAGAAGCATTCCCTCTCGGTACAGGTTTTTGGCTAGCAAGGCTAGGTAGCAAGCACAAGAGTTGAGGGAGAACAAGCAAATATACATATATAGAAACAATCATGTAATCTTCCTATTTTCTACTTAACTCCCAAGGTATTGTTGCTCCTAATCAATGCTAACTCGATGGTCCATATTGATACCAATACTAACAACAAGAGCAATCATAAAACAAAAATTGCACACTAAAATAAAGTGTAAAAGTAAATGATGAAACTTCTCATTAATAATCCATAACACCAACTCGCACCAAGGGATACATCCTATATGATACATTGATACTTCCATATAGGACTATACTAAAAGAGAGATACTTCCATACAGCAAACCATCCTATATGATAACTTCTCTACTCATGATATGACTCTACTAAAAGGTAAAAGGGTAAAGATAAGGGTGTGATACCGCGACACTCCCCCAAGCTTGGAACAAGCCAAGGGGATGCCAATACCAGTGACGAATTAGTTCTTCGGGTGGTGGTGGTGAACTCTTCTAAATCAGCGTATCAATTGACTCCTTCAACTCATCGATAACATAGGTGAGCGTATGTATCAGCTCTGTATTGTGCTCAATACAGTCCTCAAACTTGTCCAACGGTGAGTCCAGCTCTTAGAATTATTCCCCCACACTACATCATATCGGGGGCTTTCCTCACCTGCACGGTTAGAACGATCCATATCCCAGCAAGAAGGAAACTCTGCCTCTGGTACCCTCTTAAATTGATGCTCATTGATTAAAGTGTGAAAGGGGTTTTTGATGCCTGAAGGTGGTGTCTTTGAAGCTAAGAAGTGACGTGGAACCTTCCCTCCAGTGATCATTCGTGCCCCTTGGTTGAACTTGAAGGGTTTGGCTACCACTCCAATGCTTGCAATGGTGGCGCGAGAGTACACGCGTGTGTCTTCTTCTACATCTCCTTCATCTCCACTCTCGATCTCCTCCTCCGGCTTCGGGTCTTGGAGATCATCTTCCATCGATCCCTTGCCCTTGTTGTTGTCGGAGACCATGGTGCCTCTAAATCTGAAAACGGATCCTAACAGAAACAGATCGAAACGAAAACACGACGAGAAAACGATATACGGACCTCGAGGGATTCAAGGGACTACATAGAAAAATGTACGTAACAAAAGGAAGGTGCAGTACGAAAACAGGTCGTAGAGGGGCTCCGGGGCCTCCACACCGTAGGGTGGCGCGGCCAGGGGTGGGCCCGCGCCCCTAGGTGGTGTGGTGCCTGATACGTCTCCAATGTATCTATAGTTTTTGATGTTGCATGATAATATTATGCCAATTGCTACATGTTTTCTCCCTTCTTTCTGTCATTTTTACATGTTTTCCGGGACTAACCTATTAACAATATGCCAAGTGCCAGTTCCCTGTTTTCTGTTGTTTTTGGTTTCAGAAAAGTTGTTCTGGAAATATTCTCATAATTGGACCCCACAAAGCCCGAAGTGCCTATTTCCCCCGGAAGCATCCAGAAGACCGAAGAGGAGACGAAGAGGGGCATCAGGGGGCCCACACCATGGGGTGGTGCCCCCTTTGGCGGCGCCAGGGGGTGGTGTGGGGCGCCCAGGGCTCCACCACCTCTGCCCTTTCGTCTATTTATGCCCCCGGATGGAAAACCCTAGACACTTGATAAAAAATCCCCGAAAAGTTCCACAGCTGTCGTGGTGGTATCACGGTAGATGCCATAGGATGGCTAATGTTGGGGCCGATGGACGCTGGGGGAATCCGGGGAGGGATCGCACTGCGAGCAGCCGCGCGTAAGTAACACTGCAAACACCAAGAACTACCCAGGTTCGGTGCCCTCATGTGGAGGTAACACCCCTACTCCTGCCTATCTCTCTGTATGTATGATCTCTGAGTAGCCATAGTACAAATTTGCCTCTCAGCCGAGTAGTCACTCGACCGTTCTCTCTCGATCTGGTGTTGTCTCTAGCAAATAAATGTGAAGTGAAGCAACGTCCCTCGCGCAGGAGGGGGCATGGCACCTTATATACTGGTGCCCAGCCGAATAAACAAAGACTAAAAGGTACGGTGATGTGACTTGACCACTGTGACGTTGGCACGCTTCCGAGATCTCGCGCGGAGAAGCCGCCGCGCCGTACGGCTGACAGCTCTTGTCCACTCTGTCAGCCTCACAGCGTAGACCTCCATCCCGTCTTGTCCCCTCTGTACTTGACAAGACCAGACGGCTGCCTAACCCTGCGTCACGGATGATCACGAACCTAGTAAGTTGAACCGCACGCCGGTACAGACGCAGGATACGCGGGATCTCTTGTCAGAACGGCTCCATTGACTTCTGACCCGAGTAAGATTACTGTCCGTCTACTCGGACCAACTTCTTTACTCGGACGAATATAACTTCCTCGATATCTTCTCTTGGCCTTTGGTGGATACGGCCGGATAGAAACCTACCGGGTTTCAGGTACCCGGGTAGCCGTCTACCCGGTCAACAGTACCTTGTCCTTCACTCTAGCACGTGCTTTACCCCTACTCGGGGGTAACCCCCCGACATTAGTCCCCGAAGCTGGTAGAGTCCAGTGAACTTGTTCGCTGGGCTCTTCCAGGTTAAAACAAAACATGTCTTTGTGAAGGGAAAGAGGCCGAGTAGCACCTCTACTTGGCCCTGTGTCTCTCACCCGAGTCTCTTCATCTCCGAGTAGAGAACTCTCCCTTCTGCGCTACCGAGTGAAAAATACTTAGCGAAATTTCTGCCCACGATCTCGCTGAATCCGACCGAATCCAGCTTCCCGTGTTATCGTGGGGCACGTGGCACGCACAGAGACCGCGACGCCTCGGTTCAAACGCAGGCCACGCGCCAGCCTATGCGAGTAGGTCCCACAGCCCGTTAGGTCACCTCAACTGTACTCGAGAGCACACGATCCGGACGTGGGATTAACTGCGCCCGTTACGCGCGCATTTTGCGCTGTGTGCGTTTCTAACGGTCAATTAACCCACGCCAACGATAATTACCCATGATCAATGCCACGATCAATCCACCGGTAACGGCAATCCGCCGGGGAGGAATAAATACCCCCGCGCTGCCCACTTTTCCTCTTTCCTATTCTTTCCAATATCTCGCCTCTCGCCTCTTCCGCCTCCGTCTAGCACTTCGCCACCGCGAATACTTGCTACGCCGCCGCGAGAGAGAGAGAAGAGCACACCTGCGCAACTCCGTTGAGATCTTCACCTCCTCTGAGCACCTCTGCCTCCATGGCGCCCAGAAATCCTGCTGCTGCCGCCCGAGACGGATGGGAGGGCTCGGATGTGACGATGGAGGATTGCCAATGGCTCGTCAACACGTGCCGCATCCCTCCCGGCGTCCTCTGCCGTCATCCCGGCAACGAGACCAAGCCAGAACCCCAAGAAGGTGAGCATGTCGTCTTCTTATCCCACTTCGAACGTGGATTTGGCCTTCCCATCTCCGATTTTCTTTCCGAATTCCTCCGCCACTTTGGCGTCCAACCTCATCATCTCCCTCCCAACGCCATTGTCATGCTTTCCACACACGCCGCCGTGTGTGAAGCTTTCCTGGGAGTTTATCCCACAATCCATACATGGGCCCGATACTTTTATCTTCGCCGCCAAAAGTTTCCGAATCCTGGCGGTACCTCTGGCCCTCGCGAGATGACCAAAACCGGTGGCGCCATGATGCTCCAACGACAGACTGGTCATCACCCGAGAGTGAAGGGACTGGACACTGTGCGGAAATGGCAGCGCAGTTTCCTCTACGTCAAGAACATAGCCTCCAAGGAAGGAAAACCGATAGAAAACAGGATAGGGCTTCCACCATTTGTCAACTCACCACCCTCCGGGCAGAACTAGGGCTATGACCCGAAGAAGAATGTGCCAGCTGTCGTCTCGGTCGAGAAGCGCCTCACCGAGTTGGTGAAGGTAGGGCTGATGCAGGATGACCCCATTGCCTGCTGGATCTCACGCCGAGTGCTTCCGCTACAACACCGAGTGCACAAGATGTGCTATATGAGCGGTGCGCGGGGCTGTACTCGGACGACTACGTTCGAGCTGAGCAAGGCGGAGGTGGCCATCTGGGCCCGGTCCATCATGCAGACATCCCTCACCGAGAACTGGGCGTACGGCTTCGAGCCGTATAGCCGCACCAAGCCCATCGAGCAGGTTAGTACTCTGTGCTTTGTGTTTGCACTCACGTACCGAATAGAATTCCTTAGCTTACTATGCTTTGTGTTTGCATGTTATCCCGAGTAGAACTCCTTAGCTTAATATGCTCTGTGTTTGCATGCTATCCCGAGTAGAACTCCTTAGCTTAATATGCTTTGTGTTTGCATGCTATCCCGAGTAGAACTCCTTAGCTTAATATGCTTTGTGTTTGCATGCTATCCGAGTAGAACTCCTTAGTTGAGAACTCAACTCACTGTGCTATCTGTTTGCAATCATAGCACATCCCGCGCCAGCGAGAGGAGGACAATGAAGTCTTCACCGCCAACTGGACCAAAGATCGAGATGATGATGACGAGACCGCCTACGACACCCAGGATACCCTTTGTATCCCTAATGCCGTCCAACCCGGTAAGTCACGAGCTGGTCCCTCTATTCGGGATTGGTACGAAAATGAAGAAGGTGACCAAGTTCATCTCTTTGCTCATTAGTAGAACCTTTTGCTTTCCTTCTCTGTTTCTAAATTCCTTCCTTCCTCTACTCTGCAGAGGAGCCTGACGCGGAGGACGAGGAGGAACCTATGCAGGTTGATCCTCTGTCCGTGGCGGCTCCCAGCACTCGGAAGAGGGTTGGCAGTGATGCCCAGGAACCCCCCCAAAGAAAGCAAATAAGAGAGGCGGAAACAAAGCCGTCGCCTCTAGGAGGAAACCCCCTACCAGCAAAGGGTAAGTGTTCCATCCGAGTAACACTTTGTTGCCGCTTCCTGCTGCGCTTTTCTCCTTCTGCCTCTCTGAACTTTTTCTTCTTCCAGCGCCCCTCTCGACGCTGATGCTGCTGCAGACCCAACTTGCCCCAAGAGGAAAGCAGCTGTGCCCCGAGATCAGCTCGTAGATCTCTAGGACGACGAAGAAGAGCAGGACCAGCAGGATAGGACGCGTGCGTCCTCCCCTGTTGATATAGAAGAAGATCTCGGCGCCGAGATCACTGGCGCTGGTGATGACGTTGATCCCATCCTCGAGCAGCAGCAGCCTGACGCGCAGCAAGCAGCGCAGGATGCTGCCAATGACGAGACGCCGCCATCACCCCCAGCTGCATCAGCTGGGGAAAACATCGAAGAAACTGCCGAGCAGCAAGACACCAACGCTGTTGCACAAGATAATCCCGCGGCCGGGCCGCAGGTAGAAGATCTTGTTGATACAAGGCCTGATCCCGCTGCAGAGCAGCGGGTAGAAGAAGACGTGGTGGAGCCCATCCGCCAGGACCAAGCGCAGCCCGACGTTGCATCGGGTAGCTGGCCTCTAGTGCCGCCAACCCAGAAGATGACTCAACCCACCGCACCGATTCCTCCACCAACTCAAACAGCACCGTCACCACCACCAACTCGGTCTACTCGCCAAGCGCCACAAGCTGCTCCTCAGCCAGACATTGCTCCTAGCACCAGGAAGACCATTAAGTCTAGAACTGAGCCCACCCGACAGCAGCCAAAGCGCAATGCTTCGCAAGCCGGGCAGCAGATACCGCCCCCAAGCCTCAAGGCGGGCAAGCTTCGAAGCCGGTGCAGAGAAAGCAGCTAGCACTGTCCGCGCCCACCTCCAGCACCAACCTGGCTGCTTCTGGGTCTACTGGCCCTGTCGAGAAGCAGAGCGCTGGTGCTGGCGGCCACGCGCAACCTAGCTATCCGGAATACATGATGACTCTGTCCCAGCGCCACGAGATCGCATAGGCAAAGGGAGAGTGGAAACTGACTGCTCTGAAAGAAGGCCAAGCCGTGGCGACCACCAAGTCCAAGGGCAAGCAGGCAGCAGCGGTTCCTGGTCTCTTCTCGTGTGGCGAAGAAGATGATGAGATCGAAGGGGGAGGCCTTACTGCGATCCTGGACCGAGTAGGCTTTGTTGACCCAGCCTGGAACAACAAGGCGTACGGCAACCCCAAATGGAATGGTCTTGAGTTGGGCCAGATTGACCACTACCGCACCGACTGGAACAAGGCCGATGTCGGTTCTGTTCCTATGACAATATCTAGCCCCACCTGCACCTTGGCCGGGAAGCTATTTGTAATGCGCAAGGCTGCCGAGGACATCGAGCAGACTTATGTTGTAAGTCTCTTCTCTCCTTCTTGCGATTTCCGAGTTGCTGTTTTCCTCTTTCTTCTCTTTTCCTCTTAACCATTCCCCCAGTCCCCGAGATTCGGGCCGAGTAGGCGAGAACTCAGCCGATTTGCCAAATCTTCCGCCGGCTATTCTGGATCCACCGCATCGCAAAGGACCGTATCGAGACTCTTGAAGCCGAGAAGATAGACGGTGATGCGATGGAGCAGATGCCACTGGACCGCACTCTCCAGATCTCAGAAGTTGGAGGTAAGCTTTCAGCATTTCGGTTTGTGTGTTTTGTGTTTACGCCCGTGTTTGCGTTTTGCTTTATCATTGTTTTCTCTGCAGGCAAGCTCAAAGACTTGATAGAAAAGCACCAAGACTGTGAAGTCTTTTCTGCCTCTGCCGAGAGCAAGATCGCTAGCCTGGAGGGTGAGTTGTTTTCCATCTCTGCACTTGTGTTTCTTTTCACTTGGTTACTCTGCTGACAATGATGTTCTCCTCGCAGAAGAGTATAAGAACTTCTGGGAGCAACACCTGAACTGCCTTATGCCTGCCGAGGTGCAGCAGCAGTTGCAAACCCGAGAAGCTGAGATCGAGAGGGAGCGCACCGTCGAGAGGGCGGAATATGAGAAGATGCAGGTCAAACTGAAGGCTGCCCTTGAGGCTGCCATCCAGCAAGGCAGCGAGAAGCAAGAGGTTGTGAAGACCGCCAAGGCCAGGGAGAAAACGCTCAATATGGAGATCTCGATGCTGAAGGAACACAACCGGCAACTCGTTGCCCAGATCGTAGATTCACGCCGTATCCAAGACAGGCACATCTCCAATGAATCCGCCTGGAAGATCAAGCTGGGCGCCCTGCTAGTGGACTTAGAGTGTGAGTGCCCTCTACTCTGCTCTTGGCCTGATTTTCTCTACTCTGCCTTCTTCTCGGTCTTGCTTCTGACTCTACAACCGGATGGCATCCTGAATATTCCAGCCTAAATAATCCTAGTTGTTCTTGAGTTTTTCTGGAGTTTTCTGCATGAGTCTTTTCCTATGGATTTCTGCAGTTCTTGATCAAGATTATAAACCTAGACGTGAACACTTAAATACGGTGTTAGTAGAATAACCCATGTTGTTATCACCACCAAAATCATTAAAGAAGACATGAGCTTTCAATCTCCCCCTTTTTGGTGAGTGATGACAACACGGGTATTTGCATAGAGGTAAACATGTATAATAACAAAGACGAACATCACAGATAGAAATATCTAGGAGACATGCCTCCCAATAATAAAGGTTCACAAATAGCACAAATAAGAGTTCACGAATAAAACAAAGTCGAAGAGCACACGAGAGACCACAAATAAAACCATAAGAAATGCCCACCCAAGCAAATCCCCGATCCCTAGATCTTCTTCCCCTTTGGCATTAGGATGCCAAAAAGGAAGAAGAGAGAACTAGCGTCCAATGGAACAAGCTCTAGTACGTGGCACCATCCTCGGGATCATCCGCGGAGTCATCATCCTCACTAGCATACTCCACGTCGTCATCATCAGGAATGTCAAGATTCCAATCAACATCACGATTGTTCCAGTTGCGGTACGGAATCTGAGCTGGTGGAGGAGCAGGAACATATGGAATGTTTAGGGCAGTCATGATGGCACGCTGGTTGACGAGAATGTTGCGACGCTTAACATAGGAGCAGGAACATATGGAATGATGGCACGCTGGTCCATAGCAGTAACTAGATGGTTGTCTTCTCCTCATATGCCTCCATGTTTAGATCTCGTGAGCTGCCTAACATGATCGAGATTGATGTTATGTAAATCTATGCGCTTTGTTTGCTGGGATCCGATGAATATTGAACTTATGCCTAGTTCATTATAGTATTTATTGCATATGTTATTTGTGATCTTGCATGCTTTCCGTTGCTAGTGGTTGCTCTGGCCAAGTAGTTGCTAGTGACTCCAAGAGGGAGTATTTATGCTCGATAGTGGGTTCATGGCTCCTTTTCGCCTTGCTCGAGTGACAGAAACGTGAAGGGGGAGGATGTGCTGTTGTCACTAGGGAGAAAACGGCGGTGAGAGTGCCCGCGTGCATAATCATTGCTTACATTACACACTTTGTTTAATGCAGTTATCTGTTGCTTGCAACTTAATACCCAAGGGGGTTTGGATGATAACCTGAGGGTGGATTATTAGTCATAGATCCAGTTGGATTACGGTCTATGTATATTGTTGTAATGCCCGCACTAAATATCATAGTAGTCTTCATGTCATGAATGTTCACTAAGGTGCAACCTCTGTTTGTTCATTGCCCAACTGTAATATGTTCACCCGGCATGCTATCTTTTATGGAGAGACACCACTAGTGAATCTATGAACCCAGGTCCATTTTGTTATATTGTTAAAGAAACCACCACAATTTCCTGCTTTCTTTACTTACAACAAGCATACATTATTTTCCACACTATACGTCTAATCTTTGTTTTCAGCAAGACCGGTGAGATTGACAACCTCACTGTACCGTTGGGACAAAGTATTTTGGTTGTGTTGTGTGCAGGTTCCACATCGTTGCTGACACCGGTGAGCCATGACCACCGTCAGTGGCATCAACCTTCCGAAAGTCCTCTCTCTCCTATTGGATTGAGAACCTTGGTTCTTAACTACGGGGAAAACTCCTACCGTTGTGCTCATCACACCCTCCTCTTGGGGTATCCCAAGAGTGCAAGATCTGCACCATCAGTGCCCTCGGGCACCGCCTCCTACCCTTTTTTGGCTCATTCTTTTTAATATTTTCCATAGATGACAAAATTATAAGTTAGAAAGTAATACGCGAACCTTTTCATAACAGAACTATTACCTATTCGAAAATGGACTCTGCAGTTTCTGGAATCTTCCCTCTAATAAACTTCTCCGAAGTCACCACTTGAATAATATCAACATCTTCATCATAAGAATATTCGAAAATATAATGTTTGAGTCTTTGCCCATTCACCACTTGTGTAGTGTTATCTTTAAGGGAAGAAATTTTGATTGCACCCGAACAATACATAAGGTCCTTCCCATCCGGAGAGTAATTTTCCTACAAAAAATCTGAGACGAGACCTATACAATAGAACTTTCTCACCAACATGAAACTCTCTTTTAAGAATTCTCCTATCATGCCATTGTTTAACTTTCTCTTTAAAGAGTCTAGCATTTTCATAGGCTTCACTTCTTCACCCATCCAAAGAAGTCAAGTCAAGCATTCTTTTCTTACCGGCAAGTTTAAAATCTCTATTTAGTTCTTTCACTGCCCAGTAAGCTTTGTGTTCTAGTTCTAAAGGAAAGTGACAATCTTTTAACATAAACCATTTTATAAGGAGACATACCCATAGGATCTTTATAAGCAGTTCCATAAGCCCATAAATCATCATTCAACTTATCAGACCAATTTTTCCTAGATTTATTAACAGTCTTTTGCAAGATAGATTTAATTTCTCTATTTGATAATTCTATTTTCCCACTGGTTTGAGGATGATAAGCTGAGGAAATTCTATGATTACCATCATATTTAGCAAGGGTTTTTCTAAAACCACCATGAATAAAGGGAGAACCTCCATCAGTCATAAGATATCTAGGCACACCAAACGTAGGGAAAATAACACATTTAAGCATTTTTAAATAGGTTTCACCATCAGCACTCTTTGTAGGTATAGCTTCTACCCACCTAGTAACGGAATCAACAACAACCCGAATATGAGTATAACCATTCGAATGAGGAAACGAACCCATAAAGTCAAATC
Organism: Alopecurus myosuroides; assembly: GCA_028641055.1. NCBI lineage: Eukaryota > Viridiplantae > Streptophyta > Magnoliopsida > Poales > Poaceae > Alopecurus > Alopecurus myosuroides. The sequence goes on from CM054059.1 coordinate 392,089,443, forward strand.
CCCAACAATCAAAAGGTTCAATAACAAGAGAATAACTCATAGGAATTTCATTACGTCTGGAAATATTACCAACTCTTTGACATTCATCACAAGATAAAGCAAACTTATGTGCATCTTTAAAGAGAGTAGGCCAATAGAAACCTGATTGTAGAACATTATGCGTGGTTCTATCTCCAGCGTGATGTCCTCCATAAGTACTACAATGCCACTTTCTCAATATCTCTTGTTGTTCATGTTCTGGAACACATCTTCGCATAATACCATCTACTCCTTCTTTATATAAGTGTGGGTCATCCCAAAAATAATGCCTCAAATCATAAAAGAATTTTCTTCTTTGTTGAGCTTTAAATGTTGGAGGCAAATACTTGGAAACAATAAAGTTAGCATAATCTGCATACCAAGGATTATCCTGGGAGTTCACTTTTATTGTAGTCAACTGTTCATTTGAAAAACTATCATTAACAGGAATAGGGTCATAAGCAATGTTTTCTAATCTAGACAAGTTATCACCAACAGGATTTTCTGCACCCTTCCTATCCACAATATGCAAATCAAACTCTTTTAAAAGCAGCACCCATCTAATAAGCCTAAGCTTAGCATATAGTTTCCCCATAAGGTATCTAATAGCAGCATGATTAGTGTGAATAGTAACTTTTGAATCAACAATATAAGGTCTAAACTTATCACAAGCAAAAACTACAGCTAGGAACTTGTTTTTAGTGGTAGCATAATTCTTTTGAACACTATCAAGAGTCTTACTAGCATAATGAATAACATTCCATTTCTTATCTACTCGCTGTCCAAGAACAACACCTACAGCAAAATCACTAGCATCACACATAATTTCAAAAGGCAAATTCCAGTCAAGTGGTTGAACGATATGATCAGTAGTTAAAGCCTTCTTTAAAATTTCAAAAGCTTCCTTGCAATCATTATTAAAAACAAAAGGTACCTCTTTTTGAAGAAGATTAGTAAGAGGCTTTGATATTTTAGAGAAATCTTTAATAAACCTCCTATAATAACCAACATGACCAAGAACACTACGAATACCTTTAACATCCCTGGGACGGGGTATTTTCTCTATTGCTTCCACTTTAGCTCTATGAACTTCAATACCTCTTTCAGAAATTTTATGCCCAAGAACATTTCCTTCATTTACCATAAAGTGGCATTTCTCCCAATTAAGAACAAGATTAGTTTCCTCACACCTCTGCAAAACTTTATCAAGATTGTGCAAGCATTTATCAAAATAAGTTCCATAGACGAAGAAATCATCCATGAATACTTCCACAATTTCTTCACAAAAACCATGAAAAATAGCAGACATGCATCTTTGAAACGTAGCAGGACATTACACAGACCAAAAGGCATACGTCTATAAGCATAAGTTCCATAAGGACAAGCAAAAGTTGTTTTGTCTTGATCTTGTGCCCTAACAGCAATTTGAGAAAACCCGGAATAACCATCAAGAAAGCAAAAATGAGTTTTCTTAGACAACCTCTCTAACATTTGATCGATAAAAGGTAAAGGATAATGATCTTTCTTAGCAACCTTGTTAACTTTCCTAAAATTAATGCACATTCTATAACCAACTACTACTCTTTGAGGAATAAACTCATTATTTTCATTAGGCACAACAGTCATTCCTCCTTTCTTAATGACACAATGCACATGGCTTACCCATATACTATCAGCAATAGGAAAAATAATACCAGCATCAAGGAGTTTTAATAACTCATTTCTTACCACTTCCTTCATCTTAGGAATTAATCAACGTTGATGTTCAACTACTGGCTTTGCATCAGGTTCTATATTAATAACATGCTGACATATAGTGGGAGAAATCCCCTTCAAATCATAAAGAGTATACCCAATAGCTCCATGGTGTTTCCTCGATATTTCCAATAACCTTTCCTTTTCTTTACCTAAAAGTTTAGAAATAATAACATGATATGTCTTCTTATCATCAATATAAGCATATTTAAGATCATCAGGCAAAGGTTTTTAATCAAAAACAGGATCCTCCTTGGGTGGTAATGTGGTACCCAAGTCTTCCACAGGTAAATTATCTTTCAGTATCACAGGTTGACAAAGAAGAATATCGTCAATTTCATTTCTTTCTTCCATAAAGACCTCACTTTCATGGTCCTCCATGTATTGCTTCAAAGCATTGTTAGGAGCAAGAGCAATAGAGGCAAGTTGTTCAACTCTAAAATCCACATTAGGCGATCCAGAATCATAAGGAGCTCTAAAATTTTTTGAAAAATTAAAATCATAAGATTTTTCATCAAATTTAGTCAATATTTTCTCCTTCTTACAATTTATAACAACACCACAAGTGTTCAAGAAAGGTCTACCAAAAATGACAGGACAAGTTTTACTAGCAGTTGTACCCAGTACTAGAAAATTGACAGGATATATACTTTTACCACATAAACCTTCCACGTCCCTAACAATACCAATCGAAAAGATAGTTTCCCTATTGGCAAGATGAATAACAACATCAACATCTTCAAGTTCACAAGAACCAATTTCATGCATAATTTCTTTATAAAGCTCATACGGAATAGCACTTGAACTTGCACCAATGTCACACAAACCATAGTAGAAATGATCACCTATCCTAACAAAAAGCACAAGAACACTAGTTTTTTTTCATCTACTAGGATGTGAAACAATATTAGAAGCATCCTCACAGAAAAAATGTGTCCATCCTCTACATTTTCAGAGACAAGGTCTTTTACTATTGCTACTGTAGGTTCAACGGTTATTTGTTCACCAAGTCCTATAGGTTTCTTTATACTTTTGTTAACCACACTAGCTATGATAGAATGTTCCTTTAACTTGTCAGGGAAAGGAATTTTCTCAATATAAGGATCAGGTACAACAAGATTAACAACATGCACTTCTATATTTCTAGCAGGAACAATATCTTTCTAAGGTGCATGGTACTTTCTCAACTCCTTTTTTAGAATATCAAGATAGGAGGCAAAGGTCTTAAAACAATTTGCAAAGATTTGAGAGTCAAGACCACAAACAAAACTAACATTATAGAAATCATCAGTTCCCATAAAAGCTTTGATGCATTCATAATCGTAATTTATACCTGACTTTCTACCTTTGTCATTCTCCCATTCTTCAGTGTTTTCTGGAATACGGTCAAGTAGATCCCATTTAGCTTCTTCCTTCATACGTGTGAATGATCCAGAACAAGAAGCATCCAATAAATCATTATCATGAAGAGGACGTCTTGCATAAAAATTATTAATAACAATATTACTGGGGAGCTCATGAACGGGACATTTGAGCATTAATGACTTTCATATCCCCCAAGCTTGGGAAATACTTTCTCCATCATGAGGCCAAAAATTATATATTTGATTCCGATCCTTATGAATCTCACTGGGAGGATAAAATTTAGAATAAAAGAGAGGTACAATTTCCTCCCATCCAATAGATTGACCATTCTTCAGCATTTTAAACATTCCGCAGCTCTACCCTTCAGTGATAAAGATATTAATTTCCTCTTAACTTGGTCCATTGTAATACCTGCACACCTGAATAACTCGCATAATTCATGTATAAAGAGTAAATAATCACTAGGATGGACAGTTCCATCTCCAAAATAGCAGTTATTCATAACACGTTCAACAATTTTCATAGGTATTTTAAAAGGATCCAATTGAGCAGACAGCAGATCATCTACTAGATTAGCAGTAGTAGCAGTACTCTCAAACAGAGAACCAAAATGATTCTCCATAATGAATTAAAGCAGCAGACAGAAATAAAAACAACACTCACAGTAAAAGTTTCTCTTACCAATTCCACTTACCAATAGCGCTTCACTCCCCGACAACGGCGCTAGAAAATAGTCTTGATGACCCACAAGTATGGGGGGGTGTATCGTAGTACTTTCATAACTAAGAGTGTCGAATCCAACAAGGAGCAGAAGGTGTTGACAAGTAAGTTGGATAGAGGATTCAGTGTAAACACTAGCAAACGGGTTTTTGGTGGTTTTGATATACTCCCTCCGATCCATAAAAAGTGTCGCTCACTTAGTACAAAGTTAGTACTAACTTAGTACTGTTGGAACGCGTAGAGATAAACAAAAAAAACTTTTCCTACGCGATGCTTCCAAGATCTAGCCGAGGTAGAAGGCCACGAGTATTACCACTAGACGCGCAGGTGCGGATTATCGATGCAGCGCGTCGGGGCAGTGCAGTCCCACGATCCGGTCCGGCCGATCCAATCCCTCGAACGTCGAAGTGCTGAATGTACAACACCTCTGCCGGTATCCACACGTACGAGGAGGAGCTCCGACGGCAGACTGCTAGGTCTGGTGCGACGGCTGGACTGAGTGGGGCTAGGGTTCCCAACGCATGGGAGAGTGGACTAACGTGCCCGTTGGGCAACCTGCGCCCCTCTTTATATAGCGTATGGTAATGGGCTGCACAACACTTGTGGCCCATTCCCTCTGTGAGTCCGACTCACTAACTCAGTCCATTTCCGGTTTGGGTCCAACCCAACCAATACTTGCTCCCGCTCTTAAGTGTGCGACCCTGCAGGCTCATGGCGACTTGGACACGATTGGAGTCCAACTCCCAATCGATCAATCGGTAGCGGCTCCTAGCAGAACGTGCCGACTCCCAAGTACCATTGAGTCATGACGACATACCTTTCAATGTGATATTCATCTTAGTCCCTTTTGCCTCGCGATATACCTTGTCGAACTATAGGCGATTTATCGTCATCCCTTAAATAGTTCAACTCTCTTCTCGATCCGTGATATGCGATTCATCTGACTAACTCTTAGTCAACCGACACAGTTAACACTTAACTGAGTCGCGCATGGCCATGCTTCCTGAATCATATCACTCGAGAGGGCCCAGAGAATATCTCTCCATTAGGAGGGGCAAAATCCCATCTTGATTATCCACATCACGCAGCTTGCTTCTCATTCGACCCGAACTCTGCCTTTATAGTTGCCTTGTCACAGAACAACGTTTGACAGAACCTAAGTCGGTGATCCACAACTCGGATTGTGCGACAACCTCAGGTCTAAGGATTACATTGATTGAGACATGCAAATGACGAGTTGATCGTTGCATCTCAATGTGGGTCAGTCCGACTTGCTAAACTCTTTAGCCAAGTCCGTAAACGTTGGAATGGCATCATCATGCCCATGACAAGTGGAACCGTGTCATCAGCCAACACTCACATTAGTCTAGGGTGTGTGTCCAGCACAACCTTAACAACCAAGGACATTTAGTATGAACAACATGAATACATAGTTCCACAATCGAATCACATATTCAATGACATATATCAGATGTTCAAACCAAAGGACAACTTAACAACTTTATGAATACATTGGGAATTACATCATCTATGATTGCCTCTAGGGCATATTCCCAACAGTCTCCCACTTGCACTAGAGTCAATCATCTTGGCATCATATGCCTAGGCATCTAATGCCCATACCTCTCGTGTGCGCCTCATGCTTAGGCTGTGGTAGCGCCTTTGTCAACGGATCTGCAATGTTTGCATCCGTGTGTACTTTGCATAACTTGATATCACCTTGTTCGACAAACTGGCGAATGAGGTGGTACCGCATGAGTATATGTTTGTTCTTCTGGTGTTGTCTAGGTTCCTTGGCCTGTGCGATAGCACCATTGTTGTCACAATATACGTCCAAAGGATTGGACGCGCCCTGAACCACACCAAGATCAATCAGGAGGTTCCTGATCCAAACAGCTTCCTTTGCCGCCTCTGAGGCAGCAATATACTCAGCCTCTGTTGTAGATGCAGACACCGTATCTTGCTTGGAACTCTTCCAGCTCACAGCCCCTCCGTTCATCACGAACACGTATCCAGATTGCGAACGAGAATCATCTGAGTCGGTGAGATAACTCGCATCCGTGTAACCCTTTACACTGAATTCCTCATCACCTCCATAAACTAGGAACATTTCCTTAGTATTTCTCAAATACTTAAGGATATTTTTAACCGCTGCCCAGTGGGCTTCGCCAGGGTCAGCCTGGTATCTGCTCGTAACACTTAGAGCATAGGAAACATCTGGCCTAGTACAAATCATGGCATACATGATGGATCCGATTGCCGAAGCATACATGATCACACTCATCCGACTTCGCTCATCAGTCGTCGAAGGACACTGAGTCTTGCTAAGTTTTATGCCATGGGACATCGGCAAGAATCCCTTCTTGGACTCTTGCATTTTGAATTTCTTCAAAACTTTGTCCAGATATGTACTCTGACTCAATCCAATGAGCCGCCTTGATCTATCTCTATAGATTCTGATTCCTAATATGTAAGTTGCCTCACCCAAATCTTTCATTGAGAAACTCCTTTCCAATGACTCTTTGGTTTCTTGCAACATCATGACATCATTTCCAATCAGTAATATGTCATCCACATATAAGATTAGAAAATTTACTTTGCTCCCACTAAACTTCTTGTATAAACAAGAATCATGATCGCTCTTGATGAAGCCAAACGATTTGACTACCTCATCAAAGCGAATGTTCCAACTCCGAGATGCTTGCTTCAACCCATAAATGGATTTCTGAAGTTTGCATACCTTGTCAGCATTAGCCGGATCGACAAAACCTTCGGGCTGTATCATATACACGTCCTCAGTTAAATTTCCATTAAGGAAAGCCGTCTTGACATCCATCTGCCATATCTCATAGTCGAAATAGGCTGCTATGGCTAACATGATCCGAATTGATTTAAGCATCGCTACGGGCGAGAAGGTCTCATCGTAGTCAACTCCTTGAACCTGTCGGAACCCCTTCGCGACAAGTCGTGCTTTATAGACGGAAATATTTCCATCCATATCAATTTTCTTCTTAAAGACCCATTTGCACTCGACGGGTCTTGCACCGTCAGGCAGATCAACCAAATTCCAAACTTGGTTTTCATCCATGGACTTTAACTCGGATCTCATGGCTCCAAGCCATGACTCGGAATCAGATCCCACCATCGCTTCCGAATAAGTTGCCGGCTCATTACTGTCTAACAGTAAAACATCTCAAGCACTCTGTAATCTGGCAGATCTCCGTGGTTCAGGTGCTGTTACCGGTGTAGGTACCACGACCGGCTCAGCCTCCAAGGCGTTCGCCGACTCGCCCCTAGCCGGTTCCTCTCGAATTTCTTCAAGTTGCACTGTGCTCCCACTGACTTCCCGACCGAGAAACTCTTTCTCAAGGAAGACACCATTCCGAGCGACAAACACTTTGCCCTCTTCCCGGTTGTAGAAGTAGTACCCCAAGGTTTCCCTCGGATACCCCACGAAAATACACTTAGCCGACTTGGGCGTGAGCTTGTCCGACTGAAGTCGCTTGACAAATGCTTCACAACCCCAAATCTTAAGAAAAGACAAACTTGGCTTTTTGCCCGTCCACATCTCATGTGGTGTCTTCTCTACTGACTTTGATGGTACTCTGTTTAGTGTGAAAGCTGCAGTTTCTAGACAATAACCCCAAAATGATAAAGGTAGATCTATCCGACTCATCATTGATCGTACCATGTCCAACAAGGTCCGATTTCTCCGTTCCGATACACCGTTTCTCTGCGGTGTACCCGGCGGAGTGAGTTGAGGAAATATTCCACAACTCTTTAGATGGTCATCAAACTCATGGCTCATGTACTCGCCCCCACGGTCCGACCGTAGAAACTTTATTTTCTTGCCGAGTTGATTTTGTACCTCACTCTGGAATTCCTTGAACTTTTCAAAAGCTTCCGACTTGTGTTTCATCAAATAGATATATCCATACCTACTCAAATCATCAGTGAAGGTAATGAAGTACTCATAACCACCTCTGGCTGTCGTGCTCATTGGTCCACATACATCACTATGTATTAGTTCCAACAAGTCGGACGCCCTTTCACAACTCCTTGCAAAAGGTGTCTTGGTCATCTTGCCTAGTAGGCATGATTCGCATGTCTCGAATGGCTCTAAGTCAAACAAAGTTAGAAGTCCATCATCATGGAGCTTCTTCATGCGCTTCCAACTTATATGACCAAGCCGGCAGTGCCAAAAGTAAGTCATATTCAGATCATTTGGTTTCAACCTTTTAACATTTATGTTATAGACCGATTCACTATCAAGATTTAAAATAAATAACCCGTTCTGAACGGGTGCAAAGCCATGAAACATATCTTTCAAATATAAAGAACAACCATTATTCTTAATATTCGACTCATAACCTTGTCTCATCAAACATGAGGCGGAAATAATGTTTCGACTAAGCGCTGGAACATAATAACAATTATTTAGTTCCAAAATAAATCCTGAAGGTAAATGAAGTTGCATCGTGCCGACTTCCAACGCAGCGACTTTCGCCTTGTTGCCGACCCGAATGTCAACCTCTCCTCTTGCCACGCTCCTAGTTCTTACCAGTCCCTGCAACGAGTTGCATATGTGAATAACTGATCCGGTATCATATACCCAAGAACTATTAGGCGCATCAGCAAGATAAATGTCTATAACATTGCACACAAGCGTACCTGAGTTGGAAGTCACACCTCCACTCTTGGCTCTGTCAGCCAAATACTTGGTGCAGTTCCTCTTCCAGTGGCCATCTTGCTTGCAATAGAAGCAATTGGCTCCGGCTGTAGGAGAAGGCTTAGTCTTTGAGGGAGCACTCTGGACAGAGCCATGGGCGCTACCTCCTGACTTATCCTTCTTCTTCTTAGTCCAAGAACTCTTCTTGAACTTAGCCTTATTCTGCACCATCAACACTTGACTGGTGCCTTTCTTGATATCAGCCTCTGCCGTTTTGAGCATCCCATGTAATTCAGTGATACTCTTATCCATACCATGCATATGGTAGTTCGAGATGAACGAACCATACGCACTAGGAAGAGAGTTCAGAATTATATCAGTAGCGAACTCTTCGTTAATTGGGAAGCCCAGCCGATCCAAAGACTGTATGTAACCAATCATCTTGATTACATGCGGACTCAGTGGATCGCCGTCTTTCAGCTTACAGCCAAGCAAAGCTTGAGAGACTTGATACCTCTCAGTCTTTGCTTGAGCCTGGAACATACTTTTGAGGCTTTCGATCATATCGTAGGCCTCAACATTCTCGAACTGCTGCTGCAAGTCCGGTTCCATGTGTGCAAGCATAAGACAGCTGATTTCCGTAGACTCATCTCTAGCCTTACGGTAGGCATTCATGACAGCGACAGTCGCATCGTCATCAGGCTCATCTGGAAGTGGAGTTTCTAGAACATGTTCTTTCTTGTCATGCTTGAGGACTATCCTCAGATTACGATACCAGTTGGTGAAATTAGTTCCATTAAGCTTATCTTTCTCTAGGATTGACCTCAACGCAAACGCGGACAACTGAGGAAGGTTGCTAGGTGCCATTGATCTACAACAGAAAATACGCAAAAACACTTAAGACATGTATTCATAAAAGAGCAGGCATATTAAACGCTTTAATACTTATGCTCCCACTAGAACCAACATCCCTCCGATGGTTGCTGAGTGATTCAAGATCCCAAATAAGCAAGCCGACTAGTGAGCTTTAGCATCACCGCTAGCCGTCAAGTGATCTAGGTAGGCAACACCTTGCCAATCGTATCTCTATACGACTCCTGTTAGTTGGGTGACATCACATGCCCCGGCTCCCAACCTACCTCGCCCCGAGCCCCACAACCGTTGTGATGGACTCGTCTAGATTACCATGTGCTTCTGCTTGTAAGAGTCCGACTCGAACCCACCTAACCGGAAAGAATTGGTAGCACCTCAATTTCATGAGCCCACTACCAAGAATGTCCGACTTGTGATGGTGCAGCACTGGCGGGGCGACCGACTAGACCTTCTTTGAGGGATTAAAGAATCTACCAACTATCTAAATAGAGGTAAATAGAGACATAACAATAACACAAATAAAACAATTATAATGTGAAATGGTATGGCTCTCTTCATGGTGATCTCCATCTCCACAAAGCTTGTAAGTCAACTCGTGCCAACTCTTGTCACGTGCCATCTTACTCCATGTAGCCGACTTGTACATCGACTTGCATGCCACCGGTTTCTCCAACAAGCTACACTAGCTAGTAAATCAAAATTTACATAGAGAATCCGACACGCAGGCCGGTATACAATAAAATGACAGCACCTAGGCTCCAGCCGGCTGACAAAAACATGATACGCAGATCATGTATGGATTACACACATCACATGCACATAAGCCATACCATTCACAACTTCCTGCAAAAACAAGTTATGCATAGACACGATATCTACCGGCGTTGTGAACTCGCAACGACATCTAAGGCGCTACGACAGGGCGAAGCCGGCGGTCCCTCGCGGGTGCGGGCAGCGCCCGACGATTTCGGAAAACACAGATCTCATCTGCATTCCGATCATGGATTTCTTCATCAGATAAAACGATTTTACCCGAATCTGATCCGTATTCCGATTCGACCAAACTCTTTGATCTTCGATCACCGCAACTGGATTTATGTGTCACGGTATACCCCGATGGCGGAAACCGACCGGTAGGGGTAAGTTGTTCCACGACCTTAGCAGTATGATCACGGAAACCTGATCATCCATTAACCCCGAGTACGATTGATCCAATCAACCTTGTACAAAACCGATCTATCTCATAGACCGACCACCAAAACAGCAATTAGATCACATCTAACGCTAACTACATATCACATATGTACGGATTTCGGGCCTAATACCAGAAGCTACAAGTAAGTCATATTCAGATCATTTGATTTCAACCTTTTAACCTATAGGCGATTTATCGTCATCCCTTAAATAGTTCAACTCTCTTCTCGATCCGTGATATGCGATTCATCTGACTAACTCTTAGTCAACCGACACAGTTAACACTTAACTGAGTCGCGCATGGCCATGCTTCCTGAATCATATCACTCGAGAGGGCCCAGAGAATATCTCTCCATTAGGAGGGGCAAAATCCCATCTTGATTATCCACATCACGCAGCTTGCTTCTCATTCGACCCGAACTCTGCCTTTATAGTTGCCTTGTCACAGAACAACGTTTGACAGAACCTAAGTCGGTGATCCACAACTCGGATTGTGCGACAACCTCAGGTCTAAGGATTACATTGATTGAGACATGCAAATGACGAGTTGATCGTTGCATCTCAATGTGGGTCAGTCCGACTTGCTAAACTCTTTAGCCAAGTCCGTAAACGTTGGAATGGCATCATCATGCCCATGACAAGTGGAACCGTGTCATCAGCCAACACTCACATTAGTCTAGGGTGTGTGTCCAGCACAACCTTAACGACCAAGGACATTTAGTATGAACAACATGAATACATAGTTCCACAATCGAATCACATATTCAATGACATATATCAGATGTTCAAACCAAAGGACAACTTAACAACTTTATGAATACATTGGGAATTACATCATCTATGATTGCCTCTAGGGCATATTCCCAACAAGTACAAAATGAGCGACACTTTTTATGGATCGGAGGGAGTAGTAGATAAATAAAGTGCGAGTAAATAAAAGACAGTAAATATAATTGCAGCGAGTGTCCCAATCCTTTTTAGAGCAAAGGACAAGCCGGTTGGTCTACTTATCATTACCAAACGTTCTCCAGGACACATGGGAACTTTGTCAAGCGCTTTTGTTTCATACAGTTGATTAATATTTATTGTTTTGATAGGTGTTGTGTGGGTGAACCTATGCTAATGCACCACAGAACTAGGAATAATACATACTTGTGATTATACCCCTTGCAAGCATCCGCAACTACAAGAAATTAATTAAGATAAATCTAACCACGGCCTTAAACTCTTGGATCCTACACTCCCTCGTGCATCGGTTTCCTAACGGGGGTTTAGGTTTCTGTCACTCCGTCAACCCCAGAATTAGTAGCCAAATACACAATGCATCCCTCTAGGCACATAAAGGTGAAGTGTCATGTAGTCGATGTTCACATGACACCACTAGAAGAATAACACCACAACTTAAATATCAAACTATTAGATATTACTTTAACATAATTCCACTACTAACATTTTGACTTCTCCCATGTACTCAAGAACTAAACGAACTACTCACAAGACATCATATGGATCATGATCATAGGTGATATAATGACGAATAACAATCTGTTCATAAAGTGCAAACACTGATAAATCTCGTAAGCATCAACTACTAACAAGTAATCCACACCGGGAGAGAGATCTAGTGGGAAACAACAATATCGAACCCTAATTGTTACAACGAGATGGAGGTGGATGGTGAGGATAATGGTGCTGGTGGTGAGGAAAATGACGATGATGATCTTGATGATGCCCGGAGCGATGACAGTGACGATGGCGATGGTTTCTCCTCTTTGGGGAAGAATTTCCTCGGCAGATTTCTCCCTGCCAGAGAGATTTTCTCCCTCTGTTGTTTTCTGCCCTGTGGAGGCGGCGGAATATTTCCTTGATAGTTCTCTGAGGCTTAGGGTTCTCTAGTGGTCAAGTATGCGAAAGGAGGCGGCCAGAGGTGGGCCAGGGTGGCCACACCACCCCAAGCGCGGCCAAGTTGGCGCCACCTGGTGGCGTGGGCCCCTGGCGGGCCCCCTCCGGCTCTCCTCGTGGCTGGCTTCCTCTTCTGGACTTCTAAGACTCCTCTGATGCCCCCCTTCTTCTTCTGATCCTCAGAAATATGGTATCTTGATAGTGCTTTTTTCCATCAGATTTATGGTGCGGGTGATTATTCTCCAATAATTATTAAACATGCAAAGTAAGACCAAATAACATAAGTAATGCATCATAACATGGAATATATTGATGAATAACAAACAATCAAGATATACATAGTGATGCAAAATGGACGTATCATCAAGCAATGTCCCACATGTCAAATTTACAAAACTGAACACTTCTGAAAGTGCAATATGGTCATCTAGATGGGGGTGAATAGGTGACCTACAAATTTTAATCCTTTTCACGTTTTAATTAGGCTAAGCAAGTAAAATACACAGTTTTCAAGATGTGCAACTAGATGAACACCCTAAGTGATACGAGAACAAATACGCAATGGAAGCAATGTGTAAAGTACAAGATAACCACAAGTGTAAACAAGAATATAAGGATATGTTTCCCGTAGTTCTTTCTCAAGAGAAGTACGTCTACGTTGGAGAGATGGGGAGCCACCTAGGCGCTCCTCAATAGCACGGACGTGCACACCTTATTCTCCTTGAGATTCTCCGGTGAGGGAGTCCCTCGTTTCCACTATGAGTTCAAATTGAAGGCGTTTACCAAACCTTTACACAAGGTTGAGGCCACTCCACAAGTTGGATGGAGGCTCTCAACAATCCGAAGCTTCTTGAAACAAGGTGGAAGCTACAAGCACTAGGGTTTCTCTAGGATGACAATGCGACCAAGATATTTACAAGATCCCTAAGGGAAAGTGGGGGAAATCGATTTTTGGCTCTGTGAATATGTAGATCTGGGTCTCCTCTAACAAATCCTTGAAGGGCATCGAGTTTCGTTGGATTAGGAGGGAGATCTGGGTGTTTTAAGCTTTGGATCTATGGAGGAGAGAGAGGAATGGACAAGTTGGCTGTCTAGAGGAAGAAGACATCTATTTATAGCCTCCTCCGAACTCTAGCCGTTGTTGTTTTCCAGTGCCGGAATATTCTAGTATAAGTACCGGAAATTTCCGGACACAGGGCCAAATATTTCCAAATCTCCGGGCGCCGGATATTTCTGGCCAAATTTCCGCCCCCGTTCGAGAGAGCGGGCAGCAACGACTTGACACCTTCGTGGGGGAAAATAAGGGCCGAAAAATTCCCATGGAAATTTTCGGCCAAATTTCTGCCCTGGCATCCGAGAGCGGGCAGATGGAACGTATCCTTCCTTAGCAGTTGGTCTTCAAGAAGGCCAGAAATTTCCAGGGTCAGGCCCAAAAAATCCGCCCTTTAGGCACAGGAAATTCCGGATGGCGTCCTGAATATTCCATCCTAAATAATCCTAGTTGTTCTTGAGTTTTTCTGGAGTTTTCTGCATGAGTCTTTTCCTATGGATTTATGCAGTTCTTGATCAAGATTATAAACCTAGACGTGAACACTTAAATACGGTGTTAGTAGAATAACCCATGTTGTTATCACCACCAAAATCATTAAAGAAGACATGAGCTTTCAATCTCCCCCTTTTTGGTGAGTGATGACAACACGGGTATTTGCATAGAGGTAAACATATGATATAATAACAAAGACGAACATCACAGATAGAAATATCTAGGAGACATGCCTCCCAATAATAAAGGTTCACAAATAGCACAAATAAGAGTTCACGAATAAAACAAAGTCGAAGAGCACACGAGAGACCACAAATAAAACCATAAGAAATGCCCACCCAAGCAAATCCCCGATCCCTAGATCTTCTTCCCCTTTGGCATTAGGATGCCAAAAAGGAAGAAGAGAGAACTAGCGTCCAATGGAACAAGCTCTAGTACGTGGCACCATCCTCGGGATCATCCGCGGAGTCATCATCCTCACTAGCATACTCCACGTCGTCATCATCAGGAATGTCAAGATTCCAATCAACATCACGATTGTTCCAGTTGCGGTACAGAATCTGAGCTGGTGGAGGAGCAGGAACATATGGAATGTTTAGGGCAGTCATGATGGCACGCTGGTTGACGAGAATGTCCTGAGGGCCAGCAGAGAACCAATCCTTGTTGCGCTAGGTCTTGAATTCAGCCACTGACATGGTGGAGAGATTCAGAGATGCTTTTCCTTGATTCTTGCTCGCGAGACGAGCTACCCTATCTGCATCTCGCTGACGCTCATACTCGCGCTTCTCCTCACGCTGACGTTGACGAATCACTATCTCATCCACATAGACTCTTTCATCATTCTGGATGAACTTGCGGAAACGCTTGCGGCTGCTAGTGTCTTTGGGCTGAGAGCTTGAACCATCTACAGGAAGAGGCAGAGAAGAACACAGAAAAACACAAAAGAAAAAGTGAGGCTCATGTTTGCAGAGTGGAAGGGAATAACTGTAAAGAAACAAAAAGCAGACCGGAAATTTCGTTTCCGGGGGGGGGGATTCCGGCCTTGAGGCCGGATATTTCAGGTCGGGAAATTTCAACTGCCCAGTGAAATTTGAGGCGTGCGTTTGTTGCAGTAAGTGATAGAGGCACCCTCAGAAGAGACTCTATGAAGGTTGTGAGTCAAAACATTCAGGGCAGGCCGGAAATTCCGGCTGGTAGTGAAATTTCAGGGGGGGCGGAAATTCCGGTACGAGGCCGAAAATTTCCGGCCACGGAAAGATCGCGACATAGCACGGAAACCAGGCCTGCGAAGAATGTTTTGAGGAGAAACAGCCGCAGAGTGTCATCCAGGGAGGAGGGGAGAAAAAAAGGAGGAGCGGGAAGAAAAACTTTAGAGAAAATCTAGAAAACCCTCAATTGGAAAAGAGAGGACTTATCCACATACCAGAATCCATGGGAGAAGCCGGAGAAGAGAGTGACCTCCACACTTAGGCAACAGAGGGGATGGATATGAGGCGGAGAAGCCCCCGGGGAGCACTTGAGGCGGCGACAACAGTGGGGGCACGGGAGGAGAAGGTGAGGGCGACGGGGGTGGAAAGGCTAGATGCAGCCCACCCCGTCGCCTTATATAGGCGCCCACCACTAACCCCGGCATATTCCGGTGGAGAGGCCAGATATATCCCGGGGGTCGGATATTTGGGCCAGAAATTCCGCCCAAAATCTCCGGACGTGTCCAGAGAGTGGGCACGCGGGGATTTTGGTCGAGTTTTCAGTCAAAATACCGAACATCGGAAATTTCCGGGGCCAGGTCACGAATATGTTAGTCTAGAGGATCACAGCAGAGAGGAAGGCGAGGGTTTTGTGCTGCGTAACAACCGTGCAGCATTTTCTGTTTCTTTCTGAATATATGGAAAGGATACAAACTGAACGAGTCCATGCGCGAGCTTTTCGGCCATGCCATCCCATGACCACCCGATCATGCACTCACGACGCCGCCATGCACGCTCTAGCATCGTGCCATCCCACGATATGCGCACGGCAGCTCGATCTACTTATCACCTAAGACAATGACTCGGTCAGGGCACGAACAGAACTCGTGCTCAAGCCGTTTTATTCTTAACTGAACTTAACTGAACCTACAGCTACAGAGACAACAAGATTACAAGGAAACAAATCTCCCCTTAATCCTGGCGCTCTGACGAAACTTCCAAAACACCAAGCTTCAGTCTCATCTCCAAAAACTTGAGTCGACCCAGTGATTTGGTTAGAATGTCAGCAAGTTGGGCATCTGTACTGACGTGGTCGATGTCCACTTTGCCTTGCTCAATGCACTCACGAATGTAATGATAACGGGTATCGATATGCTTACTTCTTTCATGGTGCATCGGATTCTTGCTCAGCTTGATCGCAGACTTGTTGTCTACAAGCAGTTTCACCATGGCTAGGGGTCGTCCGAGTAGCTCTCCAAGCAGCCTACTTAACCAAACAGCTTGAGTGCCTTTCCTGCAGCTATGTATTCTGCCTCACAGGACGAGAGCGCCACCACCGACTGCTTCTGAGATGTCCACGTGATGATGCTTGACTTGAGGAAGAAGACGATCCCTGTGGTGCTCTTCCGATCATCGACATCCCCGGCTAGGTCGCTGTCACTGAAACCCACCAGTGCGGGGTCGTGCGAGGTCCCTTTCTTGTACCTGCAACCATAGCCCAGAGTTCCACTGACATAGCGAAGGATTTGTTTCACTACAGACCAGTGCGACGCAGTGGGCGCCTGCATAAACCTGCTCACCATGGCCACGACATGTGTGATGTCCGGGCGGGTGTTGCACAGGTACCGGAGGCTTCCAACGATGCTCCTGTACCGAGTAACATCCACCGCATCTCCTTCTCCTGCCTTGCTCAGCTTCAGTCGGTTCTCCATTGGTGTATGACATGGATTGCAACCTGTCAGACCTGCGATCTCCACAATTTTTGCCGCGTACGCGCTCTGACAGAGCGTGATCACCCCCGCTTCCTGCTTGACCTCGATCCCCAAGTAATAGCTCAAGGGGCCAAGATCACTCATTGCAAAGAGCTGATGCATCTTTCCCTTGAACGCTTCGATGTCGTTGGGGTCCGTGCCGGTGATGATCAGGTCGTCCACGTAGACGCCGACGATCAGCGTCGTCTTCCCCTTGTTTCTCCTGTACACGGCGTGCTCCAGGGGGCTTCGCTCAAAGCCAAGGGAGCTCAGCAAGGCATCCAACTTGGCGTACCAAGCCCGAGGTGCTTGACGAAGACCATATAATGCCTTGCGCAGCCGGAGAACCTTGTGCTCCTCGCCGGGGTCGACGTAGCCGGGCGGTTGGTGGACTTACACCTCCTCCTCGAGTTCCCCATTGAGAAACGCCGATTTGACGTCCATGTGGTGCACCTGCCACCCACAGTGAGCGGCTAGCGCAAGCAGCAGCCGCACAGTCTCCATGCGCGCCACCGGCGTGAAAACCTCGTCGTAGTCGACACCCTGGCGCTGCGCGTACCCCTTGGCGACGAGGCGGGCCTTGTACTTCTGCACCTCGCCCGCAGGGTCTTTTTTCACCTTGTATACCCAATTGAGCCCTATGGCTTTGTGTCCGTTGGGGAGAGTGGCCAGCTCCCAGGTGTCGTTGCCGTGAATCGACGCCAGCTCGGCTTCCATGGCGTTCCTCCAGTTCGCCTCGCTGAGGGCTGCGTCGAGGGACACCGGTTCCTCCACAGCCACGAGACTGAGATCGTCGTCCCGTTCCTCCGCACTTGCCTGCATGACGTAATCATTGACGTACTTGGTGTTGGGCTTGACGTCTCCTCCACGTGCGCGTGTCACCATGGGATGCTGGGGCCATGGCTGTGTCGTGGAGGCCCGTGCGTCCATGCTTGCAGGCTCGGGGAAGAGGATGGAGACGGAGCGCGGTGTTGCCATGGCGTGAGGGGCCGCAGATCGGGTGTTCGGACTTGTTGTCGTGGCGGCGGCGCTTTCGGGCGTTTTTGCTGCCGCGGCAGCGTTTTCTTCAGCGAAACGCTGCTCCGCAGGAATCTCCACGGCAGCGCTGTCCACTCTGCGGCTCGCTGTGTGGACGAACACCTCGACCTGGAACGGACCTGAATCCGTGCTCTCTCCTGTCTTCTCCCAATCCCACCGTGCGCCCTCGTCGAACACGATGTCACGCGAGACGTGCACACGGTTCTTGACAGGATCGTAGACGCGGTAGGCTGCTGATCCAGGCTCATACCCGAACAGCACCATTGGCGTGCTGTGGTCTTCCTGACATGTGCGATACACCCAAACACGCGAAGGTAACTCACATCTGGTTTATAGCCATGCCATACCTCAAACGGAGTCTGACCATCGACACTCTTGGTGGGCGAGCGATTCAGCACATAGACCGCGGTGGACACGGCTTCTCCCCAAAATCTCGCTGGTACAGCCATTGCCTTCATCAAGCTGCGAGCCGTCGAGACGATTGTCTGGTTCCTGCGCTCCACTACTCCGTTCTGCTGGGGAGAGTATGGCGCCGTCAGTTGACGCCCGATCCCCTCGTTGGCGCAGTAGGAGGCGAAGGTGGCCACGGTGAACTCGCCTCCGCGATCCGTCCTGAGCAGACGCAGTTTGCGTTCGGTCTCCACCTCAGCTCCCACCTTGAACCTCTTGATCGCATCGGCCGCTTGATCCTTGGTTTGCAGCAGGGTGAGCCGGCCACATGTACCTGCTCTTGTCGTCGACGAGCAGCAAGAAGTATCGCTTCCCCGCAGGTGTTGCCAGTGAGATTGGTCCACACAGATCTCCGTGCACGAGATCGAGGAGCCCCTCCGACCTGCGCCTTGCTTGCTGAGGGAAGGATGCTCGTCGCTGCTTCCCCACCAAACAACCATCACACAGCTGCTCGACGTGTTCGATGTGAGGGAGTCCACGCACCATGCCGAGACGGGCGAGTTTCCTCAGAGCGTCGAAATTCAGGTGACCATAGCGCGTGTGCCACCTCCATGACGCATCCGTGTGCACCACGGACAAGCACACGGGCTTCGCGATGTCAAGCGTGACGATGTACAAGCGATTTCTTGCTTGAGGTACACTCGCGAGCAATCTCTTCTGTCTGTCGAACAGTTTCAGAGATCCGTTGCCGATGTCGACGCGGCAACCGTTTTCGTCCAGCTGGCCCAAGCTCACGATGTTCGCCCGGAGACGAGGGATGTAATACGCGTCCGTGAGGGTGCGATGATCACCATTGTGGCATGCGAAGAGGATGGTCCCCCTCCCCTTGATCTCGACGATGGAGCCGTCGCCGAACTTCACCGTTCCTCCAACGGTGGTGTCCAGATCGGCGAAAGCGTCATGCCGCCCCGTCATGTGGTTGCTGGTGCCAGTATCCAAGAACCAGGTATCGTCGTCGTGGCCCGCGGAGCCGAGGAAGACGCGCTCCTCCACTAGGTGCACGCGCGTGCCCATGCCTGTCCGGATCGGCATGGGGCTTTCGGCGACCACGGCGTGAGCCTCCGTGCTCACGATGGTGGCCATCAGGAGTGATGGCCCGTAGTCGTCGCTGAGGTCGTACACACGCGCAAGATGAAGCGCAGGCTTGTCTTCCTCTGCTGCGGCCAGGTGCGCCTGCGCTTGTTTGCGTTCACGGCGCGGGTCGGTACAATTCCGGGAGATATGCCCTGCAAACTTGTTGCAATTGTAGCATTTTATCCCGGACATGTCGCGCTCGCCGCCGTTGCCGTTGGAGTCATGACGATCGTTGGCGCGGTTCTTCTGTTTGCCGCGCCTGTTTCCCTTTCCGCCGCCGCCGTTCGAGCCCGATCCTTGGCCTTGCTCCTTCTTCTTGGCGCGTGAGATCCACTGCTCCTCCGTGAGGAGAAGTTGTGATCCCGTGCCGTCCGTAGCTCCAATCGCGCATCTCTCCGCCGATGAACAGAGACGCCCGATGAGCTCCTCCGCTGACATCCCGTCCAGATCGAGGAGAGTCTCGATCGAGCAAGCGATCTGCGCATATTGAGCAGGTACTTCCCTAAGGAATTTCTGAACAATTTTTACCTCATCCACCACGTCGCCAAGTGATCGCAGATTATTCGCGAGGTTGGTGATGCGCATGCCGAAGGCGTCGAGCGTCTCACCGTCCTTGAACGTGATCTGCTCGAATTCTTTGCGCAGCCTCTGCGCCGTCGCCTCCCGAGCTCGGCTCACTCCCATCCTCATCATCTTGATGGCCTCCCAGGCGTGGGCGGACGTGTCCTTGACGGCGAGCACGGGTACCATCTCCGGTGGCACCGCACGGAGCAGCGCGGAGAGCGCTGCCATGTCCTCGGGGTCGCCGGGCTCGCCTACGCCGCTCACGGCATCCCAGAGACCTTGGGCGCGCAAGTTGATTTTAATCACCAAGGCCCACTCAATGTAGTTGGTGGATGTCAGCGTGGGGTAGACAATGTTTCCGCCGCCGTGGCTCTCGCGGATGACGCGCTCCTCTGCGCGCCAGGCTACGACCGCGTTCACGCGACCCCGAGGGCGTGCGCGCAGGCGACCTCGATGCAGCGAGGCCCTCCTCCTTCTCCTCGCTCGCTTCCCCTTTCTTCCCCTTGTCGCTGCCAGTCATGGCTTGCATTGGATTGTCGTGACGAGGCTCTGATACCACTGTTAGTCTAGAGGATCACAGCAGAGAGGAAGGCGAGGGTTTTGTGCTGCGTAACAACCGTGCAGCGTTTTCTGTTTCTTTCTGAATATATGGAAAGGATACAAACTGAACGAGTCCATGCGCGAGCTTTTCGGCCATGCCATCCCATGACCACCCGATCATGCACTCACGACGCCGCCATGCACGCTCTAGCATCGTGCCATCCCACGATATGCGCACGGCAGCTCGATCTACTTATCACCTAAGACAATGACTCGGTCAGGGCACGAACAGAACTCGTGCTCAAGCCGTTTTATTCTTAACTGAACTTAACTGAACCTACAGCTATAGAGACAACAGGATTACAAGGCAACAGAATATTCCGGCCTCCGGATATTTGGCCCGAAAAATTCCGCACCAAATTTCCGGCTGTGTCCAGAGAGAGGGCACGGAGGAAACTAGGGGAGTTTGTCGGGTCAAAGATCAGGGGGGCGGAAATTTCCGGGCCCTGGGCCGGAATTTCCTGGCTCCCAAATATAAGTGTTCCTCAAGGAGAATGAAGACAAACATGAGCCTAGAGTGGAATTTCGAAACGAAAAAAAAACACAACAAAGGAAACACGAACGAAAAAGGGACAAAAGATTCAACAAACACAACATAGAACACATGAAACGATACGAAAAGAAGAGAAAATGTTGGTGGCCGAAGCCACTGTGTTTGAGTATGTGTAAATGAGCCACGAAGATATATCTTGGGCCCAAGAGCATGACTCACGTTGAAGCACAATGAGTCACAAAATGACTAGATATGTATGAAGTTTTGATTTGCGCATGATAGGAGGAGTGTTGCCTCATGAATTGAGTTACGCTCCCCCTATGTCCATGCCTACATCCAAACCAAATAGCATGTGTACCAGATGTATCTATGCAAGGTCTCAAGAGAAGTTAGACGAATCGATAACATTTAGCTCATTCCTCAAACCCCTAAATCTTGGTTCATCAAGGGCCTTCGTGAAGATATCCGCAAGTTGATCCTTGGTTGGCACATAAGAGAGATCAATATCGCCCTTCTCAATGTGATCTAGAATGAAGTGATGTCGAATCTCGATGTGCTTCGTCTCGGAGTGAAGAACGGGGTTTTAGGCGATCTTGATAGCACTCTCATTCTTGCACAAGAGAGGCACTTTGTAGAAGTCGATACCATAATCCCGCAATGTTTGCCGCATCCATAGCAATTAAGCACAACAACTCGCCGCAGAGATGTACTCGGCCTTGGTTGTGGAGAGATCAATGTAATTTTCCTTCTTGGAAGACCAACATATCAAAGAGCGTCCAAGAAATCGGCAACCCCCAGAGGTGGACTTCCTATCCGTCTTCTCTCCCTCATAATCCGCATCTGAATACCCAATGAGTTGAAAGCTTGAACCCTTGGGATACCAAAGACCAAAGTTTGGGCTATGAACTAAATAGCGAAAGGTTCGTTTAGCCGCTTGAAGATGACTTTGCCTCGGAGAGGCTTGAAACCTTGCACACTTACCAACTCTATACATAATATCCGGTCCAGACACACAAAGGTAGAGCAAAGAACCATTCATTGAGTGATATACCTTTTCATCTACCTCTTTACCATTCGGTTCGGTTTTCAAGGCAAGAGTGGTGGACATGGGAGTCCTCATAGTCTTGGTGTCATGCATGTTGAATGTCTTGGGAATATCTTGGGTATACTTGGCTTGCTTGATGAAGGTTCCTTCGGGATGTTTCTTGATCTCAAAGCCAAGAAAATATTCCAATTCCCCCATCATGGACATCTCAAACTTGTCGGTCATGATCTTGCAAAACTCTTAATTGAACTTGGAGTTAATAGACCCGAAGATGATATCATCCACATAGAGTTGGCATATGAACAAGTCGCCCCCAACTCTCTTGGTGAAGAGGGTGGGATCGATTAAGCCAACATTGAACCCACGATCCACTAGAAACTCTTTAAGGTGCTCGTACCATGCACGTGGAGCTTGTTTATGTCCATAGATCGCCTTATCGAGCTTATAGACGTAATAGGGGTGGTTGGGTTCCTCGAAACCCGGAGGTTGCTTGACATATACCAACTAATGAATGGGACCATTTAGGAAAGCACTCTTGACACCCATTTGTTGCAACTTGAAGTTATGATGAGAAGCATAGGCAAGCAAGATACGAATTGATTCAAGACGAGCTACGGGAGCGAAAGTTTGACCAAAGTTGACGCCTTCAACTTGAGAAAAACCTTGAGAAACCAATCTTGCCTTGTTGAGAATGATGATGCCATCTTTATCTTGGTTTTTCTTGAACACCCACTTGGTTTCGATGATGTTCTCACAATCCTTGGGTCTTTGCACTAACTTCCACACTTTGTCGCGCTCGAAGTTGTTGAGTTCATCATGCATAGCCTCAAGCCAATCTTGATCTCCAAGATCTTAATAAAATTTCTTGGGGTCAATGAATGAAACAAAATCATGTTCCTTGCTAAAATCCGCCAATTGTCTCCTCGTGACAATCCTTCCTCAAACTTGTCCAAGGATCATGTCATCCGTTTGACCGTCAGGCTCAAGATTTTCTAGACTTCTCTTTGCTCTACGCGCTAGCATCTCCTCCAAAGTCTCCTTGGATATGGCTTGAGAATCACCTTCTTCATCAGAGTCATGTCCATCTTGATCTTGTCCTTGTTCATTAATGGGAGATGGATCACTTCTTTGTTGAGGTCTCTCAACAACGTGAGAATCTTGGTCTTGTCCTTGATCATTAGCTTGTCCTTGATTTATAGCTTGGACTTAATCACTAGCTTGGCCTTGAGTGTTAGCGTGGCCTTGATCATTAGCTTGGTCTTGATCATTAGCTTCAGGGCTTGGTGCATCTTGTAGGGTAGCTTGTGTATCAATGGGTGTAGTCAATGGCTCCACTTGAGTAGAGCATAGTCCTTCTCCCCCCGTCATCCTCTAATCCTCAATGGGGATTATTTAACCAATCCCCATTGTTCTTATAATGATGGGAGGAATTGCATCTCCTACAACACCATTATCTATACGGACCCCTTGGGACCCATTATTCTCAGCAAACACCACGTCTATAGCTTCTTGAACTTGACCGGTGAACCTGTTGTAGACTCTATAGGCGTGAGCGTTTGTGGCATAACCAACGAACATACCCTCATAAGATTTGGTATCGAATTTTCACAATCGTTTACATTTCTTGCAAATGAAGCATTTGCATCCAAAGACCTTGAAGTATGATACATCTGGCTTCTTGCCTGTGAGAATCTCATTGGGATTCTTGTTCAATTTCTTGCGAAGATATAACCTGTTGCTAGCATGACAAGCGGTGGAGACGGCCTCAGCCCAAAAATTGTATGGAGAAGAGAATTCCGCAATCATGGTCCTTGCCGCATCCATAAGTGTCTGGTTCTTCCTCTTCGCTGCACCATTTTTTTAGGGGTATAGGTAGTGTAATATTCATGAGCAATCCCTTCTTCACTAAGAAATCCCTCCACAGTGTAGTTCTTGAACTCGGAGTCATTGTCACTCCGGATTGCCATGATGCTTGCATTATGTTGGCGCTCCACCAAAGTGATGAACTCGATGACTCTCTTTTGAGTCTCACTCTTCCTCTTGAAGAAATACACCCAACAATATCTTGAGTAGTCGTCCACAATCACCAAGGAATACTTCTTGCCTCCAAGACTATCATAAGATAATGGACCAAAGAGGTCCAAATGAATAAACTCAAGAACTCTTGAAGTGGTGATGGTGGTATTCGTAGGGTGTGATTCTACATGTTGTTTTCCAAGTACGCAAGAGCTACACACACGATCTTTGGAAAACTTAGCATTCGTTAGTCCTAGAACATGATTGCCAATTTGAAGGTCATGCAACATCCTCATTTTGGTGTGGGCTAACCGGCGATGCCATAGCCAACCCACATCAACTTTAGCCATTAGGCATGTTGCAGCACACGTGTCTCCTTTAGATAAGTCCACGACATACATACCGTTTTTGACATGCCCAACAAAGGCTACTTTAAGAGTCGTTTCCCAAGTGAAAATCACATTCTCCTTATTAAATAAAGAGGTAAAGCCACGATTTGCAAGTTGAAGGACTGACATGAGATTGTAATCAAGAGACTCGACAAGGAGAACATTCTCAATTGATAGATCATTTGAGATGGCTACCTTGCCTCGTCCCAATACCTTTAGCTCAGAGTTATCACCAATAGTGACACAATGGAGATATGGTGAAGGAGGTGAAATAACACTCATTGCGTCTTTGCTTCCGGTCATATGTTGGGATGCACGACTATCCATCGTCCATTTGCCCGACCCGGAAGCATTCCCCTACAAGATATTAATGTCTTGATTTAGGTACCCATCTTTGAATGGGTCCTCTTTTGTTAGCAACAAGGGTCTTAGGAACCCAAATAGTCCAATTATAATCATCACCATAAGAAGTACCAACTTATTTAGCATAAACATGTCCATCTCTAGATTCATAAGAACATAAGATGGGTTATATTTTCCGGCAAAGTCATTGTGAGTGGCGCTCTCCCTAGAGGTTCACCGCCACAATGGTGTTGGTCTCATTCTCTTTGATCACCTCCTCTTTTTTCACAAAGGTGGTCTTTTGTGAAGGAGAGGCTACATTCTTCTTCTTGTTGTTCTTATTTCTCAACTTAGCCACATAGCCAAGTCCCTCCTTTCCATTCTTGACTCTCTGAGAGTTTAGAACCTTATCAAGAGTCTTATCACCTCCTACAAGATTAGTTGCAACACAAGAATTGCTAGGAGAGATAACAACATTAGTAGATGGAGAAGTCATGACTTCCTTATTATATTGTTTTTTTTTTGAAAGAAATTGCTTATTATATTGTTGAGCCAGGAGATTGTCACAATACTTGGTTAATTTGCCATGGATTTCTTTAAGAGACATGAACTCCTTTTCTAGTTTTCCATGACGAACAACAAGTTCCTAGTGAGCAATTACTAGCTTCAACTCTTCATTTTTCAAGATTTTTAACAAGAGCAAGAGATTGTTCATTATCCTTCGTAAGTTTGGAGACACTTATAGAATAAGTCTCTTAGAGACTAGACAATTTCTCCTCAAGAGAGGCTCTAATGGAGCGCTCATTTTCAAGATCCTTTTCAAGCTCTTTGTCAATGCTAGAGTGACCTCCAAAGATTTCCAAGGTCGTGATGATTTATTCCTTTTCATCTAAAAGAGAGTTAGCATCATCAACTTGCCTTAAATTCGCATTCACCTTTTCTTTGGTTTCACCCTTAAGGCTAGCCAACCACATGCTTAACTCCTTCGCCTCATCACCATCTTCACAATTGTTCTCAACACAATCCAATAATGAGGGAGGGTTAGTGACAATAGTTTTGGAGTTGGAAGAGATTACCGAAGCGGCTTTTTCCATGAGACATGTAGGTCGGATAGGCTTGTTCTCATTGGGGGATTCAAATAGAGATACCGGTGAAGAGGAAGAGGTAGCTATGGCAACGTGAGCCACACCTATCACTTCATCTTCTCCTTCATCTCCGGAGATGTACGTTTCCGACACGGCCCCTTCTTGAACGTAAAGAGCTCTTGGGACTCTTCTAGCGTAGTTCTTGTTTTGTGGAGCCTTGGTCTTATCTTTGCGATCTAGCTTGCCTTCATTTTCCTCTCTTGGCTCAAAAGGAAATTCCTTGACAAAGTGGTTTGCACTTCCACAATTGTAACATGTCCTTGGCCTCTCCCCCTTCTTCTTGTAGTTCTTTTTTCTTGGGGGTTTTGGAGCACCGGCTTTATGAGATTCCCATCTCTTCCAGTAGCCATGCATAGCAAGGCTAATGCACTTGTGAGCACCCTTGTACGTGTCCTCATAGTCCTCCTCATCATCATACTCCTCAACTTCCTCTACTCGAGCAATTGCTTTTGACTTCAATGCTAGATTTGGCGTCTTTCCCAAGCCTCTTGAGCGAGCTAGAGCATCATCGGCACTTCTGTGAGATAGTGATATTGTAATGAACTCACTAAGAACACTAATGGAGTTGAGAGTACTATAGTATGCTCTTGTACGAATGCTCGTGGCAAGTTTCTTCTCGAAAGGGGTGATTTCCTTGACAAATTTCCTCTTGATCCATTCATCGGTGGTCTCCTCTTTTCCGAAATCTCTCAATTGAGACTGTTCTTCTATAGAGCTCTTTTGGAGTATCATCCTCTTTCATAACGAAGTTTTCGGCCTTGTCGAGAGCAACATCATACTTGGAGGATTGGATGCTCTCATTTCTTGAAACAAGGTGTTGAGACTATCCCAAGCCTCCTTGGCGGTCTTGCAACCTCGAATATGAGTGAGATGTTCTCGTGGAAGAGCCTTTTGGATGATGTTGAGGGCGGTCTTGTTAAGTTGTAATTCAACGTCTTCGCTTGGAGTCAAGTTGCTTGCATAGTGGGGATTAAACCCATGAACCACACTTCTCCACAAGGCGGTGCACGACCCAGAAATGTGAGACTCCATTTCAAACTTCCAAGAAGAAAATTCATTAGTGTTAAGCATGGGAGGAAGTCCAACATTCAAAATGTGTGGCATTTGGATAATGGGGTGGATTGAGTCATAATTGGAAGGTGGTGGAACCTGTGAGTTACTCCCCGGGCCATTAGCCGTTTGAGACTTGGAGCCACCGGAATTCCCCCTACCTAAACCTTTTGTGCGGCTTTCGCCTTGGCTTTGGCAATGTTTATTTCCGTCTCGGCCGTGTCCGTGATAGCATCACTATCCGAACTTTCCGCATCGGAAACATGGGGAGATTCCTCGGTCCCCTAAGACTTACCCATCATGGCCTCCAACATCTTCTTAATGCTAGAGAGCTCCGAACCAACACTAGATCTAACCTTAGTCAATTGGGTTTGGATTGTTCCAACCGTCATTTGTAGGTTACTATAGTGTCGGCCAGTTTGGAGATCTCTTCCTTAGAAGCGTCAAGGTCATCTCCGTTGATCGTTGTACTCTTAGGAGGTTAAGCCCGATAAAAGAGCCGAGGCTTTGATGCTAATTGAAAGTGCAATATGGTCAACTAGAGAGGGGGGTGAATAGATGACCTACAAAATTTAATCTTTTTCCTATTTTAATTAGGCTAAGCAAGTAAAAGACACGGTTGTCTAGATGTGCAACTAGATGAACACCCTAAGTGATACGAGAACAAATACGCAACATAAGTAATATGTAAAGTACAAGATAACTACAAATGTAAACAAGGAGACAAGGATATGTTTCCCAGAGTTCATTCTCAAGAGAAGTACGTCTACGTTGGAGAGGTGGGGATCCACCGGCGCTCCTCAATAGCACGGATGTGCACATCTTATTCTCCTTGAGATTCTCCGGTGAGGGAGACTCTCGTTTCTACTATGAGGTCGACTTGAAGGCATTGACCAAACCTTTACACAAGGTTGAGGCTACTCCACAAGTTGGATGGCGGCTCTCAACAATCCGAAGCTTCTTGAAACAAGGTGACAATCACTAGGGTTTCTCTAGGATGACAACGCAACCAAGATATTCACAAGATCCCTAAGGGGAAAGTGGGGAAATCAATTTTTGGCTCGGTGAATATGTAGATCTAGGTCTCCTCTACCAAATCCTTGAAGGGCATCGAGTTTTGTTTGTTGAGGAGGGAGATCTAGGTGTTTTAAGCTTTGGATCTATGGAGGAGAGAGATGAATGGATGAGCTGGTTGTCTAGAGAAGAAGACAACTATTTATAGCCTCCTCTGAGTTCTAGCCATTGTTGTCTTCCAGGGCTAGAATATTGCGGAATAAGTACCGGGAATTTCTGGGCACAGGGCTAGATATTTCCAAATCTTCGGGGGCGCATATTACCAAATCTCCGAGGGCCAGAAATTTTAGGCCAAATTTCCACCATGGCACCCGAGAGCGGGCAGATGGAACGTATCCTTCCTTGGCAGCTGGTCTTCAAGCGGGCCGGAAATTTCCGAGGTCAGGCCCGAAAATTCCGCCCTTTAGGCACCGGAAATTCCGGTTGGCGTCCTAAATTCCGGCATAAATAATCCCAGTTGTTCTTATGTTTTTCTGGAGTTTTCTGCGTGAGTCTTTTCCTATGGATTTCGGTTGTTCTTGATCAAGATTATAAACCCAGTCTGTGAACACTTAAACATGATGTTAGTAGAATAATCCGTGTTGTTATCACCACCAAAATTATTAGAGGAGACATGAGCTTTCAACTACAAAGCCCCTGGTCTTCTACAACCTCTCCCGGTGCCAGATTTTGCCTGGACACATATCATCATGGATTTTGTCGAGGGCCTCCCCACTTCTGAAAACAAAGACATCATCTTGGTAGTAGTGGACAGATTCACAAAATATGGCCATTTTATCTCAATGAAACACCCAATTACTGTGAAGACTGTGGCAAGAGCATTCTCTAAAAATGTTTTCAAGTTGCATGGACTACCCACTGTCATAGTCACTCACAAGGACATAATCTTCACTAGCAACCTATGGAAGCCCTGTTCAAGTCATTAGGAGTGAAGTTACATTTTAGTACTTCCTACCATCCACAAACGGATGACTAAACAGAGAGAGTAAACCAGTGTCTTGAGAACTATCTGAGGCATTGGCTTTCCTGCAGCCCAAACAATGGCACAAGTGGTTGGCCCCTGCGGAATGGTGGTATAATACCACATTTCACACCTCCCTTCAAATCATAGCCTTCCATGCTCTGTATGGCAGATCCCCTACTCAAATTGGTGAAACCATGTTGCCACCTGATGAACAACAGGAAGATCTCACACCTCCTCCATCCACAGTAGCTCTGGCACAACAAATCAAAGCCAGACTACTCAAGGCACAAGAACGAATGAAGCTCCAGGCAGATAAGAAATGAAGTGAAAGGCAGTTTAACATTGGAGATATGGTCTACCTCAACATACAACCATATAGGCACACTTCTCTTAGCATACACAGATGTTTGAAGTTACATTCCAAATACTAAGGGCCTTTTCGGGTACTGGAGAAAATTGGCAACACAAGATACAAAATATTACTTCCTGAAGGCTGTCAGCTGCACTCAACATTTCACATTAGCCAACTGAAGAAACACCCGGGGCCAAAAGCAATACCTCAGCCCCATCTACCTCTTCTCAACCCGGATGGCACAAAATTGATTGCACTTGAAGCACTACTGGAGCGCAAACTACTCCCTCGACAGCAAGGCGACATTGTTTTCCTGGTCGTACAGTGGAAGATCAAATGGACCAACTTACTAGCAGAGGATGCTACATTCATCCAAAAGATCTTCCCGGATTTCCAGCCTTGAGGGAAAGTCTGTTCTCGCAAGGGAGGAATTGTCAGGCCCTCTCTGTCCCTGACGACGCGTTCTCCAAACCTAAAGAACATAGGAAACAACTTACCGCTTTGCGCCTTCGCCTGGACCGTTCTTTTCTAATCCAACGGCTCTCAGTCATTGACGCATCGCTGTTTGAAATCTTCTTTACACCTGGCACTTTAGAAACTCAACCACTCACTCGTTTGTCTCACTCGCGTGTTCTCCTTTTAAGCCTCGGGTCGGTGGTAGACCAGGCATCCGTGTAATCATGGGTTAAACCCTAGCTGCATCTGTTGAGGTCTAGCCCTATTTACATCGAATTGTAATCGAATCCTTGATCTGAAATCGAGTATCGCGAGTCTGAATCCTTGTCACTCTCTGAAACTTTATGTTCGTAGTTCATAGATAGGAACGTTCCTATCAGACCCTCAGCCAGAAAAACCTATTCGAAGTCGTGCGCAAGGGAAAGCCCCTGTGGTAAGCTATGTCCATCTACGCAACTAAGTAATACCAATTTGGAACTTATTTGTACCAATTTGGAACTTCTAGAAGAGAACCCTTTTGTCGCATAGCTTGCCTTTTTGAAAATTCCCAAGTTTCATCGATTGTGAACATTTTTTTTCTTTTGGTCCTTGTTAAAATCATAGCGGGTTAAGAAAGCTCCTAGAAAACAAGCACATAGGCCATCAAATCTCGTTGGGCATCGTGCCACATCAAATGCTTCTGTGGTATGCTAACATATTTGATTTTTTGGATCTATTTTATTCATTTTGTGTTTTTTTTGTGCATAATTTGTTGTTTTCTTCATTTTTCGTCCCTTAGATTAGGAAGAATAGGGCATACCCTGCTAGGCTTTTCAAATTGAATGAAGCAATACCATCAGGGCAAAAAGGATTTTTATATAGTCACATGGTGCGAGCTTGCTAGACGTAAACCAAACTATGCCCATGGATCTCAGGATGTGGCTAATTCATTGCTTTGACCCACAAACATCTGAGTTTGTAATTCCGGAAAGAGACATGATTCCTGACAATGCAGCAAGTGTGCACCTTAATTATGGTTTGCCAAACTCTGCGCGCAAGGTACCATACATATTGGACAAGGCGACTATCGAGTGGATAAACAAAGAGTATGAAATTGACAAGGGACTGCTCCTGACTTCACAACATGGTGTGACATCATCAAGAGGATGGGAGGTGCCTGTGATGAGAAGTTTCTTCGTGCTTATTATACTGTTGCACTTGCAACCTTCCTTTGTCCGACAACCTGTGTTAATATTATCCCAAGATGCTATCCATGCTTTAAGGATATCAGTTACTGCCAAACACCAACCTTTGTCAATTTGTTGTGGACCAAATTGTTGAAGCTTTATCTTAAAAAAATACAATTGTTGAAGCTTTCCTCAAGATGGGTGAGGAGAGTCTTTCAGTTTGTTGTCGTGTCTACCACCTGGTGGTAAGCTTTTTTTTCAGTTTTTCTGTCTACTATTTGTTCCCGAGGGGGCACAATAAATGCTTTTTGCAGATTTTATGGAGAAAACAATTTTGTGATTATTGTTTTCTTTTAACTTCTGCAGATTCTATATATTGACTCACTAGACCATAATGTGTGGATAAGTAAATGCCCAGTACGCTTGAGTGCATTGAACAATAAACTCATCAACAAGATCATCAAAATGGACATGAAATCACCGAGTGTTTTTCGGTAAACTTCAAGTAAGCATGAATCATAATGGCTCAACCTACTTTGTTTGTTTTCATTTACATGATTTCTCATGCTTTTTTTTATTACTAGACATGTAACTTTTTACCAAATCATTTTTTTTGCAACTTTTGTCTAGTGAATTTTATGCAAGGCCTGTCTGAACTTTTAAAATAATGCACCTACTAGTTCTACATGATGCAACTCCACTAAGTTTAGCATGCAACTATTGTAACAAATTTGGTATAATGTATTTTTTTGTGCTGCAGATTTACTGAAATATGCATTTTTCTATGCACCATCTGACTGAACTTTCTAAGTAATGCAATTTTCTGTTGATAAATGATGCAACTTTAGTATGTTTACCATGTAACTCTTGCAACCACTTCGTATGCAACTATTTTTTCCCTTAACAACTATACAAGTTTTCTAATCATAATTCTTAAAATAATGAATATGCATTAAAGCACCATCTAAATGATCTTTTTCTAAATAGATGCAACTTCATAGTATTCAACATGCAACTTGGTATAGCGTACATTTTTAAAAACCCAAATTATAAAGAGCAAGCAACCACTAGTTCAAGTTTATATTATAATTCTGAAACTTCTATTATGAATCATACAACTTTGTAATAATGCACTAACTGCAAATATAAAGAGATGTTTTGTAACAGTTGAAAGAACAACTCATAATTAGAAGTGAAGAAAACCTAGTGAAGAATATTTTGGCAACGTCGATCAGCTTGAAGAGTTTGTTCCTCAAAACTGCCAGCTACTTGCAGTGCTACTGTAAGCACCCATTTTTTTTTCCTTGTCACTTCTTCTTGTAATAAGAAATTATTCCCACGCTCACTTGAAACTTTTAACCTTATTTTTTGTATATAAAAAGAGAAAGTTGAATGAATTGGTGCAAGTACTATGTGCAAACATCACTTCCGAAGTGGGCATATTTGTTGAAGGTGTTGGCAAGCTCGATTTGAAGAAGCTGAAACAAGCAAAATTACTGCACATCGTAAAGAGAAGAGACGTCGTGTTGAAGATAGCGAAAGTGAATCTGAAGAGGATGCCGGAAGTGAAGATATAGAGGATGAAGATAGTGAGCAAGAGGGCAATGAGGATAGTGACGATGATGACGATGAGGATTCTGATGACACCAACAATGACGGTGGGAACCAGCAGCTTGGTGTAGATGGTAGTGAATCTGAAGAAGAGAAAGATGAAGAGGACAAGCTACGATCAGAGAAGGAGTGATGATGGCGGGGGCAGCGGCTCTAAGGTTGATGGGTGTGACAAAGGTGATGAGGATAGAGGTGGTGAAGAAGCTTGTGAAGAGGAACTTCCTACTCTTCGTACATGGTTACAAGAAGGCAGCCAGCAAACCATAAAGCAAGGTGCACCCTCAGTGCTTGATATGGTGCAAATGGAACAAAAAAGGGTTGTCAACCCCATCCCTCCGCTCGAAGTTACTGAAATTTATCAAGAAGAAGACTCTTCGGTTCTCAAGGATATTGTTAGTAGTGAGTTGTCAAAAGGAAAAGAATTGCAGAGTGAAACCCCTCCTATAATTGGTGATTCCCCGCCAACTAGCTTATCGGTTATTTTCAAGGATGATATTGAGGGGAAAGTCATGGTTCGACCAGATGCGACTTCTAAAACCATAACGTCAGATAAAGATGTTGTTACAAGGAAGGTTAATGGGACTTTGCCTTTTAAGAAAATTCTCATATTAGCAGATACTCAAGGTACATCACAACCCCTTCAGTCAGTGCCATCCCAGGATACAGTAGCAGATAAAACATCCGCAACTTACTTGGCGAAGGGTGCAACTACTGTCTGCAAGCCTGCAACTTTTGTTGAGGATCTTGCAACTATGTATACAAAGTTGACAGTGAAAATTCCAGGGCACTCATTCAGACCATCTTTATAACAAGGTGCACTAAGTTCCACCACTGTTACATCAGTTGCGACAATTCACCAAGGAATTATGTAACTGCTGATCCAACAACGGCTATTTCAGTAGGCCATGGTGTAACTTTGTATTCAAATGCTGCAACTTCACCGGGGGTTACAACAACTTCAATAATGCCGTCACATACTGCTCCACCATTTGCAACAAAGTCAACGACACCGGCACATAGTCCAGCAACTTCACTGAGGGTTTCAGCAACTTCACAAATGGTTTTAGCAACTTCACCAGGGTCTCTAGCAACTTCACAAATGGTTTCATTAACTTCACAGATGGTTCCAGCTACTTCACCAAGGTTGCTAGCAACTTCACCAAGTTCTCCAACTATTTCACCGGTGGCTTCACCATATGCACACAGTCCAGCATCTTATGCTCCAAACTCACCAACATTAGCATCAAGCTTTACCATTTTCTTCAACAAGTTCTCCAGGATATTCAATGAATTTTGTGGCACCTGCAACTTCACCGACAAATGTAGTAAGTCATACTAATATTGTTGCAACTCCTATGTGTCCATCTCCAACTTCAGCTTTAAAGTCACATGTTACAAGCACTATCCCTCCAAAATTCCCAACTAGTCGAATAGTCCCGTGAGAGGCCAATAACTAAACCAGCTGCATGCACCAAATCACCTTTCATGGACTATGAAACTAGGAGGACTTTTGCTTCCAACCCTTAAGCAAATATGATTTATTCAGCAGACATGAGGCTTGGAAGAAGGACATCAAGGAGCCAAGGAGAGGACAACATGTTAGATTTTTTTTTATTTACAACTTAACTAGCCACAGTTTTAGTTCATTGTTCCTTCTTTTGTTTTTGTGCTAGACTAATACTGGCTTAAACTACCCTGACTCTTGCTTATGTTTTACTACAAACAGCCCACATATTGTCAACTACAACAATTACTTCATATCGTTGATTGAACTAGCAAATTCAATGAAACTAGGAGGTTGGGTAAATAACACGGTTTTTGAAGTTGGCATCAAATCTCTCAATTTGAGAATGCAAAAATCCGCAAAGAAAATTATAATGCCTTTGAGAATAGCTGTAAGAATGCAACTTCACCACCTGTTACTCCTTATTTTCAACTCTGAGAACTTTTGTTCTAAACATGCATATAAATCTTATTATTTTTTTTCATTTTTTTTCCAAGTCACGTCTACAAAATCTGGTAACTAAGGGCATCGACAGCTGTATGCCAAATATGGTTGCCAAATTCGGTTTTGGCTTTTGGCAACATTATGGAACACAAATTTGTCGGTTCCATAGCCAATTTTTTTTTTGGAGTGGGAGCAACTAGAAGATCCAATGCCAAATCCTTTTATATGAATAAAATAATAGGATGGAGAGTGGGATTAGAGAGGAAGTGAGCAGCCCAAGTATATTTTATCATTACTTTGTACATAGTGGGCCACACAATAAAAGAATTTGGCTTTGGCATCGGATTTAACACGATGTAGATAACATAGCAAGTCTAGTACTAATGCCAAATAAATCTATGTGACAAATTTGGCTTTGGCAACAGTGTAAATGCTCTAACCGTGACGAAATAGCTAGCAAGGAGAAAAAGTATTAGTAGCTTATATGCCCTAGGAAGGTTACAATTTTGTTTCGGATGATCGAAATCAAGGATGAAGTTCCACGTAGCATACTCTTAACTTCTTTTCTTAGACATTGTTGTGCGGCTAGTTTATTTTGTTCCTGGTAACAAGCATTTCCCGAGGAATAATATTATCTAATATGCAGAATCCCACAAGCTCGACAAGTTCTTTTCTTAGACATTGTTGTGCGGCTAGTTTGTTTTGTTCATGATAATATGCAGAATCCCACAAGCGCAACAAGCTCGACAAGAAAGAACCGGTAAAAAACTATATACTTTTGTTTTTCTCTGATGCATAAATGAATTCTAATGATCAAATGCCATGATTTCAGTAGATTTTATGTTTTTTTTTTTGCAACAATAGATTTTATCATTCTGTAACAATACAAGTGGTATGTATCAATCGTCATGATTTCAGTAGAATTGTCATGATTTCAGTAGATTTCCTTTATGTTTACACATGAGTCGGCAAAGCAAATTTGAGTACCTTGGCACCGGACGGGCATTCAAACAGTGTAACAAAAAAAAAAGGAGAACGTAACATGGAAACGACAACAGCCAGATGACGCATCAAGATTAGAGCGAAAAATATACAAGTACTTAAAACGTTGTCTAGCAGAGATGTGCACTGAAACAGTTTTAGCATATCTAGGGACCATAGAACGGTTCTATTAGAACCATATGCACATAACAACCTCAAACTACTGCTGCAGCTAAAGTTAATTGGGCAGCACACTAGTTAGCTGCCGGAAGCTTACAAAACGGTATCCAATTGGCAATTAACGTAGGATATACTCCCTCAACAATACTTGACTTCCATTTGTCCAAATATGAATATATCTACTCAAGTATTGTTGAACGGAGGGAGACTTCCATTTGTCCAAATATAAATGTATTAGTATCCCTCCGTTCTACAATACTTGACTTCCATTTGTCCAAATATGAATGTATCTACTTGACTTCCATTTGTCCAAATATGAATGTATTAGATACATTCATATTTGGACAAATGGAAGTCAAGTATTGTTGAACGGAGGGAGTAGAAGATAAAACACAGAATGGTAGAAGGGGTGTCTTGTTCAGTTCTTCCCGGACACGGTAAAGTTCTTAGGGGCAAAAAGCACCCTCGCCTCAAACTGTCCATACTTAAACACCGAGGCATCAGGGTACCTGACAGCTCCAACGGCTCCTTTCTGGAAAGACCACCAAAACAGTGACTCCTCCAATTTTAAGCAAATATCTAATTTTCCCTCCGCCTTCACGGCAACAACATGCTGGAACAGATTATCATTCCCAGAGAATTTGTCATCAAACAGAACAATCTCATGAGGAAAGCCACTGCTGAACGCAGTGAATCTCACATGGTGAGGACGATCAACCTTTGCAGAGACTTGTATTACAGCCTCAACACTCTCTTCAAGTAACAGGTAGTCGATGACCAAGCTGCCAAGGTCACTAGTAATCTGTCCATCCAGCATTTCATCCAACTCATAACGCCCTTCAATCTCAGCATACATAGAAAGTAATTGTTTGTCAGATGACCCATCCCCTTCCTCCTTTAACCAAAGATCAACTTCTAGTAATGCTGCATCCTGTAGTAAATACATTCCCCGACAAGGACTACAAAGAGGTAAGGTAAATGAGTCCTACAATTTCATAACATTACAGGTTAGAACTCAGAAAGATATATAAATCCACTTTGGGATACAGAAGTATGTATCAATCAACAGAAATAAACTCGCTAAGATATGCATGAATAT
This sequence comes from Alopecurus myosuroides, assembly GCA_028641055.1. NCBI lineage: Eukaryota > Viridiplantae > Streptophyta > Magnoliopsida > Poales > Poaceae > Alopecurus > Alopecurus myosuroides. The sequence goes on from CM054059.1 coordinate 392,126,457, forward strand.
GTTTGGATTAAAATTCAGTGGAGTTTCAAAGTACATGCTTTGTTTTGCTCTTCTTTCAGAATGTATGGCATGCATGCATTTTCACTCTTTATATTACTGCCAACTGCTGCACAAGTAACTATTCACTTGTCTTATTACTGAAACAGGAGTAATGACTCCATGATCATCTCCCCGTAACACATAGTTTGATCTAGAAGCTTCTAAGCACCCATATGGTACATACTCCATTCGTTCCAATCTATAACTCCTACAAGTTTTGCCAAAAATCAAAGTTCTCTAAGTTAGACCAAATATACAGATTACATATCGACATCTCAAAAATTCAATTTGGATAAGGGGCACCAGCGCTACAGGTGCCAAAAAAAAAGTTTCAAATTTATACATTTGTCAAAAGAACACCAAAAAACTTACACATGTAGTATTCTACATGCTTGTTTACTTGATACATTTGCATAAATAATTCCAACGAATGTGGCTCGCAGAAAAACAAGAAGTTTGGACCTTTTAAATTTTAAATTTGCTTTTTTGACCGCCGTTGGTTTTTAGTTTTGTACAACATGCAAATGTGAACCTAATATTTTGAGACATCTTCGATAACAGTAAACATATAAATCTGCACGCATGATTTTTTGAGAATTTTTTGTTTCACTGGTGCCCAGGTGCAAAAGGCTGCATCCACAACATCTACTTAGTAAATGAACTATGAGTACTAGCTGAATGCTAGTGTGTTGCAACGGGTACTTGAATTTGTTCCGTCATCACACATTTCTCGCGTGTAAACATAAAATATACAAAAATATTCATGTATGGAAAAAAGGATAGCCACTTAGTATTACAATAATTCAAAATACGTTTGAAACCATTACATTTTGAAAGATGTCGCTGATGGAGTTATGTAATAATCATCAAGAAATGTGGTCAAATTTGGTCTTAACAATTTCAAAAGCTAATAATTTTCTATGACTATGTTCCCCTTGGGAATGATTCCATGTTGTGTGAAACATTATCAGGTAGGTAAGTATGATTCGTCAATGTCCTAGGACATAAAGGGGGTAAATATGGGTGCATTACCATCGGTCCCGATGGTATATCCGGCGTGCTCTTTAAAGGGGAGGCAGCATGTGAAGCATATGCCTCTTTGGTGAGTGATGTGATTGTGCTCTATGTCAGGTTTACCATTGTCAAAGTAGTTGCAACCGGGCACGGCATTGCCATGAATTCAGCGCACGGAGTTCCACCTAGCCGCAGTGTTCGCCTTGCGCCGAGCTAGCAGTGGCGCACTCTTCTCTTCACGTTTGATCTGCCTGCATGCTCTTCTGTTGACATTCATCTCTTGATTCTTCTTTGATGCTACATTTTTCCTAGACTGTCTTTAGCCTAAATGTGCGTCGTTCATGACTTCATGCGTTCTCCTTCCTCCTCTCTTACGGACATCTCTCTTACAGATATATTTTGCCTGCTAGCCCTTTTTCCTCTGTTATTCTATCGAGTTCTTTGTGTTGCCAAGCTGATCTTTTATATGAATTGATCTTCTCTTTTTACTCGAGCGTCAAATTATTTCGTTGAGCACTATTTGTTGGCTAACCATGTGGTTCTAAACCGAATTTCCTAGTAATGGTTATGTTCACTCAGAGCTACTGCAGATGGCTGTGTCTGTTAAATAAAGTCGTGACGGTTTAGGCAAGTTTGAGTAGCTGCGTATCCGATTCAAGCTGGGAACGACCAATCCTCGATGGATCGAACGGAAACGGAACTGTGTGCATCTTGATCTGGGTCGGGCTGGATCAGGACGGACATATGAGGGATTTTTCATCAATGTTTTCTTTTTCTTTGCCGGGCTGGATCAGGACGGACATATGAGAAATTTTTCACCAATGTTTTCTTTTTCTTTGCCGGGCTTATAGGACGGCACGTACCAACCATCACTTATTCGAAATTAATAGTAAAGATATTTCATGGTGGATCTAGTGATATTTGTTTGGAATTGTATATGTTGACAAATTTTTCTATGAACTTGCCCAAAACTTAGAAAACTTGTCTATGATAATATTTATGCGTTTGGAACCAGAAGAGTATTAGAATAATATAAGATCACCAATTTAAAATCCAATTGATGGTACAACCAGATCAAAATTCTATAATCACATAGCATGACAGTGCTTTCGTGGAGAAGAAATATGCATTGCACGGACTCAAAATAAAATTTGTATAAAGAAATAGAATAACATTTACATTGGAATAATAAGAAGAAGAATAGGAATACTACTTATGCAAGCTTTTGGTAGTATGATTTTTGCTGGATCTGATGGCATGTTGATTTAATCAGTAATAATAGACCACTAACAACATGTAACTGCCAATGGGTTGACACTGGAGAATCTAATGAACGCAGCATAGTGCAATTGTTACAAGTACTCAATATTCGTTACCGTTTTGAGGACCAAAAGCACCATTTAGATAACAAAAACAAAAGGACTCAAAGAAGTACCACATACGTCTAATCATACCATGCACACAGAAAATGAAGGACTAAATGCATACATAACTTCCTTTAAGCACATCCAGTACATGTAAAGAAGAATAAAATCGAATAAACCTCACTGACACTGTTGCATCAACTATTGTTGAGCAAGAAACAAGTTAAGTGCAAAGAAAACAAGCCTAGCTCAATAAATTACCTGGTCAACCATAAAAGCATCATCTCTGCATGGATGGTTAAAGACATGATTCCGTAGTGGCTCCAGGCCATCGCGAACAGCAACTATTCCATAGACCCTGACAGGATAGGATGCAGAGCATGATAAACGGAGCGAGAAGATCTGTAGCATCAATCTTGGTTCACGATACCCAAGTGTTGGTTTAGCTGCAAAATATTGTGATAGCAGAAGTTGTTAAGCACATACATAGGTACTATCACGGTAGCAGATTAATCGCTGGGCAAATGAACGAGAACAAGTGGCTTACTAGCGGAAATGTCATGGGTTTTATATTGACGGTGGTGGCAATTGCCCCTCAGGACGCATAGACCTGTTGCCTCAGGGAATACTTTGAGAGGAAAAGAAGGATAAGTAGCATTTTCATCTCCACTGGCTGCAATCTCATCACACTTCCTTTGGTATTCAACATTCCGTTTGATGTAACTCCTACTCCATATGTCATCTACTTTTTTTGCTTTTTCCTCGCGGAATTTCTTCCCTGCAGAATCAAAACCAGTGTAAGATCGATTGGAAATTAATTGATTTTCGTTAACTGGGCAAAGCACGAAGGCGGTATGTGCTGTCCAAAAGTAGCTACCTGGGCAATTTGTCTCCTCGACGTCCGCCGCCACCTCCTGTTCATCATAGTCTACCAAGTCGGACAAGTCGACATCATCACCAATATCACTGCCGTAAAGTGAGCAGATTTCGTCCCACTGAGGGGGAAGCGACTCTGAAGCTGCGCAGCAGTTAGAAAAATACTTAATGGAGGGCTAGTTGAATTGGCGCAGTGATCCCGATGAAGACTAATGTAACCTAGACGGTAATAATACTCACCATCCAGATATTTGTTGGTGACAATAGGGCTCTCTTTGTTCCCCGCCACGACCACCTCCTGCTCCTCCTCCTCTTTGCGCGGAATCATGGAGACGCTGGGGGATAGGACCGAATATATCTGGGGGGATTTCGCAGTTGAACAGATCGAAAGGGGGCCTCCTTGCGTGTATCATGAAGATGCCGGGGAGTTGTACAGGAAATATCGGAGGGGGGTTCGAAACTGGGCAGATGGCTGGGGTAGTGGTCGTCGGGAAGGGCAAGGCGGCGACATAGTTGCGTCGGCTGCGGCGGTGGTGGTGACTTTGGCGACGGAAGGAGAATAAAGCGGTATGCCTTTGTTGGGCCGGTGATCGCTAACCTATCGGGATTAACATGGACCAACATATATCTGCGTCCGACCATCGGAAGGGGACAAGCCTTTTGGGCTGTCAACTCCTAAGTCTTACTTGGTCTGGACAGTCCCGATTTAATCACATCTCCTTGCTGTCACTTTCTGGTCAATGATTACATTGTGAGGATGAGGCTAGTTTTCAGAGGTTATGTCCCCGGGCATGTGATAAGTCTCAAAACGTATCCATATTTTTTTTATGCTCCATGCTTGTTTTTTAAATACTTTAATATTTTCTTTCGTTTTTTGTATGTTTTCTGAGACTAACCTATTGACAAGATGACACAATGACAGTTCTTGTTTTCTGTTGTTTTTCGTTTTAAATAAGTTGTTCTGGAAACATTCTCGGAATTGGACGAAACAAAAACGCAGGGTCCTATTTTTCTGTCACGTATATGGAGTCCGGAGGAGATCCGGAGGGGGGCAGAGGAGCAGCCACACCATAGGGTGGCGTGGGTCCCCCTGGTCGTGCCACCACATGGTGTGGGCCCCTCGGGCTCCCACCGACATCGCTCTTTCGCCTATTTATTCTCCCGGCGCAAAAACACTAAATCATCCAGCCTTCATCCATGAAAAGTTTTGTAGCTTCGCCGCCATCGAAGACAAGTTTCGGGGGACAGAAATCTCTGTTCCACCACCCTGCTGAGACGAGGAAGTGCCCCTGAAGCCATCTACATCAACTCCACTGCCATCTTCATCGTCGTTGCTGACTCCCATGATGAGGAGGGAGTAGTTCTCCCCCGAGATTCAGGGCTCTACTGGTAGCTATGTGTTTCATCTCTCTCTCCCATGGTATAATCTTTATGTGATCATGAGCTTTGTAATCTAGTTGAATAAGTAGATGTTACTCTTCATCTATTATGTTACTCAAGTGGTTTTGTTAATGTGGTCTCCAGAGACACCTTTGTCCCACGGTGCAAAGGTGACAGTGTGTGCACCATGTGTGGCTTATCATGATTTGCATATTTTGTGTTGGATGACCCTATAAACTTGTGGTGTTTGTCTAGAACCATCTAGGCCCAAGGTGCCAGTGTGGGTTACCTAGTGGGGAATGCGACTCTAATGCGTGATTTTGTAGCCCTACGCAATGAATTGATGTTTGTTATCCAACCGGAGAGTGGTTTGGAGTAGCATTGTGAAGAGATGATATTTATGCATTCAATTATGTTATTATTGTTGAGAGTGTCCAGTAGTGAAAGTATGATCCATAGGCCTTATTTCTAAGCATTGAAACATCGTTTAGAAACAGTTCTACTACATATTTGCTTACTGCCATTTTTATTTCAGATTGCAAGTACCACTTATAATCATCCATATTACTTGTATTTCACTATCTCTTCGCCGAACTAGTGCGCCTATACAACTGACAATTGTATTAGCTGTGTTGGGGACACAAGAGACTTCTTATATCTTAATTGCAAGGTTGCTTGAGAGGGATATCTTTGACCTCTATCTTGCTGAGTTCGATAAACCTTGGGTGACCCACTTAAGTGAAACTTGTTACTGTTCTACAAACATCTGCACTTGGAGGTCCAACACTGTCTACAAGAATAGAAGTGCACGCAGACATCAAGCTCTTTTCTGGCGCTGTTGTCGGGAAGTTAAGGTAAAAGGTACTCACATATGTGTAAGTGCTCGAAGTTATTTCCTTTAAATTCTGCAGCTATATCTTTTTGTTTCCTATTTTTATTTTCACTAGTTAGACTTATTTTTTCTTGTTCCTCGTTTTTATTTTTACTAGTTAGGCTTAGTGGAAAACAACAAAAATATTTGAGAAGTTTATAATCTTTATATTGAATTAGGACATGATACTTTTGAAGAGAAAATTAAAAAATCTATGAAAGTTTGTTTACATAATAGTGATAGCAATGTTATTAGCATGAATTTTTTGAACATCATTATTGCTAATACTATGGAAAATTCTGACGGCGCACTCGTGGAGGCAGCCTCGTTATCAACGAGAGCGGCCGCGCACCCTCGCGTCCTCGCGATCACCTTCGCCTCGTCAGGCCGAAGAAGCCGAAGAAGGAGACCAGCGTCCCTAAGCAGAAGAAGCCGACGACGTGAAGAGAGGAACGCGCCGCCATGGCCACCGATAACATTGAAGCCGTGCTCCCCCAGTCCAAGGAGCGGTACGTGGAGGATGAGATGCAGCGGCAGAGGCGCGCCCTAGAGGAGATCGCCGAGCGGCGCCGCGCCGTTGCAATCGAAGAGTGGGGCATCATCCTCGATGATAGAGAGGAGGAGATGTCAGCGCCGCCCAAAAAGTCAGGTGGCAACGACCTAGGGGGCGAGCTGCAACTACGCCGCCCGGAAGAAGGACGGGCCGACGAGCAATGACGATGACAACAGCGACGGTGACTACACCGACTTCTACCACCTCCTCGGCATAAACTAGTTTAAATTTCTTTTAGGTGTTCAAATCGCTTATGTATCCTCCTATATTCGGCTAAATATTGTATAATCGCAAGTGTTCATCCAATTTTTTGCTAATTTTGTCGACGTTCCCCTTATTCGGTTGGGGTCACAGCTGGGAAACGAAACTCCATGCCGAAGAAAAGCGTCGGCCGCTCCTACGAGGCACTAATTTCCGCCCAAAAACGGCCTTTGAGCGCCAACGGCTGGGATGCTCTTATAATTTGGTGCTATGAATTTAAAACTATAGAGATTACTTTTCAGATTTGTACCAGAAAAGACGTGATGAATATATAATTCTGAATTATCCAGAACCCTATTTTCTTCTATTCATACGGAGTATAGGTTGGTTGTTCCGACAACTCTAATCTAGCCTAGGCTAATTGTCACCGCTTGTTGTTAACCAGTACTAGCAGAGTGCCCTTGCGTTGCTACGGATGTTAGAGAATCAAATAGAGAATCAAACAACAGATGAATACTTTCGCCCGTGGTCCCTCCATCTTGACCATACGCCTATAAGTTATATGTTTGTATGAATCTTTTTTTTTTAGATAAAAGGCGATAACGCCCGACTTTAAATTAATAAAGCCAGTACGGCAAGAGATTACAGATGCTGAGGTAAACAGCTTACAAGAAAAAGAACAACAAGCAACCTAAACTACAAGGCTTCATGAGCTCCAAATCCTTGACGGCTGCGACGATCGCTGACTGAGGGTGAGGCGAGAGCAAACTTGACGACGAAGCCTCTGAAACGCTAGAGTAAACATGCCTGCATCTGCAACCTGCAGGTCACCCAAATTCGAGGCGCCACCCGCCTCCACATCCGAAGAGGGCCCCTGCCCCCTCGCTCGGTTCGAAGAGCGCCGCACCGTCGGAGTTGAAGAAGCTCACCCTAGAGCACGGATGGCAAGACGACGACAGGGCGACGAAGGGAGAACAAGGGCAGGAACAGCCCACCGGAACAAAGGGCACGACGAGAAGGGCCTCGCCTACGGCTGCAAGCCATCCACCTGTTAACCGATAGTTACTGGGTACCCAGGACGGCGCCTTCAGGAAGGAAGTGGCGCTAAAGCGTCACCGCCGTCCGGTCCAACGAGTGAACCAAGGATTTTCATCCGGGAACCAAGGGCAAAGAGGCATGGACCCTCAGCGACGCCCCCAAGGGGGAGCACGGCACCCGAAAGCGTCATCGTCGCCGGCTCGGCAAAGCGGAGCAAGGTTTTCACCCGGTAAACATCCTCACTGTCCAACAGAAACACGTCGGCAACAAGAAAAACTAGAGCAGCCTAGACACCCAAGATTGGAATAGAGCATGAGAGCTCACACCCACGATCGACCCACGGCCGAACCTACGCTGCCCACGCAGTCGAGGAACAGTCCAGCACCTAGCGCTGCGGAGCCTGCCGCCAGGCCACCGCAACGCCCACCGCTCAGGGCCGCCGCCCTGACTTCCAAGATTTGCCAACCTCACCCGCCTACACGAAGCCAGCCACCCCGGCTACCATGCCAGGCAACTCCTCCTAGCACCCCTACGCACCACAACCGAAGCACGTCGCCGAGAAACCCACAACAGGAGGCCAAGACAGACTGTGGCATCCCAGGTAAAGATTGAGCCTTGCGCAAGAGGGAGAACCACGGGCTGAGGAAGCAAGCGCAGAGCACCACCAGCACCGGCCAGCCGCTGCATGGGCTGCACCCTGCACCCGAGCAGGTAGCCGCGGCGGGGGGGGGGGGCGAGCTCGGCAGATCTGGCCCTCCAGATCCGGCCGAAGCAACCAGCGCCACCGCGGGCCGGGCAGCGCAGCAACGCCGCAGAGCACCACCAGCACCAGCCAGCCGCCGCAAGGGCTGCACCCTGCACCCGAGCAGGGAGCCGCGGCGGGGGGGCCGAGCACGACAGATCTGGCCCTCCAGATCCGCCCGAAGCAACCAGCGCCACCGCGGGCCGGGCTGCGCAGCCACGCCTTCCACGAGACCAGCTACACCTCTTGAATCGCGAGAACCATGGGATCCAGCAGCACCACGCCAAGGCGGCCGACCAGCAGATCTCAGGGCAACACCCTGCAGGGGAGGTGAAGCAGGGGGGAAACGGAGGAGGACGTGGCGGGAAGTCCCCGCCGCCACCTTCCTAGGCGTCGCGCGGGCGTTTGCCCTGGAGCGCCTCCGGTGGCGGCGAGGAGGGAAGGAGGGGAGGGGGGCGCGCGGAGGGGCTAGGGTTTCGCCCCCGAGTCGCCTCCTGGGAGACGACCGTTTGTACAATCGCGTTTGTATGAATCTCAGATAGATATGTCACGTTTGGCAGAGGTAAACTCTCTATGTTAGTATCGAACTTAATCTGGTATATTACAATCGCTCTAACACAAATTATAAATCGCCTTCTCGTCCTTATTGCCTCCAGCTCCACCATAGGCATGTTACATCTCGCAGATGACTTAGTCTCTTCCTTCTAGATTGTTGAGTTTCACTTTGGTCTTTCCAACATAAGTTATATTGTTTTCCTCCCCCCCCCCCCTAGACTTCGCCGTATTGCTCTATTGTCACTATTTGTTTCTTAACTTATCGGGCCACCACTTCAAACACAAGCTAGAAAGCACAATAAATAAAAGTAATATTACTGTTTCGAAATGGAGTAAGGCAAGGGACACATTGGGATTGTTTGTAGTATTATTTTTTATTAGGCGAGAACTATGTATCCTACTTACAAAGAGCTTGAATGTTGGATAAATAAATTACTTATATGTCGCACAAGAAATAATCTCTTAAAACTAAAATCACGTACAAGAACAATATCTCAAAGTGAGAAATTATCACAAATTAGGAAACGATAAACTTAGAGAACCGTGCTTTGAGCAACATGAAAATGGTTATCTCAATCGTTTTAAGTGGGTAACTCCTATGGAACTTATTGGAGCGTTCCTAACTGTCGCACCCTGACTTCTAGGGGATACTCACCGGCCGAACTGGATAGTAGATGCTTGGATTACGGGGCCTAACTGCTCCCGCATCCTCTTACGAGTAGGCCAGCACTTATGTGCGACAACCAAACTCTACTATTCCATCGTCGATGTAAACTATCCCATAGAGATCAGGATACTACCATTGACGTACTTCATACCATTCACACATGGTACGTCAACGGCGTTAAACGAAATGATACCACAACAGATATCTAAGACACAAAAGATGGAAATAAGTTGCAACTGGCCCTCACTAGGGCAGAGAATAGCAAATACAATCATCCAGAGGACACATGTCCCAACATATCAGCATTACATCACAACGGAAGCATTCAAAAGGTCTGAGTACAGACAAATCCAAATAGGCCTAAGAGGCCGAGAATGAAAAGAAGACGGAGCCCATCCACGTAGTCTCGGATCCTACCCGGGTCCGCTATCTACTCGTCAGCAGTCTCGTCGTACTCCACGTAGTAGCCACCATGGTGATCCTCAGAATCGAAGTCTGCGTAAACCACAGCCCCAAAGGGGTCAGTACATAAACGTACTGGCAAGCAAGACTCACAGTTCACCAAAGTGTAACCCGTCAACACCAAGCACAGATGCTTTGGGTTCAACGGAAGAAAGGGGATATAAAGATGCTGCAACTGGATGCTCTAACCAACTACAGAGTTACTACCACTTCCGGCTAAACAGAAAGAAGATAAGATAGCGTATCGTAACCAACTGAAAGTAACTCAAGCAAACCCATCCAATGTTACCCCCTTCTAAGGAAGCAACCCAAGGATAACTCACACAGTTGGATTAAAGATGATTCAGTTTATTGTGTCAACAAGCCTATTACTAGTCAAGTTGTTAATCATTGGGTGTAAGGTTGTTAATCATTAGGTGTAAGTTGTTCTGAGTACTTGTTAGCCAGTACTTTCACCAAGTCAACCATAACCGCGGAAAACACGGCTTCTCGAGAAGATTTAACCCTGCAGGGATGCACCAATTTGGCCGTACACGTAAGAATAACCAACCAGACGGGGGATCAACCCACCAAGCGAGGTACTCAACACAACCCAACTCTTCTTCGCATCAAGCCCAAAGCACCTTGAGCGCACGGCTAATCGAGCCCCCGAAGAAAAGGGGACCCTCATAGCACTCTAAGAACATGTCTCCCTATATGACGACTACGAAAGTTCCACTCTGGCCTGGGCTCGCAAAAACATGCATGCGGCAAATAGAAAACCCGAACTAAATGAGGCGATTTGGACGAGATGCGAATCGAGTCAAATTGAGGGGGGCGCCCATACACGCTTCCCACATGCGGGTAGTGCGCTCATCATGGATCAGTAGACAAGACTCTTTTCCTAATTAGGGTCGACACTAGCAGGCCTCAAAACCACGCAGGGCCTCCTGCCGGTGCCTTATCAGCATGTTATTATTATTCATAGAATTAACAGGTTGATTGATTTAACCCGAGCCCATAGAACATAAATAAGTAAGGTAAAAGAAGTAACCGACAACAGACTCGAGCACAAGCAACCCTAAGCATGCTAGTAGGACTAAGGCAACAAACAAGGGGTTATAGGTGTGGAGGTGAGGCAATATCAGAGTTCAGGATATCATGTGATAGGTTCGGAGAACAAGCAACGATACATATGGCTAGCAAAATAGACAATGGAAAAGTATCGGTATCCAGTGTGGAAAGGAACACGATGGTTCATGTGAGTGAATACTTGCCTGCAAACCCAGTAGCCTGGTACTAAGCTAACTCCTCAGAAGGGGTGTCGTAAGCCTCGTCTGTCTCAACGTCGTCGTCTAATCGAGAAGAAGCAAACAAACAATCGAAAAGAGACGAACAATCAATACATGATATAATGCACAATCATGGGATGATGCATGGCAATTTAATTGGTGCATCAAAGGTAAACTACTTGACAAGATAACATGTTTAAATGGACCCATATGCAATTGGATTGCATATGGAAAGTCCATGAATTAAGGTTGAATTAATTGTTCTACAACTAATCATCATGTGTAAGTGAATTAGCATGATGCATGGATGAAGAAAACAGAAAGAAAACAACAATAGAATCAATTTGAAATAAGGTTTACCAAGTTTGGAATTTTATTTATTAAGTTAGGAAATTTTGGTTCCTTAAAGGGGTTACACAAGCATTTGTGGTTTTCCTCAAGTTAAAATGTTCAAAACAGATAACAAAGTTCATATTTGAAAAGAACACACAATTTTGGGTGGTTTACATGTTTCACTGGTTGAAAAAGGATTTCAATTAAATTATTTATGAATTAAACAAGTTTAAGCAAGAATTAAATGAATTTAATTCAAACATGAACTTATTTGAATTTTTATTAGTGCAAAACATTAAGTGAGATTCATATTTGAAAAGCTTATACTTTTATGGTTTGAAAACATATTTTATATGTCCCAAAAGAATTTAATTTGATTAAGTTATGAATTTAACAATATTAAATGATTTAAACATGGTTTAAATTATTTAACCAATTTTAATTATTCAAAACATGAAACAAAGTTTATATTTGGAAAGGTGGTTTAATTTAGCATGGAAAACATATTTTATTTGTTGAAAATGGATTTAAAATGAGCAAGTTATTATTTTGGCAATTTTAAATGCATTGATTAAGAAACAGTTGTTTTCAGCAATTTAAATTATTCAAAACAGCAAACAAAATTGATATTTGGAAAGTACATGAAAAGTTGATTGGAAAACATATTTAGTTTGTGGTATTTGGAATTTTTATGCCCAAGTTATGATTTTTGCAAAATTAAGTGATTTAAACAAGAATTCAAATGTTTCACCAATTTAAAATATTCAAAACAGTAAACAAATTGCATTGAAAAGGTTGAGAACATGTAGCAAATGTTTCACTGATCATTTTGAGCTATTAAACATAATTTATGGGTTATTATTGAATTTATTATGCAATTTTCCATAATCATTCTTATTCTGCCATTTTTAGTAAACAGATGGAAACATGCTCAAAATTAATTCAATTGTGACCAAATAAAATACCAATGTGTAGAGTTTGTTAAGACAAATTTTTAGAGCCCAAGTTTGCTTAAATTGGATGAGTAGAACTAAAGTTATGAAATTCCAAAGTTTCCAATTTTTATTGCATTTTCAGTAATTAATTATTTAGTGCAAAAAGTTTTACAGAAACATGTTGCAATTTTGTTACTAATGGAAAGGGCACAATATTTTGAATCCACAGGAATTTGAATCATTCAATTTGGAGCAAAATTGGATTTTATATTGATTTTAGAATTAATGGCTCAGATCTCTGTTTCTGAAATTCGGGCAGAAAAAGAAAAACAGAAAAAAGGTGTGGCTTTCTGCCTCTGGGGGGAATCGAACCCAGGATCTGGGCTTGTGCGCAAGGGGTGCTAACCAGTGGGGTGTGCTGCTGCTTGTGATGGAAAGGGGGCAGTGGGGGGGAAAAGGTGTGGCAGCGAGCGTTAACTGAATCTGTTTTGCAGATTCGCTAACTGCACTCGACGGAGGCAGGCAGCGATCGGCTGCTGCGGGGTGGCTGTTCGCCGGAGAGGCGCTCGCGGGTGTGTGGGGTGCTGTGGGGGGTGCGGCCAAGGGAGAGAGGAGAGACGAGGGGAGACGGAGGGGAGGATGCTCACCTCGAGCGGGGACAGAGGGAGGAGCAGCGATGGGGCGGAGAAGGTGTAGCGGCCGGTGGGAAACCTTGACGGCGGCGGCGACCTGAGCCCTCCCGGCCACCGCCGAGGGGTGGAGGAGGTAGAGGGTGGCCGGGGGGTTCCATTCCCGCCGTTGGGAGCTCCCGAGGCGGAACCCTGCGACCACTACGCCGTCTCCAACTCGCAGCCATGGTAGGTATCGGTGGGGGTACAGGTTCAGAGAGTTGTGGTTACAGAGAATAGATGGAGGTGGGAGAGGAGAAGGAAGAGAACGGCGGGGAGATGAAGAAGGAGGGAGAAAGGAGGGTAGGGTTAGGGTTAGGGTGCTAGGCATGGAGTTATAGGGGGAGGAGGGAGGATGGTGGCCGTTCCCTGCTATTCTCTGTCACGTGGACAGAACGGATGCGATCCGTACCGAGGTTGAAGAAAGGTGGAAGGGGTATGGGCCTGAGGGGGAATTTGGGCTGGGCCTGCCCCTATCTCTCTCTCTTATTTTATTTCTTTTTTGTTCTATTTTTTTTTTTGCTGAATAGAATAGGAAGAGAAAAGAGAGGTTTTTGATGTTGGAAAATTTTAGAATAAATTTGGTATCGATTAATTAGGTAATATTAACAACTTGCCAAGTTTGGTTTTTCAAAAAGTTCAAATTTTATTGCTGTTTTGTAAATGATTGAATTTGTATGAATTTTGAAATATGGGGTGATTTATTTAAAAGAAACATTTCCAAAAGTTTGAACCCTCAATTTTATTTGAAACAAATTGCTTAGAATTGTTTTGTAAATTTCAATAATTCCAAAGGGTTGATGTTTGGAATTTTGTTTGAATTTGAATAACATTTGGATTAAGTGAACTATTAAAACCCACAATTTTAAATAGTTGAACCTTATGGATTTAATGGAAACAAATGATGGAAGTGGTTTTGGTCATTTTCATAATTTTCAAAAGAGTTGCTGTTTTGGAAAATGCAATTGAATTTGCAAAGGGTTTGGTATTAAATGAATTTTGATTAGAACTAAATCAAAAGTTTTGAAATCACAACTTTAATGGAAACAATTGATTGTTTTGATTTGAAATATCATTTTGGAAATTGTAACATCACAAGTATGAAACAAGAGGTTTAAAATTTGGTTTGAAATTCAAATAGAAAACAATTGAAAACAAAAGAAAACGGAGGAAAACAAATGGAAAACAAGCAAAACAAATGCAATGAACATGATGCCATGATGCAAAACATAAAATAACAGAGAGCAAACATTCTAATGGCTATTTTTCATACTTGGGATGTTACACTAACCATAAAATCAAGAAAAATAAATAAAAATCAAATAAGAGTATATAAATTACCAATAGATAGAAGTCATCTGGTGTAGCCAAATGCTACAAAATAAGATATACAAGATCTCCATCGTAGACATGCAGAAGTAGTCAGATATTAGAGACAGGAAAAGCCACGAAATGACATTCTGGTATAGTCAAGGTATTCTTGCTCCGGTATAGAAAATACATTGGGACATCTAACGCATAATCCATGTATTGCTCAAATCTGTGATCAAGACAAAATTATAATCAGAACTCATTCACATGGAAAGGCCCATTACACGTTGGAATTGTTTTTCAATGAATGAGGGCATCAATAAATTTTCTTTCATTTTAGGCGGAGAGGAGTTAGTAGTTCATATAAAGATTACCAATTGAGATATCAAAAACAATAGTAAGCATCCCCAAGCGGTTGTTATCAATATCAGGAGGAGAGGAGCGATTAGTTCATGTTAATGATTACCCATATGAATTAGAAAAGAAAATCATCCTCGAGCGGTTGTTATCAGTATGAGTCTAGATATGGCTGCATGTGATGGTAATGATGTTAGCAGCTCCATACAATGAAAGTTCATACTTAAGTTCTGGAATGCTATGAAGCAAGCGCCTTATGAAACTCAAAAACCCATTTGGTTTTCCTTCTTCGAAGGGACTTTCACCGGTGTTGTTGGCCGGGAGCCAGTGAGGCTCTGTGCAGCCATTCATCCGACCCCGGTCCTCCTCCTCTCCGTCCTCCTCCGCCATTATGTACATGTCGCACCCGGACTTCTAGAGGATACTCACAGCCTGCTAAACAGTATATGATTTGATTACGGGGCCTACCTGCACCCGCACCTCTTACGAGTAGGCCAACACGTATACGTGTGACAACCAACCTCTACTATTCATCGTCTGCGCAAACCATCCCATAGGAATCCGAATACTTCCATTGACGTACTTCATAACATACACACATGGTACGTCAACGGTATTTGAACAAGTGACATCACAACAAATCTCTAAGACATAAAGAAATAGAAGTAAGTGGCAAATAGCTCTCACTAGAGCAGAGATAGCAAATACAATCATGCAGAGGACACATGTCCCAACAAGTCATCATTACAACACATCGGAAGCATCCAAAGTGTCTGAGTACAGACAAGATCCAAATAGGCCTAAGAGGCCGGAAATGAAAAGTACGGAGCCCATCCACTAAGTCTCGGATCCTGCCCGGGTCCGCTATCTACTCGTCAACAGCCTCGTCATACTCCACGTAGTAGCCACCATGGGGATCCTCGGAAACGTAGTCTGCAGAACACGCAGCCCCAAAGGGGTCAGTACAGACGAGTACTGGCAAGCAAGACGCACAAGATACAAAAGTGTACCTGGCAACACCAAGTACAGATGCCTTGGGTTCAACGGAAGATAGGTGATACAAAGGTGCGGCAGCGGGCTGCCCTAACAACCTACAGAGACACGCTACAACATCCGGCTAAAACAAAGGGATAAGATAGCGCATCGGAACCAACTACCACTAGCCTCAAACAAACCCATCCTGGATTTCGCCCCTTATCCAAAGAAGCAATCCGAGGATAACCCACACAGTTGGATTAATGAAGGTTCAGGTTATTGTGTCAATAAGCATATTACTAGTCAAATTATTATTAATTAGGTGTAAGTTGTCTACGTACTTGTTAGCCAGCACTTTCACCAAGTCATCCATAACCGCGGACAACACGGCTTCTCGAGAAGATTTAACCCTGCAGGGATGCACCAATTTGGCCGTACACGTAAGAATAACCCGCCAGGCGGGTATCAAACCCACCAAGCAGGCCACTCAACACAACCCAACTCTTCTTCGCATCAAGCCCAAAGAACCCCGTGCAGTTGAGCGCACGGCTAATCAAGCCCCACGAAGAAAAGGGGACCCTCATAGCACTCTAAGAACGTGTCTCCCTAAATGCCGACTACAAAAGTTCCACCCTGGCGCCAAGGGTTCGCACCTGCATATGCATGCGGCAAATGGAAAACCCGAACTAAATGAGGCGATTTGGACGAGATGCGAATCGAATCAAAGTTGCGGGGGGCGCCCATACTCGCTTCCCATATGCGGTTAGCGTGCTCATCATGGATCAGTAGACAAGACTCTTTTCCTAATTAAGTTCGACACTAGCAGGCCTCAAAACCACGCCGGGCCTCCTGCCGGTGCCTTATCATCAAATTATTATTACCCCAAGCATTAACATGTTGTTGATTAAGTTGAAACCCAACTATCAACTAAACAGGTGATACGACAAAGGACAACAAGACTCGAGCACAAACAAATCTAAGCATGCAACTACGACACAAGGGCCAACAAGGTAAACAAACAACAGTTAATAGGAAGTGGAAGAAAGGCTATATCATGGCTGCAAGGTAAACATATGATAGGATCGATACACAAGCATCGAATCATAAGGCTAGCATAAAGACAACGGAAATAATCGGTAACAAGTGAGGAAAGGCAACATAGGTAGCAAGTGAGTATACTTGCCTGAGATCCAGCAAGTAGAGGTACATCCGCAGAACTTATCGGTGCTCACATCATCTCAACGTCCTATCCGCGAAGAAGCAAAGAGCTAAAAGAAACACCGGATGCAACAATTACTACTACGGCAAAAGATCCAGCATGATCCTATTTTATATGCATGACAGGCGATATGCAAAGCAAGATGCAACATTAAGCAATTTAATCAGAACCGGAGTCCGGACAAATAATTATTGGTTCAAGTTGTTTAGCTAACCATCAATGTTAAATGTTGTTGAGCATGGCAAACAGTAAAATAGATGAGCTAGGCAATTTAAATGGAATAGGGCAACAGTTGAGTTAAATACCCCAACACATTCCATATTTAGATATTAGGTGACATGCATCACAAGCTAAAATGCACAAAGCAAGATGCAAACAGTTGTATGAATGGCATGAACAGATTCCTTGCATTTTTCTGGTTGGAAAACATATTTTACATGTTGGAATTGGATTGAATTGCCCAAGTTATGAATTTTGCAATTTAAAAGGTGTAATTAAAGTATTGAACTATTACTCCAATTTTAATTAGGAAAAACAGTGAACAAATTGCATATTTGAAAAGTACAGGAAATTTGGAATGGAATACATATTTTATTTACCCAATTTGAATTTTTATTGCAAAAGATATTTGAGTTTGAAAACTGGGGGCTATTCTGCAATTATTTGAAAGTTAGAAAGATTTCAGGGGCCTGATTGTGACTGAACAGTGCGTGGAGGGTCTATGGTGCAAAACAGGAAAAGTACAGGGGCCTCGGTGCAAGGTTTCCATATCTAGATCTGGATCTAGGGAATTCTCACCGAGGGCGGATCCATCCCCTGCGGCTGACGAGCGGGTCCAGGGCCACGCTGGCGCCAGCGACGCGAGGGTGGAGCCCCGTAGCCTCCACGGTCGCTGACGGACGGGCCCCACCTGTCAGCGTGCAAAGGTAAAAAGGGGGTTTTAATCGCGCGCGGGGGGAATCGAACCGGGGACATTGGGCTCGCGCGCGTGGGCTGTGTGCCACTGGGCTGGGCTGCGAGATCTTGGCAGATCTGGGTGGCTTGGGGGGTTTGAGGTTGGATCTCGTTCGTTAACTGAAACTGAAAGTTTAGTTAACTGAACTTGCTGTCGGGACGGTGATCGCCGGCGACTGAAGGCGCTGCTGCTGCTGCTACGTGCGCGAGGCGTGTGCGGGGTGCAGTGCGCGTGCACCAGGGTGGAAGAGAGAAGGAAGGGGAGAAGGGGTGCTCACCCTGGGGAGGTAGAGGGAGGAGGAGGTCTCGGTGACGGCGACGACGGAGGCAGGAGATCGCCGGGAAGGAGTCGATGGCGTCGCTGCTGCAGTACCTCTCCGGCTGCGCCTCCTTCAGCAAAAGCGAAGATGGAACCCTCCTGGTTCCATCCATGCCGAGGAGGGGCCTCGCCAACGACCACGGACGCCGCTGCTCCACCCCCAACTCTCGGCCATGGAGGTGCTCGGGAGGAATTCAGAAAATTCAGAAAGAAAAGGCAGGGGAAGGAAGGGGATCCGAGAGGGAGAAAAAGGAAGTGGCGGCGCAGGGAGGAAGAGAGGAGGGAGGAGGCTAGGGTTAGGGTGTGGCTTCGGGGATTAAGTAGAGGGAGGAGGGAGCAGGTGGGGAGCTGCAGGTGGGGGAGGTCCTCCCCTTCTCTGTCTCCGTACAGAGGAGGGTGACGACGGCAAAGGACAGGAGGTGGGCTGGTGGTGCGGGCTGCTTCGCTGGGGTTGTAGGTGGGCCTTTGGGCCTGCCTCCCCCAGCAGTGGCTTTTCCTTTTTCTTTTATTCTCTTTTTTTTGTAGAAAAGGAATAAGAAAGAAAATAGAAGGGGTTTTCGAGATCCAAAAATTATGGTGATAATTTTAATAAGTTTCTTATTGAAAATGCCCAGTTGCACCAACTTTTGTTTTTGAAATCTTTAAAATATTTGCTAATTTGAATTTGATTGAATTTTGGGTGAATTTGTAAATTGGTTTGAATTTTTAAATGATTTTGAAAACAAAGTGCAATGCATATGATGCAATGCAATGCGAAAAGAAAAACAACCAAATCTAATTGGGGGAAAATCCCTCGGGTGTTACAGTCGACACCACTAACAAGGGATTGCGCCCTCGCAATCCACCCACTAACCCGGGAGGGGAAAGAAGTTCGACTACCGATTCTTCATGCTTCCAGTTGATCTCCTAGACACCACTAACAAGGGATTCTCGACACCACTAACAAGAGATTCTTGCTCGGAGTGACGACGATCTTCTTCCACCAGGAATCTTCCGATGATCGAACCTATTAGGTTAAAGGCTCAGAAAACGTCCACCCACGTCGGATCCTAAAAATTTGAAAGATTGAGAGGGAGAGAGACTCCAAAACAAATAAGATGAGAGGAGAAATAGAATAGAGATAAGGAGAAAACAAGAATCCTATTGAGATGTTTCCAAAATAGTTTAGCAGAAATAGTTTTTGACACTCTATAAACAACGACCGTTTGCGAGGTTATCCTACAGGCTTTGCGGACCCGTTGCTTCGATAACCATTCATATCGAAACAACTTTGGGAATCGGAAACCATGCTCTGATACCATTTGTCGCACCCGGACTTCTAGAGGATACTCACAGACCGCTAAACAGTAGATGATTGGATTACGGGGCCTACCTGCACCCGCACCTCTTACGAGTAGGCCAACACGTATACGTGTGACAACCAACCTCTACTATTCATCGTCTGCGCAAACCATCCCATAGGAATCCGAATACTTCCATTGACGTACTTCATAACATACACACATGGTACGTCAACGGCATTTGAACAAGTGATATCACAACAAATCTCTAAGACACAAAGAAATAGAAATAAGTGGCAAATAGCTCTCACTAGAGCAGAGATAGCAAATACAATCATGCAGAGGACACATGTCCCAACAAGTCATCATTACAACACAGCGGAAGCATCCAAAGTGTCTGAGTACAGACAAGATCCAAATAGGCCTAAGAGGCCGGAAACGAAAAGTACGGAGCCCATCCACGAAGTCTCGGATCCTGCCCGGGTCCGCTATCGACTCGTCAACAGACTCTTCATACTCCACGTAGTAGCCACCATGGGGATCCTCGGAAACGTAGTTTACAGAACACGCAGCCCCAAAGGGGTCAGTACAGACGAGTACTGGAAAGCAAGACGCACAAGATACCAAAGTGTACCCGGCAACACCAAGTACAGATGCCTTGGGTTCAACGGAAGATAGGTGATACAAAGGTGCGGCAGCGGGCTGCCCTAACCAACTACAGAGACACGCTACAACATCCGGCTAAAAGAAAGGGATAAGATAGCGCATCGGAACCAACTACCACTAGCCTCAAACAAACCCATCCTGGATCTCGCCCCTTATCCAAAGAAGCAATCCGAGGATAACCCACACAGTTGGATTAATGAAGGTTCAGGTATTGTGTCAATAAGCCTATTACTAGTCAAATTATTATTAATTAGGTGTAAGTTGTCGAAGTACTTGTTAGCCAGCACTTTCACCAAGTCATCCATAACCGCGGACAACACGGCTTCTCGAGAAGATTTAACCCTGCAGGGATGCACCAATTTGGCCGTACACGTAAGAATAACCCGCCAGGCGGGGATCAAACCCACCAAGCAGGCCACTCAAAACAACCCAACTCTTCTTCGCATCAAGCCCAAAGAACCCCGTGCAGTTGAGCGCACGGCTAATCAAGCCCCACGAAGAAAAGGGGACCCTCATAGCACTCTAAGAACGTGTCTCCCTAAATGCCGACTACAAAATTTTCACCCTGGCGCCAAGGGTTCGCACCTGCATATGCATGCGGCAAATGGAAAACCCGAACTAAATGAGGTGATTTGGACGTGATGCGAATCGAATCAAAGTTGCGGGGGGGCGCCCATACTCGCTTCCAACATGCGGTTAGCGCGCTCATCATGGATCAGTAGACAAGACTCTTTTCCTAATTAAGTTCGACACTAGCAGGCCTCAAAACCACGTCGGGCCTCCTGCCGGTGCCTTATCATCAAATTATTATTACCCCAAACCCAACTATCAACTAAATAGGTGATACGACAAAGGACAACAAGTCTCGAGCACAAACAAATCTAAGCATGCAACTACGACACGAGGGCCAACAAGGTAAACAAACAACAGTTAATAGGAAGTGGAAGAAAGGCTATATCATGGCTGCAAGGTAAACATATGATAGGATCGAGACACAAGCATCGAATCATAAGTCTAGCATAAAGACAACGGAAATAATCTGTAACAAGTGAGGAAAGGCAACATAGGTAGCAAGTGAGTATACTTGCCTGAGATCCAGCAAGTAGAGGTACATCCGCAGAACTTGTCGTTGCTCACATCATCTCAACGTCCTATCCGCGAAGAAGCAAAGAGCTAAAAGAAACACCGGATGCAACAATTACTACTACGGCAAAACATCCAGCATGATCCTATTTTATATGCATGACAGGCGATATGCAAAGCAAGATGCAACATTAAGCAATTTAATCGGAACCGGAGTCCGGACAAATAATTATTGGTTCAAGTTGTTTAGCTAACCATCAATGTTAAATGTTGTTGAGCATGGCAAACAATAAAATAGATGAGCTAGGCAATTTAAATGGAATAGGGCAACAGTTGAATTAAATACCCCAACACATTCCATATTTAGATATTAGGTGAACATGCATCACAAGCTAAAATGCACAAAGCAAGATGCAAACAGTTATATGAATGGCATGAACAGATTCCTTGCATTTTTCTGGTTGGAAAACATATTTTACATGTTGGAATTGGATTTGAATTGCCCAAGTTATGAATTTTGCAATTTAAAAGGTGTAATTAAAGTATTGAAGTATTACTCCAATTTTAATTAGGAAAAACAGTGAACAAATTGCATATTTGAAAAGTACAGGAAATTTGGAATGGAATACATATTTTATTTACCCAATTTGAATTTTTATTGCAAAAGATATTTGAGTTTGAAAACTGGGGGCTATTCTGCAATTATTTGAAAGTTAGAAAGATTTCAGGGGCCTGATTGTGACTGAACAGTGCGTGGAGGGGCTGTGGTGCAAAACAGGAAAAGTACAGGGGCCTCGGTGCAAGGTTTCCAGATCCAGATCTGGATCTGGGGAATTCTCACCGAGGGCGGATCCATCCCCTGCGGCTGACGAGCGGGTCCAGGGCCACGCTGGCGCCAGCGACGCGAGGGTGGAGCCCCGTAGCCTCCACGGTCGCTGACGGACGGGCCCCACCTGTCAGCGTGCAAAGGTAAAAAGGGGGTTTTAATCGCGCGCGGGGGGAATCGAACCGGGGACGTTGGGCTCGCGCGCGTGGGCTGTGTGCCACTGGGCTGGGCTGCGAGATCTTGGCAGATCTGGGTGGCTGGGGGGTTAGAGGTTGGATCTCGTTCGTTAACTGAAACTGAAAGTTCAGTTAACTGAACTTGCTGTCGGGACGGTGATCGCCGGCGACTGGAGGCGCTGCTGCTGCTGCTACGTGCGCGAGGCGTGTGCGGGGTGCAGTGCGCGTGCACCAGGAGGGAAGAGAGAAGGAAGGGGAGAAGGGGTGCTCACCCTGGGAAGGTAGAGGGAGGAGGAGGTCTCGGTGACGGCGACGACGGAGGCAGGAGATCGCCGGGAAGGAGTCGATGGCGTCGCCGCTGCAGTACCTCTCCGGCTGCGCCTCCTTCAGCAAAAGCGAAGATGGAACCCTCCTGGTTCCATCCCTGCCGAGGAGGGGCCTCGCCAACGACCACGGACGCCGCTGCTCCACCCCCAACTCTCGGCCATGGAGGTGCTCGGGAGGAATTCAGAAAATTCAGAAAGAAAAGGCATGGGAAGGAAGGGGATCCGAGAGGGAGAAAAAGGAAGTGGCGGCGCGGGGAGGAAGAGAGGAGGGAGGAGGCTAGGGTTAGGGTGTGGCTTTGGGGATTAAGTAGAGGGAGGAGGGAGCAGGTGGGGAGCTGCAGGTGGGGGAGGTCCTCCCCTTCTCTGTCTCCGTACAGAGGAGGGTGACGACGGCAGAGGACAGGAGGTGGGCTGGTGGTGCGGGCTGCTTCGCTGGGGTTGTAGGTGGGCCTTTGGGCCTGCCTCCCCCAGCAGTGGCTTTTCCTTTTTCTTTTATTCTCTTTTTTTTTGTAGAAAAGGAATAAGAAAGAAAATAGAAGGGGTTTTTGAGATCTTATGGTGATAATTTTTATAAGTTCCTTATTGAAAATGCCCAGTTGCACCAACTTTTGTTTTTGAAATCTTTAAAATATTTGCTAATTTGAATTTGATTGAATTTTGGGTGAATTTGTAAATTGGTTTGAATTTTTAAATGATTTTGAAAACAAAGTGCAATGCATATGATGCAATGCAATGCGAAAAGAAAAACAACCAAATCTAATTGGGGGAAAATCCCCCGGGTGTTACAGTACACCCTTGCATATCTTCTCATGCTCATTAATAACCTAGCATCCTCCGCTCCTTCCTCGGATCAAACGTCTGCGTATAATAACGACCATATATCTCACAGCTATGTCAACAACTGTAGTTTTTAGACTTGGTTAAGAAACAGAAAAAATAGAGTATCACTTTCATAACACCATGTAAACTGGGGTGAATAATCACTACAAACAAAATCTTAAACAACGAGATTATTATCAAGCTTCTTCGATGTTCTATCTATCCTTCTCTTTTTTGATTCTCTTAGTTGAGATAATGGTAACAAAAGGTTTTGCACTCATGGCTCTCTTTTGTTGGACATCTTAATATATATTCATAGGCCATAGTTCAAACATAAGCATATCAGCAAACAAAATTACACATATACTAATGTACACTGCCTCTAAAACAAAATTACAAGTATCCATGCCTCTCGTTGAGGTTTGCTCGTTAATCACGTAGTGGCACTTTGATGAAAACAAGTGTCTTCCCTATGTTGTACGCATTGCTATCTTCCCCAGATTAAAACATATGACAGGAAAAATAATATCAGATCACAAAAGGAGAAAGTAGTCTTGCTTCTATTAAAGAAAAAGTTAAAGATGGTGGCAATCAAAGTCAAGGCAGTGTTTCTAAGCCATATCTGCATCCATCACGCCATCTCCCTTTTTTACCACTATAAGTCAAGCGTCCTGAAATATCTTGTCCTGCTGCAGGCCTGAATTAGTCAGGCTAGTGGAAATAGACGATCCTTAGAAGGTGCAGGGGTGCTCGTCGACATCAGAGACTACTCGGCGCACACGGCGAACAACTCCTCCGTTGGCGTGCACACGCCGCTTGCTTCCGTGGAGGCGACATGGTCTGTCTTGAAGGGGCGCGTCGCACGGCTGGTGACGACATAGGTGGTCCAGTTCCTGCAGATGTCCTCGTATGGAGCAGACGCTCGCGAGATGCATGGGATCATGCAAGCGAGAACCGTGGCCTCCGACCCTCCGTTGGATCCAGCTCCATCCTCGCTGCCCGGCTCCTTTCCTCCGTTGCCATCGGCACGGCCTCCATCCCCGCCGCTCGACATACGCTGTGTGAGAGAAATAAAGGAGAAGGTACGTGATTGAGTCGTGGGTGATGGATTCCTCCAGGGTGGAGCCTAGGACTACATGCACAAGGCATGGGGGTGGCGGCGCATCGCAGGCGGCCAGCGGGTGGGGCGGGGGAATTTGTTGGAGCTGAACAAAAGACGATATTCATGGACGTGGTTGTAATCACTAATCACGGAAAGTAAACACAGATTTGCAGGATCGGCGGCCAATGGAGTGCGGACGAAGACAGGCTATTGTCACACGACATGCCAAGGTACGTCCAACTCCAATATAATTGTAAAGATTTAATCGTAAAGAAAAGACTGCATGCATGTAGCTAACAAATCTAACAAACTTGACAAGATAAGGATGCATGCATGTAGCTAACAAATCTAACAAACTTGACAAGATAAGGTTGCATGCAAGGCAAAAAAAAAAGATTAGTGCGGTGGCATTCTTCCTGTAATTTTACTGAAGTGTGACACCATACCACCACAGCAACCTTAATAGTAAAGATAATCGGCATGGAGCTAATTAAGTTTTCACTAGGCTATCCAAATTGGGGGTCTTCTTGGTGTTATTTTCCTATGGCGTATGTGAAGTGATACAATTTAAGTTGCCTAGCTCAAGACGAGAGACGACAAAACCTTGCCGACAAAGCTCTCTACTCGTCGGAACACTAGGGAGCACAAATAGTATCTCATCAGTATATACTAAGAGAAACTCTAACAGGATCCTAAACATCGAATTTAAAAATGCATTTTCAGTCCAAGAGTGTGCGAGGCAGAAGAGAAAAACAAAGTGAAACTGAAAATTTGCTAAACCGCATAACGCGAGAAGATCCAAATGCTGAAATTTGGGGTGGGGTTTAAGTCCACTATACAATTTTCATTTAATCCCTAAAGTCTCATGCTGCCACAACGCGGTATGTGTTTACCCTTGCAAGTGGCACTGTTTCCTGAAAGTCTTGCAAGAAAACGATCTTAACGAGATCGACAATGAAAGCAGAATTAACAACATTAGACACATCTTGTGTCGAAGCAGAGAGGCTTCGAGATCTTTTAATGGACTTGAATGTGGTTGAAAAGCTAGTATCTGCTATCCTTATGAACTGTGACAATCAAACAATGATTGTCAAGATGACGAGTTCAAAGGACAATGCGCAGTCCACAAAATATATAAGAACGAGGTTAAAAACTGACAAACATTTAACAAACTCCGTAGTGATAGCGGTGGATTATATCCATTCGGCTAAGAATATGACAGATCCTTTTACTATCAAATGTTGTGATAGAAAGTGCATCGAGAGAGATGGGTATGAGATCCACATGAGGTGTCATGGTGTAACATCCCAGTGTTTGGGAAGTTATAAGGATCTAAATTTAATATGTGCATTTGCAAAGCATGCATCTAGAAATACGGGAAATTTTGGCGCGAAAGTTTAAACGAATCAAAGTGACCAAAGTTTCACTTGACATGATGATCTAGGTCTAGTTCATCTAGTCAAGAGTGCATTTGGAGTGATCTTTATAACAAGTATCTTAAGAAACCAAATCATCTGGTTACCCGAACCATGATGGGTTGTGACCAACACAAACCCTCAACAACCTTAACCACAAGTCTTTAAGTGACTTGGGATAACTCACTAGGTATATAGAACTCAAAGAGAAGAAGTACCTAAAAGATTAAATAAAGATTCTTGACCTACTATTAAACTTGATCATTACATATGATATTTTCACACCTCCAGATCTACTTTATGAATGAGAAAGACAATAGAAGCATGAACTAACTCTTAACTCAAGATCTCTACCTTGTCTAGATCATTCTGTTTTCCAAATCTTCTCCAAGTTATTTTTCAAAAGAAGAAACCTCAAGACAGGAAGAACTACCATATGAAGATCTCCAAGAAGTTTGCTTAGAGTATTCTAGAAGTGCTACTTCACCCTAATATAAGGGTATCTGGAAACTCTTATATTTTGTTATGATATTATTAACACTCTTGAAACTGTATGGCATTCCAATGTTAGTGTTATGTAAAAGTATTTTGGAAACAAGACTAATTACCTTGTTAACAGAACACTTTTGTATACTCAAACAATTGAGTGTCATACACAAACAAACAGAAGGTTGAATAATCTACTACATCTCAGTCTCCTGGATATGAAAAGTAATTTGGGGACAAGCCCGCAAACTTGTCAACAGATTCTTTTCATATGCTTAAGGCTAAATGAGGTCATATAACAATCTCCCATATGTTTATAATCATCTGAGTAAAATATTCTCTTGTAACAATTGGTTGTTATCACCACAAGGATAAGATAGTTGTTGATGGAAGCCATGAGTGGATCTACTTTTCAAGCGACAAAGACCGTACCAGAAGACTAGTGGCAACTGGAGACTTAATTGTAAATACGAGACCGAAGTGATCGAAGTTCTATCGATATTCTAATTGAGAGAGAAAGAGAGAGAGAGAGTGAGACCAATATGGGAGGGGAGTGGAATTTCGACATGACCTATTGATTAAATTTGAATTTGAGGAGTTCAAACTTGACTGATTAGAAACTTGTGAGTATTTGAATTGAATTTGAATTCAAATTTAATAAACAAGAAAATACAATTAATATAATCAAATGGAAACAATTAAGAAATAATAAATATTGGACATTTCCAATTCCATTGTGTAAAAGAAAAAGAAAATAATAAACTTTATTAATAATATAACCATAATACAAAGTCTTTACAATAATCCAATAAATAGAAATTACAAGATCTATTACAAGCTACTAATTGTAAGATGAAATTCCTAATCTAATTCTTGTAAAGTTCCAGTCTCCAAATTAATCTTTTGATCCTGCAAAATAAACAAGAAAACAAAGAAAAGTAAAAAAGAAAGGTTAGTGGGGATTAGTACCTCAGATTTGCAGTGTGATGCACTGCTAATCACATCACTGGGTTTAGTAAATTCCAGGTAGTATCTGTTCAAATCAGTAAATTGCCTCAGACCAGCATCATGGGCAAGTATCAGGTAATACAAGTGGCAAGCCAAAAATAAGTATAGCACCAGGATAAGATCAAGTGCAAACCGAGCATATCCCAGAAAATATCTTCTCAGCTAGCATACCAGCACACAGCACACTCACCAGCACCCTTTGGTGCTGTCAAGACCTCTGCTGGGGTATAAATACCACACCAGCCGCAAGGGGAGGGAGTCACCTCACACTTTCCCTGTTCACAACTCGAGTTGCACAGCTCCAGCAAGAACAGCAAGATCCACCACCAACAAACCACAGCACCACAACTCAACTCATCCATCAAATGTCTGTGAGACTATAGATCCAGTAGTATAACAACAAGGCCAAGCCACTAGCTGGGAAGGTATACCTGGAGCAAGGCAAAGCAAGGCCAAGCCTGGAGCCAGAGGATCAAGAGAGCTGGAACTGCTGAGAAAAGCTAACAAGCCAGCAACACCATCTCAGCATCAACACCCAACAGGTTGATCACTACACACCATCTAGCAAAAAATTGCTAGATTATGCACAGAGAGCAGGCTGGGTTATTTTCCTCAGTTAGGCATAGAAGTGCTATGCTAAAATTCATCACAGGAAATTAAAATTATCAAATCTAGCATCTGTTCTTATTTAAACTTGGGCCTCGGGCTTTGCATCATTGGCTAGCTAGGACATCAAGTATAAATCTGTTCTTATTAGTTACACATCCCAAATCTGTCCAGAAAGTAAAGCCAACAAAGAAACATTATGAAAACACACCAGATACTAGATGCCAGGAGTGCACACCCGAGATACAATATCTGGCAAACAAACCAAGCATCTTTGTATTTGGAGTGCTATTTTTCTCTCAGACTTGGAAACAAGTTCATCACCGAGATTTAAATCCATTTAGTAATAATCTGTTCTTATCAAAACATGTAAAAGCCTCAAGAACATTATCTATCATGGGCTGGGCTAGAAAATTGCTCACAGATGTATACCAACAGCACCAGATCATATTAAGCTGGTTTATATCTGTGCACACTCAATGAGGCACCACAGGGATAAATCCTACTCCACAGATAAGCACATGGGCACAGAACATCAGGAGTTATTGCCCAAAACAGTACATAAGCATGTCCAGGAGTCAAGCAAGACAGTTTTCACCATAAGGCACATCCACTTTTCCAATATACACCACTGGAATAAATTAAATAATCCAAGATCATTTATATCCAAGAGCTAGGCCACAAACAACATGCATAAGCCAGCCAGCAAGCTAACCATTATCCGTGGATCTTATCCACCACATATAACAGCAAGTTAAATTAGCTTAATTTAGACAGAATTAACCGCAGCTGTCAACTGACCGAACTGAAGAAATTCTTCCAGGTTAGCCACACTGGAACAGACCAACCGAGCAAGCTGCACAAGCAGAGCATCCAAACTGTGGCATCACCACAAGCACGGCACAAGCACAACATAAGCACACACATCAGTTCATCACTAGGATGAACTGGAGCCAATCCACACAGCTACCCAATTTGTCAAGGCCAAATTACCACAAGGGTAGTGCCAGCATATACAACCACCACAATTCACCACACAATCCATTGGCTCGATGGCCTGGCTCCAGAGCAAAAGAGGAGGGAGGAGTCAGGAAGAGAGAGAGGGGTCAGGGGTCAGAGGGAGAGGAGCACTTACAGGTGGTCACCATCGTGGTGACCACATCCGGATGGAGAGAGGAGCACGGCGACGAGCCGTGGTTGCCCAGAAGACCGTCCCGGCGGCGGCATCTCCGGAGATCGAGCCACAGAAGCAGCAGCAGCAGCAGCTCAGCCTCCAAAAGCATCCATGGATCATCTAGAGGAGCCCAGGTCGCCGGAGAGGTGGTGGAGCCCCGGGTACCCGAAACCCTAGGGTTAGGGTTTGCAAGCGCACGGGAGGCACATCGGTCTGAGAACAGATCGAAGAGGAGGAAGTGGTAGTAGGCGAGTTGGCGCAACTGTTGCGACCATCCACGGCGGCGTGGGTAGCCGGAGTGGGCCGGAGAAAAGCGCCGGAGGCGGAGGCGATTTCGTATCGCCTGGGAATCGCGTGAGTGAGGAGGAAGGAGAGGAGCGGGCGCGGTGCGGGTCTAGGTCGCCTGCTCGGTGTCACCGAGTGGACTCGACCTAGCCCACTGGTGGGAGGCCCACCAGTCAGCCCTGTGGGCAAATTGGTCTTTTGACCATTTTCCTCCTAAAAGGAAAATATATTGAATAATGACAAACCAATAAAATTCAAATAAAAATAACAGTAATAATAATTGTTAACTCTGAAAAAATGATAAATAAATCATAAAATCAGAAAAATACATGCTATATACCAAAATGTTCCAAATTACAAATGCAATTCATCTATGATGTTCTTATAGTCATTTGGCCATGTTTTCAGGTGTGTAATATTTGGTCTAACCATTTAATTCATTTAAAGTAATAAAATAATAATTTATTCAAATACTTTCAGAAGACAATGAATAATATATCCAATTAAAGAGAAAATAATTTCCAATTCAAATATGTCAAAAATAAAACATTTTATCCAACTTATAAACTTGTTTCCAGAGGTATTATAAAATTCTATAATGTTTCATTATAATCAGAAATAATTGCCACAACATTATTTTCTGTATTAATAAAACCCTCATGATTTCACACCAACTAAAACCTATCGTCACTAGTTATTAAGCAAAGTATTATGATGATAGAGTTTGATGTATTAGTTCCTCATTTTTTCAAATAAACTTGATGTTATTAGCTCTACACTTTATAACCTAAAATCAAATGTGTTTATTATGTTTTCAGTAGTTGTCTTCCATATAATAGTGTTCTCAAGTTTAATCATGTGATAACTATGTATAACCTAAACAAAATAAAAATGGTGTGGTAAATAAAAGTGAAACCCATGTAAGTCTAAAACCAATAATAACAACATCACCACAAATAACAAAACAATTCGCCTAAAACTCTTGAGAATAGGTTGTCGTATTAAACATGGCTTACACTTGTAAGCTGGGGTATTCTTCAGGGTATTTCGCGATTGCATCTCATTACTATGCATGTATCATCTTGCCAGTGTTTTCTGTAGTCCTTACCAGGACTATTTTGCTATCTTTCAGGTGTTTGGATTTCTCTACGCGACCTTGAACCCCGATGACCTTGATTATTATGGTTATTTCAATCTCAGGCAAGTTCATCACTTGCTCATATCCTTTGCAGTACTTCATAACAAACTACTTGCAAAAACCCTATCGTATTATCACCTACTCTCAAAAGAATGCATGATCCTATTTTTATAATAATATGACTAATTGAATGACTACCCGAGTGGTAGTGTTCTGTTTGGTGGGCGGATGGAACCATGGTAAGATGAATAGGTCAAAGGAAGGTTCCATCTGCATGGGAAAGTATTACCTAGGAATTAACAACAAATGCCGTCAGGATTCTTGCGCCGTAAATTCGCGTTGACCATGGATCTTCTATGGGGGGAGTAAGTCAACCGTGATACTTTTCTCGTTCGCATGTCAACGGACGCGCCAGAGACGTACGCTGTAGGTCTTGCGAGACTACATGCACATGGGTGGGAGCCCTTACGTCCCACGGACTCTGGGGTCTATGAGTGTCTGCCAGGGGCGCGTAGATCTCCATCGTGAGGGGTGGAATCAGGCGTTCAACCTGCTGGCAGAAATGGGTGGGCATGCGTTGTGCGGAGAAGCACGGTTTGGCTTGGACCAACAACCGGGCCCCACACCTGAGTGGGAGTGGACAGGAATGTACACCTGGTTGTGCAACATGGTCTTGGTCGTCCATGGGTAAAGTAACGCACCTCTGCAGAGTGTAAAAGGATGTGGCATGTTACCCCTTGTTCCGGGAAGGAGCTGCGAACGCCGCAGGAAAGGCAACTCCATGAAAGTTCTAATCCTGTGAAGAATGGCGGGCATAGTTTTCAGAATTAAAAGCAACCTCTTGAAGAAAGTTTTACAAAAACCTTGCATTAGCTGATGACTCTTTCGAGTCTAAAGCTGTAGTTAGTGCATCAAACTACCCACTGTATATCATGAACTTGCTGAGTAACGCTCGTTACTCATTCTATCCCGTTTGACCCCTTGCTTAGAGTTGAAGCCTATTGAAGTGGTCATCGAGAAGCCATTGCTACTTCATGAAGCTAGGTGGAGTGATCTACTACTTAGACAGTAAAACATCGTCATCAACAACGCTGGTGGAGGAGAAGCTAACAAGATGTAGGTTGAAACCATTCTTGGATTTAGCATTTGCAAGCCATACTTTAGGGCTGACATCAGCCGTAGTGGAATAGTTCTGAGCTAGAGTTCTTCTCCAGCTTGGAGCTTCGTATTGCTTCTTCTGTTGTTTCATTTGCAGGAGATCTTCTTGATTCATCAAAGAGATTCTCAAGATTTTGTAATGAGGTTTGTATCCTATAGTTTTGCCTGGTCCCGCTGTGTTTCTGTTGTACTACTCTGAGGGATGTAATATTCACGGATAAGTCCTTTTGTGAGTATTATGTCATCGACTGGCGCACTACACATGCAGTGGTGTGCCGGGTCACCACAGGTGGTATCAGAGCGAAGCGACCTTAGGTTTAAAACCTTTTAGGAGATCTGTAGGTTGGTAAAGATTATAGGAAGCCATCTTATCTAAACCATATTTCCTACAATTATGATGATCATTCACTTGAGAATGATATAATCATACTTGTATAGAATTATTCTTACTCAACCTGAGTAAATCTACTTATTTATTATCTTTATACCTAGGTATGAATAGTTAAAAGTCTAGCATGTATCAGTGTTATTATGAAAAGGAGAGTTCTGACATAGTCAGATATGATTAAGTCAAAGTGAGGATTACCCCATTCTATGAATGTATAGAATGGAGTAGAACATGGTATAGAATAAGTATAGGAGTCATCAAGAAGGGATGGTTGATAGTCATAAAGAGTTATTAAACCATGGTAACTATGGGGTATATACCATATCCTTAGTTATCAAGTCTAGAGGTGATTAAAATTATAGTATAGTATAATATAGAACTAGGAGAAGGCATAAGCATCGATGGAAGCTACATGACTACTCCTACGATGTGATCAAACACCATGAAGGATCAACAGATGCCATGATAAGCTTGTCATAAACAAGATGAAGTAATTCCAATGACACAGTACTTAGTCCTATATGGAACCAATTTAGACAACAACTACTATAGAATCATTTTGTCTTGGTTTATTCCATTGCAGTAAGGCATGCAATTGGAGTAATTACATGGGCAAAGAGGGGTTGTGTAGAATAGGATTACAAGGTAATATATACCTACTTGTAGTGTATAGCATTTAAGAGCCTTGGTACTTGAGATGTTTTACTCTAAGTACTTTTATTTCACAGGCTTTTGATGCATGAGTGATAAATGCATTTGGGATTTATTGCTTCTTATTTGGATCTTTGATTGACTAGATCTGTACATGAAGATTGAATTTGATGTGCATATGCATGTGCAAACACTGAGTTCTATCTTAATGTTACTGGTCTAGAGGGTATAGGATTAGTATGAGAGCGGTCTGAAATCTCAGCTGATTGAAGCAATTATCAAAGTTCTGGAAGTCCTTGAAGTCAAGAAGGCAAAAATCAATAACGCACTGATGGGAATGGACCACATTCCACATCCTGTTTGGAGTGGGAAATATACTTCATCAACACATGGAGATGTACCACAAGTGATGCCCAGATGATAACATCAGTAGTTATATCCATGAAGGGATCATGTAGAAGTTTGATAAATTAACTTATATAGTCACCCTGTAAAAGTCAAAAACCCAAGATGTAGAAGAACCATAGGAAGTAACCAGTGGAATATGTTATAGTCACCTATAGGAAAAAGTTAAAACTCGAGGAAACTCGAAGATATTTTCACTAATAATTGAGTCTAAGTCAATGTACACTGCATTGTACAAGTTTCTCTGAGCAGTATTTCTCTTGAGCCCACTAGATTCAACCAAATGGAAATCTAACCATAGACGGTATCCAGTGTACCGGAAGAATCTTATTGGTTATTCATCACCTGGTGTATGTACCAAATGTTCTTCAGAAAGTTGTGAGAGGTAGGAAAACATACCTATTCATCGGAGAATGAAACTTGGTATCCACTACATGGTGGTAATACCACGTGTTATTCGTGAGACCTTTAGGCAGGTCTAGTAACAAGACAGAGTTGTCCGAACAACTGGCATACTATTAGATCATAGTGCAAGATAGTGGAAGGTGAACAATCAAGACAAGGGGATACACATGACAAAGTCAACACAAGAAACAGATGTGAAGATTCAACAGTCTATAGATGTTCTCTCTACCTATCTTTACGTGAGAGAGGCTGAACTTCGGGACGGAGTTCTTGTTAAGGGGGAGATACTGTAACATCCCAGTGTTTGGGAAGTTATAAGGATCTAAATTTAATATGTGCATTTGCAAAGCATGCATCTAGAAATACGGGAAATTTTGGCGCGAAAGTTTAAACGAATCAAAGTGACCAAAGTTTCACTTGACATGATGATCTAGGTCTAGTTCATCTAGTCAAGAGTGCATTTGGAGTGATCTTTATAACAAGTATCTTAAGAAACCAAATCATCTGGTTACCCGAACCATGATGGGTTGTGACCAACACAAACCCTCAACAACCTTAACCACAAGTCTTTAAGTGACTTGGGATAACTCACTAGGTATATAGAACTCAAAGAGAAGAAGTACCTAAAAGATTAAATAAAGATTCTTGACCTACTATTAAACTTGATCATTACATATGATATTTTCACACCTCCAGATCTACTTTATGAATGAGAAAGACAATAGAAGCATGAACTAACTCTTAACTCAAGATCTCTACCTTGTCTAGATCATTCTGTTTTCCAAATCTTCTCCAAGTTATTTTTCAAAAGAAGAAACCTCAAGACAGGAAGAACTACCATATGAAGATCTCCAAGAAGATTGCTTAGAGTATTCTAGAAGTGCTACTTCACCCTAATATAAGGGTATTTGGAAACTCTTATATTTTGTTATGATATTATTAACACTCTTGAAACTGTATGGCATTCCAATGTTAGTGTTATGTAAAAGTATTTTGGAAACAAGACTAATTACCTTGTTAACAGAACACTTTTGTATACTCAAACAATTGAGTGTCATACACAAACAAACAGAAGGTTGAATAATCTACTACATCTCAGTCTCCTGGATATGAAAAGTAATTTGGGGACAAGCCCGCAAACTTGTCAACAGATTCTTTTCATATGCTTAAGGCTAAATGAGGTCATATAACAATCTCCCATATGTTTATAATCATCTGAGTAAAATATTCTCTTGTAACAATTGGTTGTTATCACCACAAGGATAAGATAGTTGTTGATGGAAGCCATGAGTGGATCTACTTTTCAAGCGACAAAGACCGTACCAGAAGACTAGTGGCAACTGGAGACTTAATTGTAAATACGAGACCGAAGTGATCGAAGTTCTATCGATATTCTAATTGAGAGAGAAAGAGAGAGAGAGAGTGAGACCAATATGGGAGGGGAGTGGAATTTCGACATGACCTATTGATTAAATTTGAATTTGAGGAGTTCAAACTTGACTGATTAGAAACTTGTGAGTATTTGAATTGAATTTGAATTCAAATTTAATAAACAAGAAAATACAATTAATATAATCAAATGGAAACAATTAAGAAATAATAAATATTGGACATTTCCAATTCCATTGTGTAAAAGAAAAAGAAAATAATAAACTTTATTAATAATATAACCATAATACAAAGTCTTTACAATAATCCAATAAATAGAAATTACAAGATCTATTACAAGCTACTAATTGTAAGATGAAATTCCTAATCTAATTCTTGTAAAGTTCCAGTCTCCAAATTAATCTTTTGATCCTGCAAAATAAACAAGAAAACAAAGAAAAGTAAAAAAAGAAAGGTTAGTGGGGATTAGTACCCTCAGATTTGCAGTGTGATGCACTGCTAATCACATCACTGGGTTTAGTAAATTCCAGGTAGTATCTGTTCAAATCAGTAAATTGCCTCAGACCAGCATCATGGGCAAGTATCAGGTAATACAAGTGGCAAGCCAAAAATAAGTATAGCACCAGGATAAGATCAAGTGCAAACCGAGCATATCCCAGAAATATCTTCTCAGCTAGCATACCAGCACACAGCACACTCACCAGCACCCTTTGGTGCTGTCAAGACCTCTGCTGGGGTATAAATACCACACCAGCCGCAAGGGGAGGGAGTCACCTCACACTTTCCCTGTTCACAACTCGAGTTGCACAGCTCCAGCAAGAACAGCAAGATCCACCACCAACAAACCACAGCACCACAACTCAACTCATCCATCAAATGTCTGTGAGACTATAGATCCAGTAGTATAACAACAAGGCCAAGCCACTAGCTGGGAAGGTATACCTGGAGCAAGGCAAAGCAAGGCCAAGCCTGGAGCCAGAGGATCAAGAGAGCTGGAACTGCTGAGAAAAGCTAACAAGCCAGCAACACCATCTCAGCATCAACACCCAACAGGTTGATCACTACACACCATCTAGCAAACAATTGCTAGATTATGCACAGAGAGCAGGCTGGGTTATTTTCCTCAGTTAGGCATAGAAGTGCTATGCTAAAATTCATCACAGGAAATTAAAATTATCAAATCTAGCATCTGTTCTTATTTAAACTTGGGCCTCAGGCTTTGCATCATTGGCTAGCTAGGACATCAAGTATAAATCTGTTCTTATCAGTTACACATCCCAAATCTGTCCAGAAAGTAAAGCCAACAAAGAAACATTATGAAAACACACCAAATACTAGATGCCAGGAGTGCACACCCGAGATACAATATCTGGCAAACAAACCAAGCATCTTTGTATTTGGAGTGCTATTTTTCTCTCAGACTTGGAAACAAGTTCATCACCGAGATTTAAATCCATTTAGTAATAATCTGTTCTTATCAAAACATGTAAAAGCCTCAAGAACATTATCTATCATGGGCTGGGCTAGAAAATTGCTCACAGATGTATACCAACAGCACCAGATCATATTAAGAAGGTTTATATCTGTGCACACTCAATGAGGCACCACAGGGATAAATCCTACTCCACAGATAAGCACATGGGCACAGAACATCAGGAGTTATTGCCCAAAACAGTACATAAGCATGTCCAGGAGTCAAGCAAGACAGTTTTCACCATAATGCACATCCACTTTTCCAATATACACCACTGGAATAAATTAAATAATCCAAGATCATTTATATCCAAGAGCTAGGCCACAAACAACATGCATAAGCCAGCCAGCAAGCTAACCATTATCCGTGGATCTTATCCACCACATATAACAGCAAGTTAAATTAGCTTAATTTAGACAGAATTAACCGCAGCTGTCAACTGACCGAACTGAAGAAATTCTTCCAGGTTAGCCACACTGGAACAGACCAACCGAGCAAGCTGCACAAGCAGAGCATCCAAACTGTGGCATCACCACAAGCACGGCACAAGCACAACATAAGCACACACATCAGTTCATCACTAGGATGAACTGGAGCCAATCCACACAGCTACCCAATTTGTCAAGGCCAAATTACCACAAGGGTAGTGCCAGCATATACAACCACCACAATTCACCACACAATCCATTGGCTCGATGGCCTGGCTCCAGAGCAAAAGAGGAGGGAGGAATCAGGAAGAGAGAGAGGGGTCAGGGGTCAGAGGGAGAGGAGCACTTACAGGTGGTCACCATCGTGGTGACCACATCCGGATGGAGAGAGGAGCACGGCGACGAGCCGCGGTTGCCCAGAAGACCGTCCCGGCGGCGGCATCTCCGGAGATCGAGCCACAGAAGCAGCAGCAGCAGCAGCTCAGCCTCCAAAAGCATCCATGGATCATCTAGAGGAGCCCAGGTCGCCGGAGAGGTGGTGGAGCCCCGGGTACCCGAAACCCTAGGGTTAGGGTTTGCAAGCGCACGGGAGGCACATCGGTCTGAGATCAGATCGAAGAGGAGGAAGTGGTAGTAGGCGAGTTGGCGCAACTGTTGCGACCATCCACGGCGGCGTGGGTAGCCGGAGTGGGCCGGAGAAAAGCGCCGGAGGCGGAGGCGATTTCGTATCGCCTGGGAATCGCGTGAGTGAGGAGGAAGGAGAGGAGCGGGCAGCGGTGCGGGTCTAGGTCGCCTGCTCGGTGTCACCGAGTGGACTCGACCTAGCCCACTGGTGGGAGGCCCACCAGTCAGCCCTGTGGGCAAATTGGTCTTTTGACCATTTTCCTCCTAAAAGGAAAATATATTGAATAATGACAAACCAATAAAATTCAAATAAAAATAACAGTAATAATAATTGTTAACTCTGAAAAAAATAATAAATAAATCATAAAATCAGAAAAATACATGCTATATACCAAAATGTTCCAAATTACAAATGCAATTCATTTGTGATGTTTTTATAGTCATTTGGCCATGTTTTCAGGTGTGTAATATTTGGTCTAATCATTTAATTCATTTAAAGTAATAAAATAATAATTTATTCAAATACTTTCAGAAGACAATGAATAATATATCCAATTAAAGAGAAAAGAATTTCCAATTCAAATATGTCAAAAATAAAACATTTTATCCAACTTATAAACTTGTTTCCAAAGTATTATAAAACTCTATAATGTTTCATTATAATCTGAAATAACTGCCACAACATTATTTTCTGTATTAATAAAACCCTCATGATTTCACACCAACTAAAACCTATCGTCACTAGTTATTAAGCAAAGTATTATGATGATAGAGTTAGATGTATTAGTTCCTCATTTTTTCAAATAAACTTGATGTTATTAGCTCTACACTTTATAACCTAAAATCAAATGTGTTTATTATGTTTTCAGTAGTTGTCTTCCATATAATAGTGTTCTCAAGTTTAATCATGTGATAACTATGTATAACCTAAACATAATAAAAATGGTGTGGTAAATAAAAGTGAAACCCATGTAAGTCTAAAACCAATAATAACAACATCACCACAAATAACAAAACAATTCGCCTAAAACTCTTGAGAATAGGTTGTCGTATTAAACATGGCTTACACTTGTAAGCTGGGGTATTCTTCAGGGTATTTCGCGATTGCATCTCATTACTATGCATGTATCATCTTGCCAGTGTTTTCTGTAGTCCTTACCAGGACTATTTTGCTATCTTTCAGGTGTTTGGATTTCTCTACGCGACCTTGAACCCCGATGACCTGGATTATTATTGTCTTATTTCAATCTCAGGCAAGTTCATCACTTGCTCATATCCTTTGCAGTACTTCATAACAAACTACTTGCAAAAACCCTATCGTATTATCACCTACTCTCAAAAGAATGCATGATCCTATTTTTATAATAATATGACTAATTGAATGACTACCCGAGTGGTAGTGTTCTGTTTGGTGGGCGGATGGAACCATGGTAAGATGAATAGGTCAAAGGAAGGTTCCATCTGCATGGGAAAGTATTACCTAGGAATTAACAACAAATGCCGTCAGGATTCTTGCGCCGTAAATTCGCGTTGACCATGGATCTTCTATGGGGGGAGTAAGTCAATCGTGATACTTTTCTCGTTCGCATGTCAACGGACGCGCCAGAGACGTACGCTGTAGGTCTTGCGAGACTACATGCACATGGGTGGGAGCCCTTACGTCCCACGGACTCTGGGGTCTATGAGTGTCTGCCAGGGGCGCGTAGATCTCCATCGTGAGGGGTGGAATCAGGCGTTCAACCTGCTGGCAGAAATGGGTGGGCATGCGTTGTGCGGAGAAGCACGGTTTGGCTTGGACCAACAACCGGGCCCCACACCTGAGTGGGAGTGGACAGGAACGTACACCTGGTTGTGCAACATGGTCTTGGTCGTCCATGGGTAAAGTAACGCACCTCTGCAGAGTGTAAAAGGATGTTGCATGTTACCCCTTGTTCCGGGAAGGAGCTGCGAACGCCGCAGGAAAGGCAACTCCATGAAAGTTCTAATCCTGTGAAGAATGGCGGGCATAGTTTTCAGAATTAAAAGCAACCTCTTGAAGAAAGTTTTACAAAAACCTTGCATTAGCTGATGACTCTTTCGAGTCTAAAGCTGTAGTTAGTGCATCAAACTACCCACTGTATATCATGAACTTGCTGAGTAACGCTCGTTACTCATTCTATCCCGTTTGACCCCTTGCTTAGAGTTGAAGCCTATTGAAGTGGTCATCGAGAAGCCATTGCTACTTCATGAAGCTAGGTGGAGTGATCTACTACTTAGACAGTAAAACATCGTCATCAACAACGCTGGTGGAGGAGAAGCTAACAAGATGTAGGTTGAAACCATTCTTGGATTTAGCATTTGCAAGCCATACTTTAGGGCTGACATCAGCCGTAGTGGAATAGTTCTGAGCTAGAGTTCTTCTCCAGCTTGGAGCTTCGTATTGCTTCTTCTGTTGTTTCATTTGCAGGAGATCTTCTTGATTCATCAAAGAGATTCTCAAGATTTTGTAATGAGGTTTGTATCCTATAGTTTTGCCTGGTCCCGCTGTGTTTCTGTTGTACTACTCTGAGGGATGTAATATTCACGGATAAGTCCTTTTGTGAGTATTATGTCATCGACTGGCGCACTACACATGCAGTGGTGTGCCGGGTCACCACACATGGCAGTAACCCAACCTATGTGATCGGAGATCCCGTGAAGTAGGACCTCAAAAAACAAGCTAGTGGTTAACTAAGTAGAGTAACTATCCCACTCCACTGGAGATGCAATACTCTCAGAAACTGTATGGCAGGTTGACTCTTATCTTAATGTGTTCCAAGGTTTGTATAAGCAAGATGCTATCCTACAGAGATATCTTTAGAGGAACACACCTATATGAGGCTAACTACTGATCACGGTCTATGAGATTGGGTGATCTCTAGTAAGTTCATGAATAGGCCAGAAGTGTGACTAATATGCTCCACCCGAGTGGTCAGCCTTCGTCAGCCTAGTACTGGCAAGACATTTAGTGAAACTTACAATTCAAAGCATAGTCCATTGTTCAGTTGTGATGGAGTGTGGCTATTTTCTCTACGTGGATGTTCACCCCTAACGGATCTTCACTGAAAATGTTGGTATATAAAAAGCAGTGATTAGAACAAAGGGCAACACCATGGGCCTTTAGGGTCTTCCGGGGAATTGCTGAAATTTGGGGTGAGCTTTAGGCCCACTAGACAATTTCCATTTAATCCCTAGAGGCTCATGCTGCCATAACAAGTGGTGGGTGT
This sequence comes from Alopecurus myosuroides, assembly GCA_028641055.1. Taxonomy (NCBI): domain Eukaryota; kingdom Viridiplantae; phylum Streptophyta; class Magnoliopsida; order Poales; family Poaceae; genus Alopecurus; species Alopecurus myosuroides. The sequence continues at coordinate 392,167,118 of CM054059.1, forward strand.
TTACTCCCACATTGCTAGTTGGGAGATTTTTGCACCAGCTTATAAGGTGACCTCTCTTCCCACTAATATGAGTTGGCACGAAGAGAGAGAGAGGAGATGTGGAGGTGTTCCACATGCGCGTGATGACCCACAAGTATAGGGGATCACAACAGTCTTCGAGGGAAGTAAAACCCAAATTTATTGATTCGACACAAGGGGAGACAAAGAATATTTGTGAGTCTTAACAAGTGAGTTGTCAATTCACCTGCAACTGAAAGTACTTTTGTTCGTAGTGGTTTATCAGTAGTAACAGTTTTATAGTAGCAGCAGTAGTGAAATAATAGCAGCAGTGGAATCAAAACAGCAGCAGCAGTAGTGTTGGAAGTAAACAACGGAATTAAATATTATAGGCATAGGGATGGATGAACGAGCGTTGCATGGATAAGATAGTTCATATAATGATCAAGTCATGGGCATTGCAGAAAAATATGATAAAGCATCCAAGCACTAAGTAACCATAGGCATGTGTTCCGTAAATAGTCGTACGTGCTCACAATGAGAACTTGCGCAACATCTTTTGTCCTACCAGCCCGTTTTCAGCGGGGCCTCAAGGGAACTACCGGTAATTAAGGTGTTCCTTTTAATATAACACCAGAGCAAAGCATTAACACTCCGTGAACACATGTGATCCTCACATCACGGCCATCCCCTCCGATTGTCCCAATTTTTTTCACTTCAGGGCCTCGGGTTCCGGACAACGATATGTGTAAACAACTTGCAGCTATGATCAAGAAACAATAATTATCATCGTGATTAAATAACATGTTCAGATATGAGATCATGGCACTCGGTCCCAAAGTGACAAGCATTAAGCATAACAACTTGCAACAATGTCAATAGCACTAATAGAGGACACTAGGCACTATGCCCTAACAATCACGACATTATTACATGAACGATCTCATCCAATCCTTACCATCCCCTTCAGCCTACAACGGGGAATTACTCACACATGGATGGGGAAACATGGATGGTTGATGGAGAGGCGTTGGTGATGACGATGGCGATGATCTCCTCTAATTCACTGTCCCGGCAGGGTGCCAGAGCAGGAACTTCTGATCCCCAAATCGAAGTTCGGGTGGCGGCGGCGCTCTGTTGTGTTTTTGAGGAATATGACGAACCCCCTCGGGTTTAAGGGTTGGAGGCTACTTGTAGTCGAAAGGGGAGTCCGAGGGGGGCTCTGGGTGGCCCACATCCTATGCTTGCGCGGCCAGAGGGCGCCAGGGGGTGTGGCCACCTGTGGCTCTTCTCCTGGCCCCCTTCTGGCTCCCGGGGTCTTCTGGAGTGGAAACACCAATGAGGTCTTTTCTGGGCAATTTCCCGAAAGTTGATTTTTTTATACACAACAACAAGACACCAAGGTACTTCTGCTGAAAGCAGCATTAGTCTGTGTTAATTGTATTCAAAACACACAAGCTTAGAGGATAACAATAAGAAAAGTGTTCAGAAAAGGAGATACGTTTTCGACGTATCAGCGCGCTCCTCATTGCCGCCCGCCTCGCCACGATGCGCTTTGGGTTGCGGGAATGATTCAAGCCGATGCCTTTATTTTGACGGTCAGAAACATAGAGTCTGCAACGGACGCGTGTAGTAAACGCTAATTGATCGTGAGCTGACAGGCTTGGACGGATACATACACATCTGCCTGCTCGTGCCCCTTGTCATTTGTATCGATGCTGCTGCCACCGGTGACCCCATCTTGTTTACAACGTACACGGCTGACGGGTGAGAGGGTCTCTGAAACCCCGCCTTTACAGATCCTGTACGGGAGAGAGGCGATTAATTTTTTGGAGATCGTCTTCTACGCGACTGCTCACCTCTGCTCAGCAGCATCGTCTATTTCTGAGTCGATTTCGTCATCACCAAGTCCACCGATGTCGAGCGACTTGCTGCCGACGAGGTCGCCGCCTCCGCTGCTGATAACACGCTCATCTCTCTCCTGCTTATTTCTATATGTTCATTACTAGTGATTAGCATAGATGTTTCTACCATCGATCTAGTATGCAACAATATTGCCAAATATCAGTCTGTTTACTTCATGGTTATTAATTTAATCAAAATTGCCTAAATACTCAACAATATAAAAACCTAATTTGTGTATGTCGAAGAAGTTGTTATGTCCACGAGAGGGTAGCTCCTAGAGGTTCGAACACTAAGGGCTAACCACATTCAATCGCACCTCAAGAGGTTTTAGGAGAGGAGCTCTCGAAGGGAAACAATGGAGACACAGAGGGTTTTTTACCCAGGTTCAGGCCACCGTGATGGTGTAAAACGCTACTCCTGCTTGTCTGGTTGATTGCACTACGAGGCTTATAGTACAAATGTGTTGTTCTGGTGGTCTAGCTACATAGGTGGTTCGAGTCCTTGGGCGATTTCCCTCTGGATCGATCATTTGCTCCTGTGGTGGGAGCAACCTACTTATACTGGCACTAGGCCCTCTTTCCGCTCATTGGGCGGTAAAGTGCTACCACATGGTGCCAAAGAAGTACACTGCAGCGCCCTGCCACACAGGCTGCCTCTAGTCATCGAGGACGGTCGCCACCGTCCATGGCAGTGCAGTGGAGGCTCCGGTGATGTCCCTCCCGTCTGGTAGTGGTGGACTGGTCTTCTTGCACCAAAGGGGAAAGCCTTGGACAGGGCTTTGGCGCGCGCAGCGGTGCCCCCTGCTTTATACACAAGAAGGGTAACTGCGGCCAAAGCGACTCTGCGGCGCTGTGGTGCTTCCGCCACTAGGGAGGAGGCTCTGTCGTCATTGTAACGCCCCGACCTCGGAACCATGCAAAGTGTTGGGTGCTTATGAGTGTGAACACACATTTGTTGGGAGACCCAAGAGGAAGGTATGAAGAGTGCAGCAACAAGTTTTTCCTCAGAAAAGAAACCAAGGTTGAATCGGCTAGTAGGAAGAAGAAGTAACTTCAGAAGGTTGATGCGGTTGAGATGGTAGGGCGCACTACCGGTTCAGCTGCAATGTGGAACCTATACAACACAACCAATTCACTTTGCCCCAATGAAGCAGTGGGGTTGTCAAAAACCTGTTTTGCTGATAACAAAGAGGTTAAATGTATGGTGTGGAAAACAATAGTAAAACAATATGAAAACAATGGTAGCAATGTGAAAACAGTGGAAACAGTAATTGCAGTGGTTGTATTATCAGTATGAGAAAATGGACCGGGATCCACAGTTCACTAGTGGTGCCTCTCCATAAAAGATAGATAACATGTGTGGTGAACAAATTACAGCTGGGCAATTGATAGATATTGAAACATGCATGACATGATGATTACTATGTGATTCATGCGGGCATTACAACAAGATACATAGACCGTCATCCAACTGCATCTATGACTAATAATCCACCCTCCTAATATCATCCGAAGAAACGTTGGATATTAAGTTGCAAGCAATGGATAATCGCAGTAAGCAAAGTGTGTAATGTAAACAAAGTAAACGTCGTTGTTTTCTCCCTAATGTCAACAACACATCCTCCATCCGTCACATTTCTGTCACTCGAGCACAGATGCAAAGGAGGCATGAACCCACTATCGAGCGCAAATACTCCCTCTTGGAGTCACTAGCATCTACTTGGCCAGAGCATCTACTAACAACGGAGAGCATGCAAGATCATAAATAATATACACATGAAGATAACATGATAGATATATAATCAAGAGACATAGCATTCAACATTCATCGGATCCGAGCAAACACAACATGTAGCATTACAATAAGATGATCTCGATCATGTGAAGCAGCTCACGAGATCTAAACATGAGGGATGAAGTGGATAGAACAACCATCTAGCTACTGCTATGGACCCGTAATTCAGGGATAAACTACTCACGCATCACTCCGGAGGCGGGCATGGTGGTGTAGAGCCCTCCGGTGATGATTTTCCCTCCCGGTAGGGTGCCGGGGAGAACTCGAGAAACCTTCCGATCTAGGGTTGATGATGACAACGGCCTCAGGTGTTTTTCGTGGAAATAAGGTATATTACTAGATTTTACTATCCGAGGGGATTATATAGGCGAAAGGGCGATGGCGGTTGACGCCCGAGGGGCCCACACCACCCCCAGGCGCAGCCAGGGGGCGTGCCGCCCTATGGTGTGGCCCCTCTTCGGGCCTCTTCGGGACTCCGTGGAACCTTCGGGAATTGTAATACTTCCGGGCTTCGAATTTTCCAATTCCGAGAATATTTCCAGAACAACTTTTCTGAAACTAAAAACAGCAGAAACCAGGGAGCTGACTCTGTGGCATCTTGTCAATAGGTTAGTCCCGGGAAATCGATAAAGATGAAATAAAGTGTATAGAAAACATGTAGCAAATAACATGAAAACAACATGGAACATCAGAAATTATAGATACGTTTATGACGTATCACTGAGTGTCACCGATTACAATACCCGACTGAAGGTTACTGGGTTTACCACTCCCCGGATGAATCACATCAGCAGGCGCGGCCCGGTCATGGATCATCGACCCACAACCCCGCAGTCATGACATAACGTCGGACCCAACCAAGTTGCATAATAAAGAGATCAAGACTGAGAACAATCTGGAATATCACAGTATACGACACAAATCATATATATTTTAACTCTTATCGGAAAGATAGCAAAGTACAATCAGAGGTCACGAACCCAACATTACAACACGCGGAAGCAGGTATAGTTGTTCTAAACAACAAGAACTAAAATATTTCCCAAGAGGCCTACAGATAAACAAGTCAGCGCCAGCTTGCTCCTAACCACCCCAGACTGCCACCTGGAAAACCCAGACTACTCGTCGACGTCCACGAAGATACCACCTTTGACTTCTGGGAAGTCCTCTGCTGGAATAGATAAAGATTCAACAAAGCAACCGTGAGTACATGAGGTACTCGCAAGGTTACTAGAGCTACTAGCTCGAATGAGGCTTTAGTAAGGCTATTTGGTAGTTGTTTTGCGGAAAGCCAATTTTTAGTTTAAAAGATCTGACTGGGCAACGTCTATAAGAAGGTTTTTAAATGAGATAGAAAATATGACTCTCTTCAACTTCTGAACATTGCCTCCACCAATCCAGCATCGCACCTGTCTACTCAAGTTTTATTGTTCAGGTTCTCTATGATCTCAACTGTTGTTCCCAAGGATGTCCATAACCATGGACACGACTTTTTGAAAAGATTTACCCTGCAGGGGTGTACAGTTTTTACCACCAATACCGTACGGCTCCTTGCCTGATCATTAGGCCTCTTCTTGCAAGGCTGGCCGAGCGGGCGCGGTTACAACCTTTACCTTGCATGAATCTATCCCCGGGGTCATTGGTGAAGCTGAACCAAGTTGGCTCCGCCAACCCATGGACCGCGGCCACCTGCTAAACACCACCGTCCTCGTTCACAGCTCGTTCATCGTCTTCACGCACACGTAAATGGAAATCTCAAACTAAATGACCCCGGGCTACACCCTCGCAAGTTAGTTGGTCTTTAGGGAGTCCATATGTCTCACCGATGGAAGCACACTCGGTCTTGGTTCAAGTTGAAGAGAACTCGCTCCTAGGGGTATGAGTGAGGAAAAACACCATCATTCACCGATGGCAACTCATCCATGCCTGTTAGCATTTTAATTGAAGAAAACCGGTATCCAATATATCCGGCATGACACCAGGGCCGGTCCCGAGATTTCAGGGGCCCGGGGCGAGACTAGAATTTGGGTCACCTTAGTACAAATAGACATATGTATACGTTGGTGAAGTAAAAATAATCAAATAAGAGACATGAGACCAAAAAATACATGAAACCATTGCAACAAAACATCATGAATGAACGGAAGCGTAATTTATTATGATGGAGTGGTACTACAATTTTGATATACCCTAAAATTTTCTTCTCACGTTTCTCAATGTAAAGTCATCAACGATGGAATCAATGTCAATCTCATACAATAAGTTGTTCATAATGCATAAAGTTGCCAACCTAATTAGTCTCTCTTGTGACATTGTAGATCTCAAATAGTTCTTCGGTAATTTCAACTTTGAAAAGCTTCTTTCAGCTGATTCAACCGCCACTGGCATAATAAATAAGATCTGATAAGCAATATATATATTGGGATAACAATCAGCTTCTCTAACAAACTGAAAAATCTCCATAGCATGCATTGTTCCGTCAGGCAAGGTCAACTACATAACACTTAACTCGGAAATTAGATCATTTAACTCGATATCACATTTCTTATCTAGAGAGAAAGTTTTTTTTTGCAAATTTGGTGCAAGAGTCATTAATTTGAGAACCATCCATTGACTTCACACTCATTAAAAATCTAAATATACTTCTGAATGACTATAGTTATTCAAATCTACTCTTTAGTGATGTAATTGACATGTCAACCATGACCGAAAATTGTAACTTTAAAATCATCCTCAGCTTGCAAGATTGCTTCCTCGCATTCAGTTTCATCAAAAAACTTTGTCCTAGAAGCACAACGCTTTACTTGCAAATATGGCTCCACACCCAACCCAGATGCAATTTCCATGGCACTACTCAAACTATACGAAACCCCTTCATTTCTATAGGTTTGAAAGTATGTACGAATACCTTCTATTTGTTGCATTGTAGACTCGATGCACATAAATGGTGATTGTAACTTTTTTATTTTCGCACTCCCAGATAGAGGCTTATTCATAGTGACACTACAAATAAATCATTAGTATAAATTAGGGCATAAACTTATGACAGAGAATTAGGGAGATGAAAATTAATCAAATACAAAACCTACCGGAGGCAGGTATCAGTTCGATCACGTATCCAGATAGCTTCCTAATATTAAGAGGCCTATAGGTAACAGGTACCGAGTGTTGGATCGCGTAGAGATAAACGAAAACTTTTCTACGCGGTACTTCCAAGATCTAGCCGAGGTAGAAGGCCACGATGATTACCACTAGACGCGCGGTTGCGGATTATCGATGAAGCACGTCGATGCAGTGGAGTCCCACGATCCGATCCAGCCAATCCAATTCCGTGATCGTCGAAGTGCTGAACGTACAACACCTCTGTCGGTATCCACACGTACGTGGAGGAGCTCCGACGGTGGACTGTTAGGTCCGGTGCGACGGCTGGACTGAGTGGGGCTAGGGTTCCCAACGCATGGGAGTGGATTAACGTGCCCGTTGGGCAACCTGCGCCTCTCTTTATATAGAGAATGGTAGTGGGTTTCACAATATTTGTGGCTCGTTCCCTCTATGAGTCTGACTCAAAAATTCAGTCCATTTCCGGTTTGGGTCCAACCCGACCAATACATTTGCTCCCGGTCTTAAGTGTGTGACCCTGTAGGCTCATGGCGACTTGGACACCATTGGATCCGACTCCCAATCGATCAATCGGTAGCGGCTCCTAGCAGAACGTGCTGACTCCCAAGTCCCATTGAGTCATGGCTCCTAGCAGAATGTGCCGACTCCCAAATCCCATTGCGGATTATCATGTCATCCTGCTCAGGGGCATGATCCATGAAATCATTCAGCTCAAGGAATTCACCTGCTTGAATTTCAAGATCAATAATGTTCTGATTAGGTTGCATAGGCCATACATTGCCTGTCACGGCATTAGCAGCTATAATGTCTTCAACCTGTTGATGCATAGGGTGCATGATCACCTGATGTGCTGGACTCATATCACTGAGTCCACCCTCAACATTATGCTCTGGGAAAGGACCAATAACTTGAACATTCTGATTGGGATGATGAAACTCAATTTGTGGTAATGGATGTGGGTTGCCATCTACAAGAATAGGGTCTTCATCTGTTGGTCCTCCTCCCATGGGCATATCTTGAAGGATCACCACAGGGCAAGACCATGATTAACCAGAGAAATTATCAGCTCCAGAAACGAGAATACTAATAGGAATATCTTGCATCTTCTCAACACTAACTTTGATAAGTACATAAGCATATGTTGTCTTCACTCTGTCCCAAATCAACAACTTCCCAAAGCTACGCACAGAATTAGCAATCGCATGCATGCAGCGCAGATCTGCCGGGAAACCAATAAGTTGTATCCAAGTCTCTCGATTGAGCTCAAACTTCCTCCAATTCAAACCCTCATTGTGTTTCTGAAAAACAACTTGGACGTCGTCGCATGCATGCGGACTATGCGAGACGAACCAATCCCTATCCTCAATGCTATCGAATAACAAATGCTTGGCCAAACGGGCATGGAGTGATGCTCTTAATACCAACCCTCCTCTCAAGGCGTAGAAAAACTCATCCAAGATTTCATGAACATTTTGAAAAATAACCTCACCTTCAGGCATGCGGAGAATGGTCAGAATCGCCAGGTCTTCATTGAGTATACGAACATCCCCGTGAAGAACACGAACTCTCGCTAGACGATCGTCAATCTGCAGAGCTTGCCTACCAGTTGGGAGAAATGGAGTAGGATCGAAAGGGAAATTCGCCATCGCTGTAGCAGGAGCTTCTCTTTCGGTCAATAGAGGGGATGCAGAAGGTGGAGCGGCCGAGGGAGTACTCTGCTTCGTATGTATGACTTGTGGGTCCACCATCAAAGCCTTCATCCTCTCATTTTGGTCAGAGAGCAATTTACTCCTATCTGTCTGCGAAATTATCTTTGTTGCGTCCAATCCTTGGCGCGTAGAACGAGGAGAGACAACCTGGCGATCTGTTGCCAAAACATTGTCGGAATTGTTGGGCCGAGGCCCATAATGATCATCTTTATATTTGCAGTTATCAGCAATACCCCATCTGCGACAGGCCCTGCAGCGAATCCTATTCTTACAATTGGGCTGCAGATGGTCTTGTTCCGGGCATCTAACACAGAAATGAGTGGGCCTTTTAAATCTGGAATTCAAATTTCGGTCACCCGCCATTGAATGACTACAAACTCCTGCATTAACCCTGCCATTAACACCTGATGAACGGATCATAGAATCCACGGTAGAATGATGAACAGAATTTCGAAAATTCACATGATCCTCATATAAACGAGGTGCTTTTGCCGCAGCAGCATATGAAACATGCTTCTTGGATCCAGATGCTGTAGTCCATTCCTTTTCTTCTTCTTGTAAATAAAGATGATATTCTCTTTTTGAATCAGGACCTCTGTTTCCCCACATCCAGAAACTCATACAGAAATGGGAGTTGAAGATATTGCCACCTCTAAAAATCTCAAAATCCACCTGTTTGGAGCTCACTGAGAATCGAAAAGACCAGTTTTGAAGACAAATGACTTTGTATAATGCTGCTGTACCCCCAAAGCAAGATTGCAAAATCAAACCCACTGAATCCACATTGAGTTTGATGCGAGATCTAGAGAAATCCACAACCAAATAGAAAGGACGAGCGCCATGTCGATCAAAGAAGTTAAGCGATGATCCAAATTTGTTCTTCAAGTGCTTTTCAAAAACCAATCCCTCTTGAAAATTGAGATCTGAAAGAGCCATATCGAATGGTCGACGAAAAGAAAATGGTGTACCTTACCCAGAGATGATGCGATTACTGCGACAGAGGAAAATGGTGGAGTATGGGTGGACGCCGTAGCCGGAGTAGTTGACGACGGGAAAAGAGTAGTTTGTTGGACGCCGTGGCCGGAGTGGCCAACGGCGGTGAGGTGGGAGGAGCTCTAGACCCGGAGCCCTCTCACGCCCGAATCCAGGATCTGCACCTTGGGTGAGGTGAGATGGAAAATTGTGGTTCGGCTTTCTTTCATCTAGCTTCACTGCAGTTTATCAAGCTCGGCAAAGAGTTGCAGAAAAAAAACGGAGAAGAATGCGAAGTAGGAAGGCGAGACGGAAAACTCGAGAGAAACGGGAGGATGTGCCGGGAGACTTCCAAAAAAAAGGGACACGCGGAGAGACAGGAAAGACACGCAAACACAGACATGGCACGCGCCCACCCACAGCCCCAGCAAACAGACTCGAACGCACCGACTGTAACCATCGACCACGCCATCAAAGGAAACAGGGAGGCCTAAAACACGTGGCGACCCGTCAATACCTCAGATGGCCATCCGAGAAAGGAGAGAGCCCAAACTTCACGCAGTTTCAGATATTAGTTATTATTATTATTCAGAAACTGTCAATGTGAAAGATTGTAGAATCTGGAAGCAATTTACATACACCAATAAGGAAACTTGGAGCATGTGCCAAGTTTCATCACATCTTTTACAGCTTCTTGGTGAAGTTGCTTAAGAGATTCATTTCGGGCACTTAGAACAGTGTGCTCCGATTCATATAAATATATTGTAATGACCAGTTAATTACAGTGGATATAGTCTGAATAAGGTGAGACCAAATACTGAAGGCCAACGTGGTAAAATGTTAGAAACAATACAAAATTGGTGCTGGTGTTTGAAGCTGCGCAACGTCGCAACTACATGTTGTTTGCTGAGATCAGTTCGACAAGCTTGTCATGCACAGCGCCGTTTGTCACGAGAACACCGCCTGAAGGGTAGATGATTCTACGCCCTGTTAGGTCAGCTGCGAGATCCAAAGGTTTCCCGCTCCAGTCACTGATCTGTCAGTTTCAACAGATCACAAAATTGCCATGGCTATAGGGTCAACGTGCATGAACCAATAGAACAAATGTAAATTTCACCAAGTCCTGGTTTAGAGAGGAGGTATATACCTGACCTCCAGCTTCCTGCACACAAATTACCCCGACAGCGTGATCCCAAGCCTATAAAAACGTGGGAGTAGAAAAATATTAGCGTATGTGTAAACATAGTTCACTAGTTGTTTAACCTGTCATGAAGAACAATTCAAAATTCAAGCAATAGAACACCTTGATTTCAGTATTCACCCGTGCTCGACTGAAAAATACCGAGGCTCTCCCTGTTGCTACCATTATATACTTGCACAAGCTACAAAACATCAGCAAGATCATCATAACTCATGCATTTAACCATAGATCAGTCTAAGATGGTTGTTATCAACCTAAGATACTTTTCTAGGGCAGCAAGAATAATTCTCATTTTAGATTGTGCCGGCAGACCCATCGTAAACAACAAGGCATACTATCTGACAATACTTGAATTGCCTTTTGCTGATTCACTAGCATCATGTTTAGACTGATCAGGAGTGTAAACAAGCATGCATAGTGGTAAATGCTTAATGCGACAAACCTGCCACAGCAAGCGTATTGGAGAAGAATTTTTTTCTCATCTCTGGGGTCAGATTCATCAGTCGTTGAGCCAAAGAGGAGAGACAATGGTATCATATTCCAAGTTTGGCTGTCAGGAATGCAGAAGCGTGCCATGTGTACAACTGAACATGCATCAACAAAACATCTCTTCCAAATGTCCTGTGCTGTTTTGAACTGGCCAATCTCAGGAGACAAGCGCCTAGACCAAGTACCACATCCTACATGAGACACCATAAGGATGCCATGGCCAGGACATGGATCAAGACTTTCTTCTTTCTTGTTGGTTATGGTACCATTAGTCCAATTTGGACATCCCATCACTCCTGCTGCTACCTTACCATTCACCACAAGAGCCAAACCAACCTTGAGACAAACCAAGAAAAGCTTTGTATCAGAACAAAAAGAATAAAGTAAACAAACCGATCATGCTCAGATGTTACTTAGAAAGCATGACTCCAAAATTCCATACTGGTGTCAAAGATGAGCAAACAAACTTGCTATTCACGCATGCTAATTTGGCAAACTTAGTATTGCCACAGATGGAAAATCCAAAAGAACATGCGCATCATTAAGAAAAAAACTGCAAAAGGTTTTTAACCTCAGTTAATATAGTGATGATATTACATATGATTTATTTCAGTGGGGGGGGGGGGGGGGGGGGGGGGATGTGGAAAACGTCAAGCCAAGAACCTCAACATGTGATGAATGTCATGTGTTGATTGTGGCTTTTGATGTATGCACCTGCATAGCTTATGCTACAGTTAGTACCTGATGGAGGTCCTGAGGCGAGCTACATATAAATACTCCCTCCGTCCCAAATTAGTTGTCATAGATTTGTCAAAATGTGGATGTATCTAGACATATTTTAGTATATGGATACATCCATATTTTGACAAATCCATGACATTTAATTTGGGACGGAGGGAGTAGCATTCAATATGTGTCATTTCGGCACCATGCTTCGAATACAACGCCTTTTGATGCATGTTCGAGAAAGTAAAGTGTGTAATACAGATTATCTCCACACAGTGAACTACGATGACATACATATAGTTACCAATAATACTCGGGAATCAATGGTTGTGCTATGAAAAGGAGTAATGCCTGCAGAAACATGCAGCTCAGAATAAAGGTGTACTCCTCGCAAATAAATAATTGGTGAAGGTGTATGCTTGTGCAGTTCTGCACATTCTATAACAATGGATGTGTACCAAGTGAGCTTGGTTCCAAGTTTCAGGATGTGATTAACAACACCTAATAACGAACCTTAAAATGCATAATAGAGTCAAGATAAGAGTCCCCACGCCTGACATCCTCGCAACAAGAGGACGACCTAATCAACAATCTTGTCCCTCTATGCCGGACAGCACAGAAAACGGCCCTCGAAATATGCCCGCATGCCCTTAATCTAAATATGCGTGGAATACAATACTCAGCTGGCTAGACTGTGATCATGAATCTCCTCGTGGACTAATTGTTTCCAAAAGAAAGCGTCAAGGGACTCTAATGGATTAGTTGTTTATAGCAGTGCAATTTATGCAAGAAGAGGAATAGTAGAATTTTGCAGAATATTTCCTTAAAACCACAACAGATTGCACCCAAAGTTTCCACAAGACAATTAACAATGGGAGGGAACAATGACAGACTGCCAGCTACCCACTTATCTTCAGCCCTCTTAATGGCGTTTCTGCAAGCTCCTGTACAGATTAAATAGATTTGGCACTTAGCTGTTTGTCTTTTAGTCCCCCCTGTACATAATGTTTTCCTTCCATGAACTAAATAGGCAAAGCTCCTGTCATTTGTTCAAGAAAAGAGAAACAAATGAATACGGGAAGCCGTACCACATACAGAGCATCATCTCCTTTCAAGAAACCTTTAGTGCCATCAATGGGATCAAGTACCTTCAAAAGAACAGTATCATCTTTACTCAGTGGAATGAACTTTTACAGATTCTCATATATGCTTAATGAAACTTGGCGGCTTACCCAATAAGTAGCAGGATTTGAATCAAAAGAGACAGCATCCTTGCCTCCTCTGTCAATAGCTCTCAACACATCATCATGAGTTAAAGGTGAACCACTGTTATTCACTTTGTCCGTAACAGCACTTGAAATTGACTCAATGAGTACATTACCACTGTTATCATCAGGATTAGATGACTTTAGAAATGTTGAATCCTCTTCTGCCACCAGAGGTATTGATGGAAACAGTTGCTGGAGCTCTTTCAGTGGCACCAGGGTAAGAAATGGAATCAGACGGAGGCGCAAAGTGCATATGGTAAGCTGAACTAAGGAACTATGCTATGAATTACCGAAGCTGATAAGAGCCTGAACCCCAAAATCTGCAATTGTCACAGGACTTTGGTCGTTCTTTTCAAGAATCTTCCTTCCACCTGAAAGAAGTGACCTCTTGACCTGTCAAGGCATACAAGTTAACCAGTAAAATGTAGCTCAGGTCATCGAATAGATATTAGGTGCAGAGTCGGATTAGATGCAGAGTCCTGTTTAGATTCAGTTTCAGAGTCCAGATTATATCTCCCTTGAGTCGGAATGCAAGCCAAGTTATCCCTCTTATATATTGGGCTTCTCCCACGTTCAATAAAGCAATGAGAATTCAGAGTATTTACTATTTATTAGGTCTAGAGTAATTAGTGTTATTACAGTTTGACCGACTTAGTAAACAAATGTGCTAAGATATGCAACACCAAATCTATATAGCACGATATATTTTATGACGAACCTGAAGAAACTAAATTTTTGTTTTAGATGTTCATATATTTTTCTACATACTCGGGCAAACTTGAAGTAGTTTAACTTTGGACAACCCTAGAACTTCAATTATTTTGGAACTGAGGAAGTACTCCCGCCGTTCCACAATATAAGATGTTTTAGCTATTTTACCATAGAATACGTACAGAGCAAACAGCAAAGTGAGTTAACCTACAAACTAAAATGCATCTAGATACAACCGAATCACGCAAATTAGACAGAATCTAAAACATCTTATATTTCGAAACGGAGGGAGTACATCACAATTAAATGATGTGTTGAGAACTCACAATGTCCATATTTGGGTTTGGTGCCGTATATTGCTGCTGAAACCTCTGGGCCTTCTATTTGTACTTATGAAAGTGCATTCTTGATATCTCACGGTTTTGTGTGTTTGTTAACAACATAAAGAAGTTGCTAACCGTATACGATTTTCTTGTTAAAAGGTTGGTCATATATCAGCACGTATACGGTGTCAAAGAAATGGTGAAGAATTCGAAGATCAATGGAACTTTTCTGGCCTTCTACAGAGTTTCAAAGGAAAGGCCGGAAAATTCCGGGCATCCGGAATGGTTCCGGATTATTCCGGCCACTATAGGAAATTGTTCTGTTGCAATCCGGAATATTCCGGAACTTTCCGGCAGCCGGAATTTTCCGGGTCCATTCCGGCCACAACGGGAAATTGTTCTGTTGGCATCCGGAATATTCCGGGAGCCATTCCGGCCACAACGGCGAATTGTTCGGGTGGCATCCGGATTGCTCCGGAATATTCCGGGGTTCCGGAAAATTCCGGACCATTCCGGGCTGGTCGAAATCTGGCCCAAAAACGGCTAGTTTTCTTGGAGGCTATAAATAGAGCTTCACTTCTCTCTCCAAGGGTTAGCTCTTCCCAGCATTGAAGACACCATTAATGGAGCTCACCCACTAGCAAGATCTCCCTCCTCCTCCACCCAAACTCGTTGATTCCTTGAGGATTGAAGGAGGACCACCGGATCTACATCTTCACCAACCCGTTCTTCATTTCCCCCTCTCTAGCTCGAGGGATCTTGCCTAGGGTTTCCTCTTGTGGAGAACCTAGGCTTCTTGTTTCTTGTTGGTGATTCAAGAAGGTTTGGGAGCCCCCAATTAAGTTGTGGGTGTGTGCCCCAAGTGGTTTGTAAAGGATTTGATCCCCGCCTCAAAGGGGTTCTATAGTGGAAGGTGAACTAGGCCTTTGTGGCGAAGTTCATCGGAGATTAAGGTGAAGCCTTAGTGGCGTTGAGTAGGCCTTTGTGGCGAGCTCACACCTCTCCAACGAGACGTACTCCCCTAAAAAGGAGGAACTCGGAAATACATCGTGTCTCCGTGTGCTTCCATCGGTTACCTCGTTCCTCTCTCTCTTTACTTACTTGTACTTGTTGCATTGATTGCTTGTCTTGTCATATAGGTAAATTCATCACTAGTCGCACTTTTAGAGAATTTACCTTTCTTGTCAAGCCTAAATTTGAGAAAAATTAAAATTTGCCGTAGCACCTATTCACCCCCCCCCCCCTCTAGGTGCCCATACTATACTTTCAATTGGTATCAGAGCCTCGGCTCTTCTATCGGGCTTAACCGCCTAAGAGTTTAAGTATGGGTGATGAGGATGACGCTCCGTCCGAAGTAAATGTGTCCATGAATGATCTCAATGCTTTGAGAGAATCATTGACCTCATCCATAGACACTAAATTTGAGGAGTTGCGTCTACTCATGGCAACACTCCTCAAAACCAAGGAACCGGAGGTGGTCGACTCATCCCCTCCGGAAACGGAGGGTGCCAAGATTGGGGTTAATGGTGAACTACCTAAAACTGCTTCCGCCGAACAATCCTCTAAGAAGGGTGCGAGTGGAAAGGAAGGATATAATGCCGTAGAAGGCTCATATTCTCCCGATCCTCCCATCCCTTTTCCTCATATAATTCCTAGGGGTGATCCACCTAAAATTGATGCATATTCTTTTCGTGAATGGCAATACTACATGGAGACTCACTTGAACTCTTCTTGTATAGATCTTTGGAGAATCACTCGTGATGGATACAAGCCATATGATCCCAAGAATCTCACAAGAAGAGAGGTTGTAGATTGCCAACTCAATTACACCGCTTTGTCCATCCTTCATCAAGCCGTGGGCCCCAATCACATGCCGCATCTTCAACACTTCTCCACCGCCAAAGAGACATGGGATGCCCTTGTCATCATGTTTGTTGGGAATGAAAGCATGCAAAGAAATCGATATGACACCTTGACCAATGAGGCCGAAGGATTCTTCATGCGTGATGGAGAAGATCACGTTGACATGTATCGGAGGCTCAAGTCTCTTGCCACCGCCTTCTCTAATGCGGGTGCAACACATATTGATGATGCTTGGATCAAGAGGAAGTTCATAATTGCCGTGATGCCTTTCGAGGGCACGGATATGAAGAGCATTCAAGGGAGACATGATTTCTCCACCATGACCTCTACCCAAGTCATGCAAGAGTTGAGCTCCTACAAAGTGCAAACCAAGAATGCTCTTGACAACCGGGCTAGGGCCATTGGAATGCATCAAGGAGCTTCCGTTGCTTTGAAGGCAAAGGTGTTGACAAGAGAAGTTGAGAATGATGAAGATGGTGAAGAAGCATTGCCTCCATTGAAGGAACAAGAATATGATCCCGTTCTAAAGGATCTAATAGCTCTCACCGTGCAAAAGTTTTGGAACAATCCCCCTAAAGGCAAGAAGTTTGTTGAGGAGAAGACCAAGTCTCGTTATGGTAATGATGGGGCTCAAAGAGTGAGATCTTGCTTCAATTGCCAAGACAAGTACCACTTCATCGCGGAATGCCCATATGAGAATAGAGAAAACCATAGTGGCAAGCTCATCCGCAAGGACAAGTCCAAGGTTGAATACAAGAAACCTCATTTCAAGAAGAAACCTTTCAACAAGAAGTCTCCTACCAAGTTTGTGCTCTTGACTCAAGAGGAGTATGATTCCGGGAGTGATGAAGAAGAAGAAACAACAAGTGAAGTAGCCGCTCTAGCTATTGCTTCCACTCCATCTTCGTCATCCCTCTTTGAATCTCCCAATGAAAATCTTCCTCAACACGATGCCAAGTGCTTCATGGCTAAGGCCACGGAGGTATCATCTTCTCCCAACTCTAAGACCCCTAGTGAACTAGAACATATTGCTTGTCTTAGAGAGGAAGAGGAAAGAGCCTCCTTGGATCGTTTTATGTCTAACATGCAAGGGGAGACCAAGAAGTACTTTGAGCATCTCATGAGGCAATTGGGAGAGGCCCAAGAGGCCCTTGAGAAGAAAGGTGAGTTTGAGAGAAGGGATGCGGATGAAATTGCATCTCTCTCAATGACTCTTGAAGAAGAGCATGATGGTAGAGTTTCTCTAGAGGATGAACTTGAAACTATTGAAACCACTCACAATGAACTTGTCTCTAAAATCATTAAGGAACGTGATCTTGCTATTGCTAAATATAAAAAGGCTAAAAAGGATAAAGTAGAGTTTGGGGTTGGTCATGGTAAACTAACCGAGGAGCTTGAAAAGCTAACCATTGCTCACAAAGCTTTGGAAAGCCAACACTCATCCCTCAAAGAGTTGCATGAACAACTTCAAACTCAACTTACTCAAGCTAACCATCCTAGCACTTCTACTTCCTCTTGTGATCATGCAAATGTTATTGAAGAAAATGCTAGGTTGAAGGATGAACTTGCAAGGCTCAAGGGTAAAAGCACTCAAGTTGAAAAGGTGGTGCTTGCCACCCCACAAGTGGTTGCCTCAAGCACTAATGCGGTCAATTCTAGACCACAAGTAAGTGCTCCAAGGCAACAAGTGGGCAAGCAAGGTCTTGGCTATGTAGCCAAGAAAAGGAACAAGAAGAAGAAGAACAAGAAGAAGAACAAACATGGTGCTTCGGGTGGTATTGTCATGAGGGACAACACTACCCGTAGCTCCTCCGCGGGAACTAACAACCCACACCATTTCTTATATGTTGATTATTATGGTGTTGTGCAAGCTAAATATGTTGGTCCTATTGAGGGTTTTATTGACTACACTATATGGGTTCCAAAGACCCTTGTTGCTAACATGAAGGGACCCAACTCGGGTCCTAACTCTAGTCAATGATCTCTTGCAGGACTATGCTTCCGGTGGGGCTAAATGGATTCTTGATAGTGGATGCACTAATCATATGACCGGAAGCAAAGAGCTTGTGACGGAGTTGCAACCAAATGATATCCAAGCAACCGTCACCTATGGGGACTCGTCCAAGTCTAAGGTATCCGGATTTGGCAAGGTTGTAGTGGCTCCCGATATCACTATCGTGAACGTCATGCTTGTCGAATCCCTTGGTTACAATTTACTTTCCGTCCGTTCTCTTAGTAAGATGGGTCTTTCCGTCTTCTTTGATGGTGATATTGTGGTCCTTTTGAGGAGCAAGACTCTTGACGTCGTTCACGTGGGACATGTTGAAAATGAGTTGTATGTGGTGGATTTTTCGAAGTCAACCAACACTCAAGCAATGTGTCTTTTCGGGAAGGCGGACTTGGGATGGTTGTGGCATCGCCGCCTATCCCATGTCAACATGAGAACTTTGCAAAGTCTTCACAAAAGTGGCCTTATTGTCGGACTAAAAGAAAATGTTTCCTTTGCAAAGGATCGCGTTTGTAGGTCGTGTGTTGAAGGGAAGATGCATGATATTGTGCACAAGGCCAAGACTATTATCTCATCAAAGAGGATCTTGGAGCTTCTCCATGTTGATCTCTTTGGTGCCGTGCCCGAGGCAAGTCTTGGCGGCAAGAAGTATTGCTTGGTGATTGTCGATGATTATTCAAGATACACTTGGGTTTATTTCTTCAAGTGCAAGAGTGAGACTCAACAAACCATCATCGACTTCTCCAACGAAGTGCAACGTCAACACAATGTGCAAATCATGGCTATTAGGAGTGATAATGGGTCGGAGTTCAAGAACTATACATTGAATGAATTTCTTAGTGAAGAAGGCATTCGTCACCAATACTCCGCCACTTACACTCCTCAACAAAATGGTGTTGCCGAAAGGAAGAATCGCACTCTCTTGGATATGGCAAGGACCATGTTGGCGGAGTACTCTTCTCCCCAATATCTATGGGCCGAGGCCGTATCCACCGCATGCCACTCCTCCAACCGCCTCTACATCCGCAAAGGCTTGTGCAAGACCCCATATGAGATCCTCACCGGCAACAAGCCCAACGTATCCTACTTCCGTGTATTCGGTTGTAAGTGCTTCTATTTGATCAAGGGTATTAGGTTGTCGAAATTTCAATCCAAAACTATTGAGGGTATCTTTGTTGGTTACGGTGCCGAATCCCACACTTATAGAGTCTATGACAAAGCCTCACGGATAGTCATAGAATCTTGTAGTGTGGTTTTCGAGGAAAATGACGGCTCCCAAGTGGCGCAATTTCATGTTTCAAATGTAGATGTTGAAATGCCTCAAGAAGCCATAGGAAGGATGGGCGTGGGATTCTTCCGCCCCATCGAGGGACACCTTGTGGCGACTCGAGAAGGACTATGCTCTACCCAAGTGGAGCCCTCCTCTACATTTGAAGATAAAGCCAAGGAGCCACCTTCTACACCTAACCGAGAACATATTCAAGACCCTCCTCTCGTTGATCAAGTGACTCCGCAAGTCGTACCCACTCCTCTCACTAATGCGAGTCAAGATCAAGGCCAAGATCAATCGTCCTCGTCATCCTCTTCTCAAGTTGAAGCTAATTGTGAAGATAGTGTTGATGATGATGTTGATGATCAAGGCCATCATGGTCAAGATGGGGACCCAAATGATCAAGATGATCAAGTATCTCCTCCTCGCAATAATGAGGAGATCGAGGCCCGTCGCATCAAAAGGATAAGAAGAGCTTTGAAGCTAATTGATGCCCAAGATGACAAGGTCTTGGAGGATGTTCAAGCTAGAAGATCCACTAGAAGGCAATTGGCTCATTTTTGTGAGCATCAAGCTCATATCTCTATGGTGGAGCCTAAGAAAGTGTATGAAGCTCTTGAGGACTCCGATTGGGTTGAAGCTATGCATGATGAGCTCAATAACTTTGAGCGCAACAAGGTTTGGAGATTAGTTGAGAAACCCAAGGATTGCCACAATGTTATTGGCACCAAGTGGATATTCAAGAACAAGCAAGATGAGAATGGCATTGTCATTAGGAACAAGGCAAGATTGGTCGCTCAAGGTTACACCCAAGTTGAAGGCATTGACTTTGATGAAACCTATGCGCCCGTGGCTCGCCTTGAGTCCATCCGTATCCTCCTTGCTTATGCTTCCTCACATAATTTCAAGTTGCAACAAATGGATGTGAAAAGTGCTTTCTTGAATGGTCCACTAAAAGAGGAGGTATATGTTAAGCAACCTCCGGGGTTCGAGAATCTCAACTTTCCCAACCACGTTTACAAACTTGACAAGGCCCTCTATGGTCTCAAACAAGCACCCCGTGCTTGGTATGAGCACCTTAGAGAGTTGTTAGATGATCGTGGTTTCGAAGTTGGGAAGATTGACCCCACTCTCTTCACAAAGAGAGTAAAGGGAGAGCTTTTCATATGCCAACTCTATGTGGATGATATCATCTTTGGCTCAACTAACCAAGCTTTCAATAATGAGTTCTCTAAGCTTATGACTGACAGGTTCGAGATGTCTATGATGGGTGAGCTTAAATTCTTCCTTGGCTTTGAGATCAAGCAATTGGCCTTTGGTACCTTCATTTCTCAAGCCAAGTATACTCAAGACATGCTCAAGAGGTTTAACTTCCAAGAGGCAAAGATCAAAACCACTCCTATGCAAGTCAAGTGTCATCTATCACGTAATCCAAAAGGGAGTAAGGATGTGGACCAAAAGCTCTACCGTTCTATGATTGGTTCTTTGCTCTATCTTTGTGCATCTAGGCCCGATATCGTTTTGAGTGTAGGTGTGTGTGCAAGGTATCAAGCGGCTCCTAAGGATTGCCATCTAATGGCGGTTCATAGAATCTTTCGTTATTTGGTTCATACCTCAAGATTTGGTTTGTGGTACCCAAAGGGGACACAATTTACTCTCAATGGATATACGGATTCCGATTGGGCGGGTGATCAAGATGATAGGAAGTCAACTTCGGGGGCTTGCCAATTCCTTGGTAGGTCCCTTGTAAGTTGGTCCTCGAAGAAACAAAATTGCATCTCTCTCTCCACCGCCGAAGCGGAATATGTTGCCGCCGCGAGTGCATGCACCCAATTGCTATGGATGAGGCAAACTCTCAAGGAATATGGAATTCATTTGGACAAAGTGCCTCTTCTATGCGACAATGAAAGTGCTATCAAGATTGCATACAATCCGGTGCAACACACAAGGACGAAGCACATTGAGATTCGCCACCACTTCATCCGTGATCACGTGGCAAGAGGAGACATTGCACTCGGTTATGTGCCCACCAAGGACAATCTTGCGGATATTTTCACGAAGCCACTTGATGATGCAAGGTTCACATTCTTGAGGAATGAGCTAAATGTGATTGATTCGAGGAGCTTGGCTTGACTATCATGCGCACACCCCTATAGATGAAACGTGGTCGAGCTTAGATGTAGGCATGGACATAGGGGGAGTGCTATCCTAACACATTGGGTTCTCCCTCCCCCCATTATGCCCATAGCAAAAATTCATTGTGATCTCTCTTTTCTAATGTTGAATTGTGAGCTTCAATGTTGAGTTTTGGCAATGCCCCCAAGATATATCTTCGCGGTTGCATACCATGAACTCTTACATGGTGGCTTAGGCCACCAACCTCTCCCCACGTGAAGAGTTGGTTCTTAGTTGCATATCTTATGGTTATTGTGTTTCTTGTCCGAATACTACTTCTCGTTGCTATTTCGATCTTATTTGGTTCTTTTCCGAGAAGTAAGACTAGGAAACCTAACCCTTGTGTTTTGCTCTTTGTATCCTCTCCCATGTTCATCTTTGCATATGCCATACTCCACACATCACACATCATTCCTTGCCTTTCAAAACTTGCCTACTCCGAAATTTTGGAGCTGACTGTTGCTCCTGCCGGAAAATTCCGACCATCCGGAATTTTCCGGATCATTCCGGATAGCCGGATTGCCCCGGAATATTCCGGACCTCCGGAATTTTCCGGGCCATTCCGGATGGGCAGTTTTCGTCTATAAATACCCCCGCACGCACGGGAGGAAGTTTTCCTCCACTTCTTTCACCCCTCCCGTGCCCTAGCCGCCTCCTTTCGTCGATTTCGTCCCCGTTGCCCCTAGGGAGGATTGTTGGATCCCTCCCGTGGACAAGGACATCCCCATGGACGGTATGTTGATTGGCATCTCTTTTTCTTCGTTTTGATTGGTTGATTTTGGCTCTAGATGCAATCTCACTAGGGTTTGATCTAGTTCCAAGTTCTATCAATGTGTTTATCTTGCCATTCACTACCTAGATGCCATGCTTCCCTTCGATCTAGTCTAACCAATCTACATCTAGACTTAGATCCCAATCTTAGTTTGTGGCCTTCCCATGTTTTCCAGCACGTAGATCTATACTAGGCGCATCCTCTTTGGTTTCCTAGATGTTTGGTGTAGTTGTGAGACAAAAATTCGAAGTCTTAGGCAGTTCCTCGAATCAGATCGAGGAGCCCGGAATTGCTCCGGAAATTTCCGGCTCAGCCGGAATATTCCGGACCATTCCGGCCCAGCCGGAATATTCCGGATCACTCCGGAATTTTCCGGATGCTGCCAGGAATTCGAGCTTTTGCACTACACCTAACCTTTTGGAGTTCCTTTTGACCCATATGGCATATGCACTTATCTTTGCTACTCCTGTATCCTCCATTCGCAGGTCCTGGAGCTCGTACCGGTCTGAAAAGAAAGCAATCTGTTTCAAGGGGTGCTCGTCCGGTCAGAGGACGGGCTGGTCGTTCCTCCTCCTTCCATGAGACTCGTGAGGATGCCAACACTGAGTCAGTTCCTGATATTGATCTGAAAACCTGCTCCGTCCCTCAGTGGAAGTATATCAAGCGGAAGAATCCTTACCGCTTCCCCGAGTCCACCTGTGAGGATCCTCGGTTCTGGACAAATCTGCAGCTCAAGTGTTGGGAGGAATTCTATTCTACTCAGCAGCCTCTTACTTGTGTGCAAGCTCAAATGGACATGGATGTCTACAATAGGTACAAGAACTCTGAGCTTCGCCATGTGCATGCCTGTTTGGAGAAGTTTGGCATGATGCCACTGTTTGACAACACTGAGGGTGAGTACTGCCCAGAGTTGGTTGCTCAGTTCTATTGCACTCTCCATGCTAAGGGTGATGCCACACGTTCCATGACTTGGATGTGTGGTGAACAGAAGATCTCAAGCAATTTGACTGAGTTTGCTGAGGCCTTGGGATACACCTGGACTGCCACCTATGCTGATCACGGTTACAGGATTCATGATGCCCCTGAGTATGATATCTCCAGCCTGGATTTCTGCTATCCCCCCAATGCCAAGGGCAAGACTAAGCCCTTCAACTCCAACATGTACCCCTACTACAACTTGCTCTCCAAGATCTTCCGTGCCTCCATTGTGATAAAGGCCGGTGACTTCTCAGCTATGAGGGCCTTCATGGTGAACCTCATGTTCCTCACAAGGCCTAAAAACCAAAGGAAGATTGACGTGATGGACTTCATCTACCGGGAGATTTGTCTAGGGGTCATGGAGAAGAGGAAGCCCGCCTATGGCCCACTCATTCAGAAGTTCATCAATTTCAAGGTGGGGGTTGAAATCATGGAAAACTTTGATGTGATCAAGTGCAAGAAGATGGCACCCCGGTTGATCAATGGAGATGAGATTCCGGAGTTTGCCAAGTCCAAGTCCAAGTCCCCCTCGGCCACTCCTTCTGCTTCCTCAAGTGGCATTCCTGAGCGTCCCTCTGGTGGAATTGCAAAGTTTTTCAAGGCTATGTTCAACATGTGCAAGGACACTAGGGCCATTGCCCATGAGGCGCATGAGTTGGCCAAGGAGACTCGGCGTATTCAGAACGCTGACCGTAGGCTTGCTGGGATTGATGTACCTGCTGACCCCGTGTCACTTGCTCCTGCTGTTTTGGTCCCCATTGAGATGCCCGAGATCCATGATGATGACTTCTATTTTGGGGTCCCACCGGCAGATGTTGATGATGAGGAGGAGCTGTCCAATGATGATGATGACTTTGATGCTGCTGGGCTTGGAGGACGCGGTGATGAGGAAGAAGGCGATGATGAGGAAGAGCATGGAGAAGATGACTTCATGGAGTGATCTCTTGGGGCGCTAGTGGGCTCTTTGTCCCTTTTTGGCGTCTTGATGCCAAAGGGGGAGAAGGAGTCCTCCATATTAGGTTTCCACGGGATTTGCAAGGGGTTGGGGCACAAGTCTTTTGCTTTTGATTTCGATCTTATAGGCTTGTGCTCCGGTATCTTTATTTCGTTTCCTAGTTTTAAAACTTCGTTCTATGTGTGTGGAACCTCGTGACGTATTCGTGTCACCCCTCCCGTGGTTATGTTACTTTTATCATGCGTACCTTATTGTCTATGATTATCTATGCATGATTGTATGAACTTGTTTTCCCGGCTTGGTGTGTAAAACGTAGGGGGAGCAAAACCTATGAAGTGTGTGTCTCACGACACACATCGAGGTAGAACTCCGTCTATTTTTTGGACACCATTTCTTTAGTTCATGTTGTACATCCCGTGAAATCTTTATGTTGTCATCAAACACCAAAAAGGGGGAGATTGAAAGTGCATTCTTGATATCTCACGGTTTTGTGTGTTTGTTAACAACATAAAGAAGTTGCTAACCGTATACGATTTTCTTGTTAAAAGGTTGGTCATATATCAGCACGTATACGGTGTCAAAGAAATGGTGAAGAATTCGAAGATCAATGGAACTTTTCTGGCCTTCTACAGAGTTTCAAAGGAAAGGCCGGAAAATTCCGGGCATCCGGAATGGTTCCGGATTATTCCGGCCACTATAGGAAATTGTTCTGTTGCAATCCGGAATATTCCGGAACTTTCCGGCAGCCGGAATTTTCCGGGTCCATTCCGGCCACAACGGGAAATTGTTCTGTTGGCATCCGGAATATTCCGGGAGCCATTCCGGCCACAACGGCGAATTGTTCGGGTGGCATCCGGATTGCTCCGGAATATTCCGGGGTTCCGGAAAATTCCGGACCATTCCGGGCTGGTCGAAATCTGGCCCAAAAACGGCTAGTTTTCTTGGAGGCTATAAATAGAGCTTCACTTCTCTCTCCAAGGGTTAGCTCTTCCCAGCATTGAAGACACCATTAATGGAGCTCACCCACTAGCAAGATCTCCCTCCTCCTCCACCCAAACTCGTTGATTCCTTGAGGATTGAAGGAGGACCACCGGATCTACATCTTCACCAACCCGTTCTTCATTTCCCCCTCTCTAGCTCGAGGGATCTTGCCTAGGGTTTCCTCTTGTGGAGAACCTAGGCTTCTTGTTTCTTGTTGGTGATTCAAGAAGGTTTGGGAGCCCCCAATTAAGTTGTGGGTGTGTGCCCCAAGTGGTTTGTAAAGGATTTGATCCCCGCCTCAAAGGGGTTCTATAGTGGAAGGTGAACTAGGCCTTTGTGGCGAAGTTCATCGGAGATTAAGGTGAAGCCTTAGTGGCGTTGAGTAGGCCTTTGTGGCGAGCTCACACCTCTCCAACGAGACGTACTCCCCTAAAAAGGAGGAACTCGGAAATACATCGTGTCTCCGTGTGCTTCCATCGGTTACCTCGTTCCTCTCTCTCTTTACTTACTTGTACTTGTTGCATTGATTGCTTGTCTTGTCATATAGGTAAATTCATCACTAGTCGCACTTTTAGAGAATTTACCTTTCTTGTCAAGCCTAAATTTGAGAAAAATTAAAATTTGCCGTAGCACCTATTCACCCCCCCCCCCTCTAGGTGCCCATACTATACTTTCAACTTATGCTATCTTTCAGTAACCTCAAAATATCTAACTAGAAAAAAAATTGGGTTTTGCCTATTTGAACCTAAGAAAGAACTGGTATACAAAAATAATTGTTATGTGTTCAGTAACTTTTTTTCAATTTTCCTTTTTAAATTCCCTAAGTATCCCATAGTTTATCAATGTATTCAGGAACACATGTTATATTTTGCAAAAAACTTTGGCATACTAAATTGATGATGAAAATGCTATACTTACAGTTTAAAAATAAATAAACAGGCATAACATGAAGCATCCAGTCGTCAGTGTACTCTCCTCTGGTAAAATTTGACTAAATGAGATTATCCATTCTTATGAAAAGGTGTGATGGGGATGGCATACTTACATGGCAACCACAAACCACAACTGTGTTTTAGACCAGAGCAATCACTTTGGATGGTTCTAGCAAAGCTACCGAGCAGTACACTATTTGACCGACTTTTCTCTGCATTTAACATAATGGCTCATACATTGGATGCATAATTTGAAATATAGTAATGCGCTCCACTTGCAAAACTTCACTCCAGAAAGATAATTTTTTTCGCACAATAAGTCTGGTGCCTCTATGTTAGCATTGCAGGGGACTGCATTTCTGGTGCTCCAAAGAGATTTTAACTCCTTTCTTTTTCAAATAAAATTTTCAACACTGTACTTAATTCACAGAACAAACTTATGCAAATTAGTTGATCTTTTCTGAATGTATTTTCTCAGTTCAATTGTCATCGACTTATACATCAAGAGAGGCTACTTAACAGTGTTACTCCCGCACCCAAATCTGAATATCAATAGGAGAGGGGACAAAGTCAACTCACGTCTACGCAGAGGCGGCAGGCGCGCTCGACGGAGGCGGCCGCCGCAGCGAGCTC
This sequence comes from Alopecurus myosuroides, assembly GCA_028641055.1. Lineage (NCBI taxonomy): Eukaryota > Viridiplantae > Streptophyta > Magnoliopsida > Poales > Poaceae > Alopecurus > Alopecurus myosuroides. The sequence goes on from CM054059.1 coordinate 392,193,900, forward strand.
GCGGTGGTGGGCAGCGCGCTCCGGAGGGAAGGGGAAATCGCGTGCATCCTCCGCGGCCGCCGATATCGATGCCGCAGCCCTGTCCAATAACAACTGCAGATGAGCCAACGAGGCGGCGGCGGCGGCGGTGGCGCCTGCGACCAGAAATCACATCGATGTATGGTGTGGATGCTTGCGACGGTAACCTTATGAAGAGGCGAGAGGGAGGTGGGGTCGGCAGGGCGTATAGCCGGCGGCGCCCAACGAGGAGGCGGTGCGGCGGAAGCGAGAGGTGGAGGAGCGGCATGTCTGTGTGTGTGTGTGTGAGGCGGGAGCAGGACGGCTGATACTGTTGCAATGCAACAGCTATGTTCGCGCAAACGGGACTCGATAGGATTTACTACGTGACAGAAAAAGGAAATAGGCTCAGCCTCCCGATACAGAAGTAGCAAGATCCGCAGGTCCACCGATCCACTGTCCCGGCTATGGACCAAGTCTTTATACAAGAAAATCTGAAATTATAGCACGCGGCAAATCATAACCAAATTTAATTCACATTGTCCGACTATTTTCTTTTAGTTCTAGTTCCATGCCTAGAACTGTTGTTCCGATAAAGGTATCCGTGCAAATTTGAGAATACTCCCTCCGCTCCAAATTAGATAACTCCCACATAGATATATTTAGACATATTTTTTAACTCTAAGAATAAACACAAACAGATACACTAAATAAACAGATTACAATAATATGGTGAACATTTTATAGATGAACGAATTTATAAGGCCGACCGAGATCCTCGACCGCCGGGACAATTCTAAATTTTCTCCTTTTCACTAGTGAACACAATTGTTAGAATACAAAATATTATAAAATTGACGAATAATTTCGATCAACTAAAACATATGTAAACCAAATTGTTAGGCAACCGAATATCTCTAGGATATTGGTGCATCTCAACCATATCTTGAGCCTTCCGTTTATAGCAGATTGAGCCCATTATGGTTATTATTTGTAAATCAATTGTTACCTTGTATTCCACTATATATATATGAGATAACCGGGAGGCGCAACTCGTGACCTAACCCATCCAATTCTATAGTTCAACATGGTATCGGCCAAAAGAACCTCCGCTTCCGCCACCCTAGTCTACCGCCGCCGCCCTAGGTTTCCTACCCTGCGCCGCCACGACCTCTCTCCCATGGCCTCCGACGACCATCCTCTCGTCACTCTTTAGGCGTAAACCACCAGCATCCAAAGCATCAAGGCGTTGATTCCCGTCACCCTCGACCTGAAGGTGTCCAACTATACTCGCTGGCGCAACATGGTCCAGATTGCCGTCACCACCTACGCCCTCGCCGATCACCTCGACACGGCCCTGCCGCCAGATGATGAGGAGTGGCTGCGCCTGGACTCCACCGTCCTGCGCTGGATGTACGGCTCCGTCACGCCGGAGATCACCGATATGGTGATGGAGGAGACCACCACCACCTACTCCGTCTGGACGCGCATCGGCGCTCTCTTCCGAGACAACCAGCAGGCGAGGGCCGGCTACCTCGGCCAGAAATTTCGCAACCTCGAGCAGGAGGGAAAGTCCATCACGGCCTACTGCCTCGAGTAGAAAACTGTGGTCGGCGCTCTTGCCGATGTCGGTGCCCCTGTTACCGACGACGCCCTCGTCTGGAACGTCCTTAAAGGCTTCGACGAGCAGTTCGACCATGTCGCCGCACTTGTTCCTCTGCTCACCCCGTTCCCCTCCTTCCTCCAGTTGCGGAACATGTTCCTTCTCCAAGAGCTCAAGCCGCACCACAATTGCCGTGCCTCGAACGTTGATGCTCTCTACTCCAACATGAGCGGCGGCCTTGCTCCCAGAGTCACGGCAACCGAATATCTCTAGGATATCGGTGCATCTCAACCATATCTTGAGCCTTTCGTTTATAGCAGATTGACGCCATTATGGTTATGATTTATAAATCAATTGTTATCTAATACAAGGTAACAATTGATTTATAAATCATAACCATAATGGCCTCAATCTGTTATAAACGGAAAGCTCAAGATACGGTTGAGATGCACCAATATCCTAGAGATATTCGGTTGCCTAACGCAAATGTTAAAGTGCATCACTAGGACCAGACATCATGGGACGTCAATCCATGGGTGCCCACAAGGGTGGATGTGGCCGCACCATGTGTAAGATTCAAAAAAATTGCCTATGGCCCTTTATTTTTATGCTAAATACTGTAAGTTTCTGTTCTTTGATCTCTTCTACTAGTTGTATTTGAAATTTTATGCTACTCTTCTATCCATCCAATTTGCATAGATAAAATAAATCTAACTTCCAGCTCTTGATAGTTGCATTTTCTACTTTGCCGCTCATAATTTTTTCCAGCATGTGTCCTAGGTACCCCCACTCCTGCCTTCGCTTAGGGTGCCCCTCTTTCTGTCCCTTGTTTGTCCAATCCGTTAGTATGATTTATTATTTATTGTAAATTGACTTCCTCGCAATAAGAGAGATGAGAACATAATCCAACAACGCAATATGTAAACAACGACAACAACTAATTGAAGCATTGATAGGTAACACTATGCAACACAATTGCACTTGCAGTGCCACATGCAACATTGAAGACTGTGCACGGTAATATCGACCATAAAGTATAAGAAAACATATTACTATGTGAAGTCGCAACATGTATTATTATTCATCGTGAAAGCAAAGCAATACGAATTGGATCATTGATTAATTATGTGGTGAAACACGTGCAAAAAAAGAGAACTAAAAATCAAAATTGTTAAATAGGCCGACTAGTTTTGGTAGTGTCCTAGAATTTACGAGTGCTGTGGAGCAAAACCAATCACCAAATAAGGAACCCAACATTTTTTTATTTTCCGTGCGGCTTCTTTCCCATGACATAAGAGTGGACCTTCAATGTTCAACAAAATATCCAATATATGGAAGCAGATGGAGCTAATTGAAGGAAATATGCCCTAGATGCAATTAATAAAATCTTTATTTATCATATCTCAATTGTTTAATAATATGTTTTATGTCATGCTATAACTGTACTAAGCGGAAACATTAATGAACATATGATATGAAACAACATAGGTCCCTAGCGAGACTCTATTTAACTAGTGCGTTGGGAAACAAATGATCAAGGTTTCCTGATCATGGGCAATTACGCCATTGACAATGGAGTCACACTATTGGTTGAATGATGTGATAGACACACATCCAACTTATTAAATATTCAGAAAACGTAGTACCCAAACCTCTCACCGTGAGATGATATTTTAATTGCTATCCTCGAGGTTAGGAATTTACACCCTACGTCATCAACTTAACAAGGTGGAAATAAAGGTGTATATTGAATAAACAGAGAGAGATGATGAGGCATATGCTTCAAGATCGGGATTTGTCAATCCAGATAATGGACAGATACTCTGGCCCACTCAGCGGCGTTTTTATCGAATAAAGCTTGCAAGCATGTGACTAGGTCACGGGGATGAAACATCATGGTAATGAGTAGATAGGTTTGTCGGTAACGAGATAGTACTAGGTATGGAGATAACGGAGAACGAGTCTCGGACAAACTAAGTATCAATGACAGAAGGTGGGGGGACTTTCGTTTAAGGTTCAGCGGAGAAGATAATCATAGATTGCATAGGGACCAAAGAGGGGGATTTCAGGTCCCACTTTGGCCATTGATCGGAGAGGGATATTGATCATGTTTGTAGCAATCTCAAAAAATTAGGGTGTCACACTTAAGGGTGACCGATGATAGAGTGATTTGTTACCGGAGAAAATAAGGGAGAACATAGCCGGAATAGTTTCAGGATTTATCCGATGGAGATCGGAGGGGAACGAAAGGTGTTTCAGTGTTCGAATAAATTAAATAATGTGTATTTATTATTAATTAGTGTGCTAATAATTAAAACATTTTTTATTTAATTAATAAATCTGTTTTCCATGAATGGGCCTTAATAGGCAAAAGAGGCCCATTAGGGAAAAGGAGAAAATGGAGGAGGGGAGGCACCCAACTCGCATGGGCCTTTTGGGGCCCATGGGGGGTGCGGACTCCCCCCTTAGTCGGCCGAACCATGTGGGCATCAGTCCCACATGGCTAAGCCAAGGGGAATCCCCCTCCTCCTCCTCCTCCCCCATATAAAGAGAGGCACATCCTCTCTTTTTGGCACACAATTTTGTCTCTCTCTTCTCTCATATCGTGGTTCCTGGATTTTGAGGCTGCACGAGAGTCGAAGTTCCCCCACCCTACACCCACGTCGTGTAGTGTTTTCTCCGGTCCATCCCTCTAGCTCCGCTGCTTTTCTAGATCGGAGCTTTGGGAGGCATCGGTTACACCGTACGCGTGTAATCTCTGTGAGGCACCATACTTTTGGTGGTAGAGTTGCATCGCCATCGACTACATGACCTTGAGGTCGGCTTCATACGACTCCATTGTCAACGCTTGAGCGGGAGCATAATCCCCTCTATCATACTTCGAGGGTATGATCTCCGATCTTCTCCGTTACTTCATATATGCATAGAAATAGATTCTGGCTTGTTTCTGGTTATCATGAGTAGGAATTCTTTTGTTATTTTGCTACGTAGCCCCTTAAGTGTTATCAGAGCAGATCTATGTGTAGATATAAAGTACGGGTAGAACCCATGTTCATTTTGGGTATCGATCTTATAGTTGTTACCTCCTCACGTGCACTTGCTCATGCATTGGCATTGTTTGATGTAGCGGCCCTAAAACCGACCTTACGCGTACGCTTAAGAGAGACTAGTTCCACGACTGACATGCGGCATGCACCGTGTAAAAGTGTCTAGTAGGGTGTTAGTATCTCTTACAATAGACAGCATGTCATTTTCAATGGGAGGACCGAAAGGGATATGTAACAAACAATTATATGCTTGGTGTAAGCCATGTTTTGCACTGCAATAAGTTAAAGGGGAATTTGGCGAGCCTAGCACGTACAAACATGGTCTCGGAACACAAGTGACAAAAGGTTAACCACTAGTCACATATACGATGTGATTGAACATGTAGATGTCTACCTTTTGAAGCTATACCATCGGTTGTGGAGATCGGGGGTGATATAGTGGATAGGGGATCGTGTAATCACTAAAACGAAGTGAGGGATGTTCGTTTGAGTGGGAGTTTGTTTAGTTTATATTCTATAAAACATGAACCCAATTACTATGAACGAAGTTTTAATGTAATTTGCAAATACCATTGTAGATGTCTCTTCCCACCTTCAACCTAGGCCCGTTCCTTGAGAAAGATAAACTTAAGATGAATGGAACAAATTTTATGTCCTGGTTCCACACAATGAGGATTCTCCTTGCTCCCCACAAGATGGCTATGTTCTTGATAACTCAATTGGTGATTGATGCAGACGTGATCACACGCTCGTTGGGTAACCCCAAGTGGAAGGTATGATGTAGTCTAGCAGAAATTTTCCCCAGTTGTGGAACCAATGTTATCAATCCAGTAGGACTTTGAAGTCTTAGAGAAGGTTACTTGTTGTCTGGCGTGTCAACAAGCATGGAACTTTCACACAGCACACAAACTCTCTCTTGTCCCCACTTTTTTGAGAAGGTTGTTTGTATTCCCGTCATGCTGAAAACTAGAGAATTAAATGTATAGAGTATTGAAAACTAATAAAAGTAAAAATGGTACAGCAAAGAAACAATGATGAAAATTCTTGAAAGAAGGTTAAAATAATGAGGAAAATAGGAACGGGGGCCATAGTTCCACTAGTTGTGTCTCTCCAAAGACAACAAACATGTTGGGTGAACAAATTGCAGCTGGGCAATTGACAGATCATGAAGTTATAACAATACTATTATGAAGAGATATAGTTCAAGGAATAACATTGTAGGAATTACGTCAAGATATATGGACCGCTATCCAGCATGCATCCATATCTAAAATTCCACCTCAAGAAAGCTATCCAGCAAATATCTCTGGTATTAAGTTGCGGCAACAAAGTGATTGCTTGTTTGCAATAGACAAATGCATTAAGAACAATTCGTAATGTAAGCAGTAGTTCTCGTTCGTAGACAAGAGCACCATTTATTCTCCCTAGTAGCAACAACACATCCCCCATCCGTCATGTTTTTGTCACTCGAGCACATATGTAAGGGAGGCATGAACGCACTATCTAGCATATAAACCCTCTCTTGGGGGTGAAAACAACTATGTGGCCAAGATACTCATAAATACCAGAGAGCATTACAAGACAACATTAAAACTATCTACAAATATAAGTGAAGCATCTCAGATTGACATGAACAAAATAATCATAATGTCATGGTTCATCGGATCCCGGCAAACACAACATGCACAATTGCACAATGGTGACCTCGATCATGTGAGGCATCTCACGAGATTCTAAACATGGACGCATAACAGAGAGAACAATCATCTAGCTACTGCTATGGACCCGTAGTCCCGAGATAAACTACTCAATCCTCTGTCTAGAGGCGATCATGGTGATGTAGAGACCTGTGATCACCATTCCCCCTCTGGAAGGGTGCCAGAACAGGGCTGCAGAAGCCCTAGATTGGACTTTCGAGGTGACGACACCTCTCTGTATGTTTAGTGGAAAATAAGTCCATCCCCGAACATTTTAGGGTTAGGGGAAATTTATAGGTGAATAGGCGACGAGAGGCGGTGGCCTGATCACCCAGGGGCCCACCAGGCGCGGCCTAGGGTGGGACGCGCCTAGCACCACATGGGGGTCACCTGGCCCCCTTGCGGCTCTTCTTTGGAGTTCTTCTTTGTTCCGGGTAAAAAACCATCTTCGTGGATTTTCAGCCCTTTTCGAGAATTTTTATTTAAGAACTTTTCAGAAATAGAAAAACAAGAGAAAACATCAACTGGCCTAGAACATCTCGTTAATAGGTTAGTCTATGAAAAGATCCAGAAAAAGAAGGAAAACATGTGAAAAAAAGGCATTGGGTAGAAAACAAGCATGGAGCATGAAAAATAATAGATACGTTTGCAACGTATCGGTGATGCCCCTCTAGACACCGCCACCTAGGATGATAAGAATGTCTATTAGTCCAAGGTGGATGACTCTGCTCTTGTCCAGAGTGGCATGCTCTATGGCATGGAGTCTGACCTGCAAAAGCGCTTTGAGAAGATGAGTTCTTATCAGATAACCGCTGATCTCAAGGCATTCTTTGCACCACATGTCAAGGCTGAGAGGTATGAAGTTTCCGAGCTATTTTTCTCAGTAAAGATGGAAGAGCACATCAGTATGAGGGAGCACGTGGTAAAAATGTCTAGCTACGTTCAGCGCATGAATACTCTAGAATGTAAAATTCTAGACAACATGGCTATTGATAGGGTGCTGCAATTGTTGCCCCTAGCTATACAAAGGGTTTGTGATGAACTAAAACATGAAGCAGATGTCTAAATCTCTATCTGATGTGTTCATCATGCTCAAGAATGTTGAGGTGGAGATCAAGAAGGAGCACGCGATCTTGATGGTTAACAGGTCCGTGGATTTTAAAAAATCTGGCACCAAGGGCAAAGGCAAGAAGGGAAATCCAAGAAAGGTGGCAAGCCTATTGACAATCCTAAGGCATCTAGCTCTGGCTCCAAGTATGGTGTGATATTCTTATAATACAAAGAGCAAACCCACCAGCAGCGCAATTGCACCAAGTACCTAGCAGACAAGAAGGCCGACATGCCGAGAAAGAGAAGGGTATTTTTTTTATGAACCTAATACTATGGGGGAATCCCCTATAGCCCCTTTTATTACCACCAACCAAAAAAAAGTTTACAATATTTACAAATATAGAAGAGACAAAAAACTAAAGAATTACGCTAAACTATCTATCCATGATAACAACACTGGAATTGGCTCTTTCTTCACTCTATACTTAAGCAGAGTGGTCTCCTTATAAAACTGTTCTTCCAGCCCCTAAAAGAGGGTTTATATTGTTGAAGATCCATCCATACCTCTGTTTCCAAATAGTTCGGCATGTCAGGATAACAATTTCTGAGAAACAAGGACCAACAAAATGTTTCTTAGCCAATACCATGATTTCAACATGATTTCCATGGATCCATGGAATTTGCTAACAATTCCATATTATGGTGTTGAATTGACAGTTGAAGAACAAATGTCTCCAATCCTCATAAACTCCAAACCGACATAGCACATAATCAAAATTATCAGACTTGCCATTTTCTTCTGAAAAGCATGCCCTTTGTATTTAATTTGTCATGCAGTAAGAGCCAAGCAAAGAGCTTGTGCTTGAATTGACATTTGCTTTTCCAAATCCATCTAGAGAGAGCATCATTTGGTATATTTGAGAATATTTACCTATAAATAGTACTTGATGCAAATCTACCCTTACATATGGAGCTAGTCCACACATCCTTTTCTAGAGGATCTACTATAAAAGACTGTAATATTTCCTGCAGCTCCTGGAATTCAGCATGAGCTTGTACTGATAGTGGCAAAGAGAAAGATTGTAGCCAGTTTTCACTGGAAACAAATTCAGAAACTGACTGGAGCTTATCCACAACATAACAGAAAAGCCTTGGGAATTTTTATTTCAGCTTGAATTGCATCGAGATATCTTCCCAAAAAAGTGCAGTATTGCCACATCCAATAGAACATGAGTGAATTTTCCTGTAATCTTCACTCAAATTAAAAATCGCTTTCCACCAAAAGGACCCACAAGAAACAATAACATGTGGGACCACTTGATGATAGTAAGCATTAGTGATTAATTGAACCCAAGGAGTATCAATTTGATTAGAAGGGTATATTTGATATACATGTTATAGATATTTTCCTTACTAGCGCCCGGAGTAACACTTGGGAATTCGATACTAGTTCTGTTGCTCACATTGGTAACTCACGGAAGGAGTTGCAGAATGAATAGCGGATGGAAAAAAGATGAGGTGATGATGCGTGTCGGCACCGTGAAAAAAATTGAAGTGATGGCCGTCGGCACGCTAACTCTACGGCTACCGTCGGGATTAGTTTTATATTCGAATAAATGTTATTATGTACTAGAGTTGAGTATGAACATCATAAGTGGGTCATGCTTGCTTCAAGGCAATTATTAATTAAAATCAGTGCCCCAGGATTGTACTATTTTTATGAATGATATATTTTATGTTCATGCACTCGAGCGTAATGGATTATTCTTGTTGGATCTCGATAATAGCACTCACGTCCATGACATAGAAGCCAAGATATTTAAACATGGTAAAGATATTCCATGTATGTGTGGCATTGCCTTCTTGGTCACATTGGCATAAAACACATGAAGAAGCTCTATTCTGATGGTCTTCTGGGGTCATTACATTTTGAATCTCTTGACACTTGCGAACCATGTATGATGGGGAAAATGACCGGGACTTGTTTCAACTGTGATGGAATGGTCGTCATACTTATTGGGAATCATACACATGTATATGGACCGATGAGTGCTTTGACACGCAATTGTTATCGATACTTTTTGACCTTTGCTGATGATTTGAGCAGAGATGGGTATACCTACTAAATGAAGCACAATTTTGAAATGTTTAAAAAGTTCAAAGAATTTAAGAATGAAGTAAACAATCAACTCAATAGAAAAAATTGAACACCTTAGATCTGATTGAGGCGGTGAGTATTTGGGTTTTGAGTTTGGCACACATCTGAAGGTTTGTGGCATTGTATCACAATTAACGCCAGCTGGGACACCACAACGCAATAGTGTGTCGGAACGGCGTAATCGCACTTTATTGGATAGTGTGCGGTCTATGATGTCTCTTATCGACGTGCCTATATCATTTGGGGTTATGCGTTAGAAACAACCGCAATCATTTTAAATAGGGCACCATCCAAATCCGTGGAAACGACACCATATGACTTATGGCATGGGAAGAAGCCCAAGTTGTCGATTCTAATGGTTTGGAGTTGTGAGGTTTACGTTAAGAAACTACAGCCTGAAAAACTCGAGCTGAAATCGGAGAAATTCTTTTTTGTAGGATATCCAAAGGAAACTATTGGATACACCTTCTACAACAAGGCCGAGGGAAAAGCGTTTGTCGGTAAGAATGACACTTTTCTCGAGAAAAAGTTTCTCGTTAGATAAATAGGTGGAAGGAAAATAGACCTTGACGAGATAATTTATCCTAATCTCAAAATACCAATTGGCGCAACAGAAGATGTTCTGGGAGCGTTATCCATAGATGGAGTAGGAGAAAATGTCGAGGATTGTATTTTACCACACAGGTCACAAAGATCATGTGCCACTCCTGATTGGTATGGTGATGTCACGTCAAATGATCAAGACGAAACTGCGACCTACAAACAGGCAGTGGAAGGACCCTAGTCCGAGAAATGGCTTGAAGCTATGAAATACCAAAAAGGATCCATGTATGATAACAAAGTGTGTACTTTGGTAGAGATTTCCGAAGGTCGTAAGGCCGTCGAGAATAAATGCATATTTAAGGAAAAGAAAGACACTAACGGTAATGTAACTGTCTATAAACCTCGACTTGTCGCAAAAGGTTTTCAAAAAATTCAAGAAGTTTACTACAATGAAACTTTTTCACCCGTAGCGATGCTTAAGTATATTCGGATTTTATTAGCAATTGCTGCATATTTCGATATAGATGGATCTCAAAACAACATTCCCGAATGGTAACATTGAGAAAGAAATATATATGATGCATCCGGAAGGTTTTGTCAACCCAAAGGATGCTAATAAGGTATGCAAGCTTGAACCTTCCATATATGAACTGAAGCAAGCTTCTCGGAGCTGGAATCTTCGCTTGCATGAAGTGATCAAAGCTTTTGGATTTATCCAAAATTCTGAAAAATCTAGTATTTACAAGAAAATGAGTGGAAGCTCAGTTGTATTCCTAGTATTTTATATGTGGATGATATATTATTGATTGGGGATGACGTGAAACTTTTGAATAGTGTAAAGGAATATTTGAATAGTAAATTTTCAGTGAAAGACTTAGAAGAAGCGGCTTGTGTATTAGGCATTAAGATCTATAGAGATAGGTCAAGGTGCATATTAGCATTAAGTCAGAGTACATACCTTGATAAAACCGTTGAAAGGTTCAACATGAAAGATTCAAAGAAGGATTTTTTTTTGCCTTTGGTGCAAGGGAGAATATTGAGTAAAACTCAGTGTCCAAAAACGGCTGATGAAAGAAATAAAATGGATGAGATCCCCTATGCTTCAGCCATAGGTTCTATCATGTATGTCATGTTATGTACTAGACCAGAGGTGTCTCATGCTCTTAACTTAATGAGAAAGTTCCAAAGTGATCCAGGAGAAGATCATTGGAAAGTTGTTAGACATTCTGAATTATCTCAAAAGTACAAAGTATATGTTTCTTGTCTATTGAGGATGTCCAGAAGAACTTGCCGTAACATGTTACATGGACAGAAGTTTCTGTTCAGATTCAGATGACTCGAAATCACAAACGGGATGTGTGTTTTTGGTGAATGGAGGAGTTGTGAGCTGGAAAAGTGGGAAGCGACCCATGGTGGATCAATCTAGAATGGAGTCGTAGTACGTCCCTACGAATGCTACAGAAAATTAACCTTTCTGGCTGAGAAAGTTTGTCATCAAGCTTGGAGTGTTCCCTAGTGCGCAGGACCTTGTGATCCTCTACTGCAACAACACTGGAGCCATTGCTAACATAAGGGAGCCCTTGCCTCACTCCACTGCCAAACACATACTTTGATGGTTCCATCTGATAAGGCAGATTATCCATAACGAATATGTGAACATTTGCAAAAATGCATACGAAGCTGAATATAGCAGATCTATTGAGAGAAGTCTTCACGCTGAGGAGATTTGATAAACACCGAGATGTAATAGTTGTTAGAATCTTGCCATATGTAAACCAGATATAATTGTACTCTAGTGCAAGTGGGAGATTGAAGGAGATATGATCCGGAAGAAATTAATAGCTTTATTTATCAGATCTCAATTTTTCCATAAAATGTTTTATGTCATGCTATAGCTGTATTAAGCGGAAAAAATAATGCACATGTGATATGAAACAAAACAGATCCCTAGTGATCCTCTATTTAACTAGTCCATTGGCAACAAATGATCAAGGTTTCTCGATCATTTGCAATCGCGTCATTGACAATGGAGTCACATCATTGGTTGAATGATGTGATGGACACACACCCGGTTTATTAAATATCCAGAAAACGTAGTACCCAAACCTGTGATCGTGAGATGATATTTTAATTGCTATCCCGAGGTTATGACTTTACACCCTACATCATCAACTAAACATGGCGGCAATAAACGTGTATATTGAATAAATGGAAGGATATGTTGAGGCATATGAATAAAGAGCAGGATTTGTCAATCCAAATAATGGACAAATACTCCGGACCCACTCGGCGGTGTTTTCATCGAATAAAGCTTGCAAGCATGTGACTAGGTCACGGGGATGAAACATTGTGGTAATGAGTAGATAGGTTTGTCGGTAATGATATTGTACTAGGTATGGAGATACCGGAGAACGAGTCTTGGACAAACCAAGTATCGATGATAGAAGGTGGGGGGACTTCCGTTTTGTAACACCCGGGGTTTTTCTTCCATTAGATTTTGTTTGTTTTCCTTATTCACATCATACCATCATGCATCACCATTCATTCAAAACTTGCAAACAAATTAAAATTCATCGAGTCTTGTTTTCCTAAAATCTCCTGCAATTCATTTGATGCCTAAATCATTTTTTTTAATTAATGCCAAAACAATTTCCAAATCTGAAAAATAATAACACACACACACAAAAAAAAATGTTTTGGTTGGGGAGGCAGCCAACCGGCAAGGCCCAAAGGCCCAACCGGAGGCCACCAGCCCGAACCCTAGGAAACCCTAGCTCCCACCGATCTCCCCTTGGCAGTTTTGCAGCCGCCCCCCGCCCCCTTTTCCTTTTCGCAATCGGGCCCCTCCACTCCCTCACAGAACGCAACGCACGCACGCACGGGAGAGAGCGAGCAGCGCTCGATCCCCTCGTCTCCCTCCTCCCATCGCTACCTCCTGCCTCCTCCCGTTGCCCCAAGCCCGATGCTCGATCCCCACTTCGTCCCCTTCCTCGCGTCCTCCTCCCCATCAACCCCTCCTCCACCTCGCCCCAAGCCCGACCACCTCCGCCTCCTCTCTCTGCTCACGGCCACGGCTGGCCGCCACCCCCCCAAGCCGCGCCTCCCCGTTGTACATGGCTGCCGCCAGGCTCTGCTCCGGTCGGTGCTGGCCGCCTTTAGCGCCCACTGCCGCTTCACCAGGTCGACTTACTCCACCGGTTTCCCCATTGTTTCTTCCCAGGAGGCTTCAATCGAGCCCCCGATTTGGTTTCCCACGCGGAAACCCCAGCTCGTCGATGGTTCGGCCTCCTCCGCCAGCACGCCATGGCCGCCACACCTTCGGTCGCCCCGCCATCTGCCGTCTCCAACCCTTGCTTGAGCCTCTGGCCGCCTATCTCGACTCCCTCGGCCCTGGCTCTCGCCTCCCTTGTGTGGTTGTGACGATGGTGGTCTGGGGTGCTCTGGATTGGTGTGGTGGTGGTCTGGTTCTGCGGTGTGGCTCGGCGCAGGTCGATGCGCCGCTGCCGTGGTGCTCCTTTGTGCCGCCGCCGCTGCGGTGATGCCACTACTGTCCCATCTTCGATGTCGGCGGGAAGGTGTTGTGGATGCACTGCTGTTGTGCCGTCTCTGGCGCCGTCGGGACGGCTTCCCCGACGCAACCACGGCGTCACGACCTCGCCACCGCCGATGCTTCGACGCCAGGCTGTGACCTCCATGATGCTGGTCACCTGCACTTGTTCATGCACATGCTCTGTTTGGTGTGGCTGAGGCCTTCGTGCCCGTGTCATCGGGACCGAGTTGCACACCGAACCGTACCGCGTCGACAAGATCTCCAACGACCCAACAGAAACGGCGCCCGAACGACTACGATGACACAGACGGCTACCAACGCGCCAAGATCTTCGGCCCGTGAACCCCTACAAATTTTGTGTGACGGCCGCCTTCGTGCGCGCCATGAAGACGGGAACCGCCATGATCTCCTACATGGATGCGACGAGTACCTCGACCACGTCTACTTCCTCTTCGGACCTCGATGAAAAGATCGACAACGACCACCGATGACGTGAACGACTACCTCGACTACGGAACGAGAACGACTACTTCCACTACTTCCTCGACGTCGTCTACTTCCTCCACGTTCCGAAGTTTCCGGCGTTGACCCCGGCGATACTCTTTCCAACGTGCAAACCCAAACCCCCAACCCTATAACCTATATGCCTTTTTTTTTCTAAATGTCATCTATGTCGTTCATATCAAATCATTCATCTTGTTGCATTGCATTTTTTTGGGGGGGCGGGTAATAGTAATGTCACCTAATAATTAAATATGGAATTTGTTGGGATGCTATATATAGTAGCTCGGTTCCATTTAAACTTGTGTAGCTCATCGATATCTTGTTATACATGTTAAACAAAATTTAATCTTGATGGGTAGATAAATAACGTGAACCTCCTAAATTAAATGTTGGGCTTCCGGCTCAATTTAAATTGATTTAATTGCATAAATCATAACTAATTCATTTTAACTCCAAATTTGGAAAGTAAAAATATGTTTTCCAATCAAAATTCTCTAAACTTTGCAAATATCAACTTTGTTTTCTGGTTTGCAACATTTAAATTGGATAATTGTTTCACCTCTTATTTAATGCATTCAAATTGGTAATATGCTTAACTAAATCATTTAAAATTGTTTTCTAACAAATAAAATATGTTTTCCATCCAAAATTCAATGTTCTTTCTGTTTATAAGATAATATCCTAGTTTTCTATAATTAAAAGTGGTGCACAAATTAATGCTTTACTTGAACCATTTAAAATATAATAATTCATAACTAAATAATTACAATTCCAAAAATGACAAATGAATTACCAACTTGAAGCTAAACTTGTTTTCTTGCTGTTTTCATGTTGCATCTTGCCATTTAATCACTTGAAACATAAAGTTTGCTATTAGTTTACTAACATTAACTATGTATGCACCATGGACTTTGCCATATGCATCTCAACTGCATATGGGTTCATTTAAATTGATTCCTTATGTCAACTAGTTTATCTTTGATGCATCTTTAAACTTGTCATGCATCCATATCTTGATCATGATGGATCTTTTGCCGTAGTAGTAATTGTTGCATCCGGTGTTTGTTCTAGTTCGTTGCTTCTTCGCGGATAGGACGTTGAGATGATGTGAGCAACGACAAGTTCTGCGGATGTACCTCTACTTGCTGGATTCCAGGCAAGTATACTCACTTGCTACCCGTGTTGCTGTTCCTCACTTGTTACCGATTCTTTCCATTGTCTTTATGCTAGCCTTATGATTCGATGCTTGTGTCTCGATCCTATCATATGTTTACCTTGCAGCCATGATATAGCCTTTCCTTCCACTTCCTATTAACTGTTGCTTGTTTACCTTGTTGGCCCCCGTGTCGTAGTTGCATGCTTAGTGTTGTTTGCGCTCGAGTCTTGTTGTCCTTTTGTTCTATCGCCTGTTTAGTTGATAGTTGGGTTTCAACTTAATCAACAACATGTTAATGTTTTGGGTAATAATAATTTGATGATAAGGCACCTGCAGGAGGCCCGGCGTGGTTTTGAGGCCTGCTAGTGTCGAACTTAATTAGGAAAAGAGTCTTGTCTACTGATCCATGATGAGCGCACTAACCGCATGTGGGAAGCAAGTATGGGCGCCCCCCTCAACTTGATTCGATTCGCATCTCGTCCAAATCGCCTCATTTAGTTCGGGTTTTCCATTTGCCGCATGCATATCCAGGTGCGAACCCTTGGCGCCAGGGTGGAACTTTTGTAGTCGGCATTTAGGGAGAACGTTCTTAGAGTGCTATGAGGGTCCCCTTTTCTTCGTGGGGCTTGATTAGTCGTGCGCTCAACTGCACGGGGTTCTTTGGGCTTGATGCGAAGAAGAGTTGGGTTGTGTTGAGTACCTCGCTTGGTGGGTTGATCCCCCGTCTGGCGGGATATTCTTACGTGTACGGCCAAATTGGTGCATCCCTGCAGGGTTAAATCTTCTCGAGAAGCCGTGTTGTCCGCGGTTATGGATGACTTGGTGAAAGTGCTGGCTAACAAGTACTCAGACAACTTACACCTAACGATAATAACTTGACTAGTAATATAGATTACCTCCACCATAAGAATGATGTCACCCTAATCAACAGTGTGAGTTTCCTTGGGTTGCTTCCTTAGTAGGGGGTAACATTGGATGGGTATTGTTTGGTGAGTAGTTATAGTTGGTTTCGTCGCGCTATCTTATCCCTTTCTTTTAGCCGGATGTTGTAGCTCGTCTCTGTAGTTAGTTAGTGCAGCCCGCTGCCGCTTCTTTGCAATAATCCCTTCCTTTACGTTGTACCCAAAGTATTTGTATCTTGTGATGATTGGTTACGCTGGTATCTTGTGAGTATGACTTGCCAGTACTTAATAGTACTGACCCACGAATTCATTTTTCATGGCTGCATATTCAACATTGCAGTCAACAGGTTTGAAGTCTGACGACGTTAGCTTGGGAATCCCTCCGGCTTGGCCTGGGCAGGGATTGGACGCTCTCGGTTATCTTCAGGACTCTTAGTCCAATTTGTATCTTGTCCGTAGTCGGACACTATGTTGTTTCTTCCGCTGTTATTTGGATCTTTGTATTGTATCAGTTGTATCCTTGACTCGTTTGAGTCGTCTTGTATATATCTTTTCCGTTGTTGTTGCGGAATATTCGTGAACTGTTGTAATGTTATCACAGGCGGCAACCTGGAATCGGTTATTATGCGGATTTGGCGGAAATGCTGAAATCTGCATAGTGTCCGATCTCGGGGCGTCACACGTTTAAGGTTCAACGACAAAGATTCCAGGTCCCTCTTTGGCCATTGATCAAAGAGGGATCTTGATCATGTCTATAACGATCTTGATCCGTTAGGGTGTCAAGGGTGACCGGTGACAAAGTGATTTATTACCGGAGAAAATAAAGGAGAACATAGCCAGAATAGTTCCTCGATTTATCCAATGGAGCTCGGAGGGAAACGAAAGGTGTTTCAGTGTTTGAATAAATTAAATAACATGTATTTATTATTAATTAGTGTAATTAATAATTAAAATATTTTTTGTTAATTAATAAAGCCATTTTCCATGAATGAGCCTTAATAGGCAGAAGAGGCGCATCAGAAAAAAGGAGAAAATGGAGGAGGGGAGGCACCCAACTCGCATGGGCCTTTTGGGGCCGAACTATGAGGGCATTAGAGCATCCCGAGTCGCGCCCTCCAATAGGCGTCCGGATGGGCGCCCGAATCAGCCCATTGGGGGCTCGTCCGGACGGCACGGCGCCGGCGGGGGTCGCGGCTGCCCACTCGGCGCCCCAAATGATTAACAGGTTCATCTGTCCCGCAATTTAAACACCATCGGATTGTCCCATCTTTAAAATCACGAGGTTTAAAAAGACCTTTTGACGACCGTGTAGTGATTCGATCTGTAGCAGCAGGTTGCACTATTGGTCCACTAGCCGCAGAAGATCCAGCAGCCTGCTCACTGTGACTATTTGCTGCAGAAGATCCGGCAGATGACACACTTTCCGCAGGAGATCCTGCGCCTGATGGTGTGGCCGCAGAAGAGCGCGAACCAGCCACGGAAGATCTGGTAGCGGTGGGAGTCAGAGGGGACAACGGCCCATGCGTCGCTCCTCCACTTGCGCCTGCGGGGGAATCCGCGCCTGCGCGGTCGGACGCGGACGGAACCGATCCACTCGCGCGCGCGCCTACAGGGGAATCCGCGCCTGCGTGATCTGGCGCTGACGGAACCAATCCCAAGGGAGATCCACCTGATTGTTCCGATCCCGAGGCAGGAGAATTATCTCCGTGTTCTGTGCCCTCAATATTTTCCGAATCTGAAAATTGCTGTGTACTGCCATCACTATTTTGAGCACTATTTTCACCAAAATCTTCCAAATTTTCACCACCTTGCTTTAATATCTCAGGAAACACATTAGTAGCTTTTGTAGGATTAGCCAATGTTGGAATATCAATATTTTTGCCCTCATGCTCAAAATTTTTGGAGAAGAATCAAGCAAGATAAGCTCACGGCGCAATAAAGCACCTGCATTGGGATGAAGTTCTTTGAAAGGAAAAACAGCCTCATCAAACACTACATCTCGAGAAACATAGACACGCCCGGAGGAAATATCAAGACATTTAACTCCTTTATGCATAGGACTATAGCCTAGAAAGACACAACGTTTTGAATGAAACGCAAGTTTTCGTGTGTTATAAGGACGAAGATTAGGCCAACAAGCACATCCAAACACACGAAGAGAGGAGTAATTTTGAGAAGCACCTAAGAGACGATGCACCGGGGTGTCATTTTTAATAACTTTGCTAGGAAGAATATTGATGAGATGTGTGGCTGTAAGAAAGGCTTCATCCCAAAATTTTAGAGGCATAGAAGCATGAGCAAGAAGGGACAAACCAACTTCAACAATATGCCTATGTTTTCTTTCAGCTGCACCATTTTGTTGATGCGCATGAGGACACGAAACATGATGAGAAATACCTTGGGTTTGAAAGAATGAATTTAATTTGACATACTCTCCTCCCCAATCAGATTGAATGGTAAGGATTTTTCTATCAAACTTTCTTTCAACAAGCTTTTGAAAATTGATAAAAGCTTGATAAACATCAGATTTCTTTTTCAAGAGGTAAATCCATGTAAACTTACTATAATCATCTATAAAGGTTACATAGTAATTGTGACGACCAACAGAAGTGGGAGCAGGACACCAAACATCAGAAAAAATTAACTGAAGAGGGACCATAGACACACTACTTGATATAGGATAAGGAAGGTGATGACTTTTTGCTCTTTGACAAGAATCACAAATAGACTCAATACTTGACTCTCTACTAAAGGGAAGTTTATTCTTACTAATAATTTGCATTACAATTTGAGAAGATGGATGACCTAAACGACTATGCCACTTTTCTTGGGAAGGCTTGCTAAGAAGAAAGGCATGCTTCTGGTGTGATGACTCGGCCATGGATGATACTAAAGAGAAATAGGATTCCCGTTGTGTTCTTGATTTGGTGGTCGCTTTGGCCCAAGCGCAATACTTGTATTGTATCTTCTAAGACACCGCCAAATACCGCTCGGCTTGCTTTCATCAGATTGTTGATGAGATGGCTGTGTGAAAGGGTGCCGAGTTGAGGCGATCCCAATGATGGTACTCATACTTCAGCCATCGTCGTGTTAGAGATAGAGTCGAGTTGTAGTCATGTTCGGATATGAGACCGAACATAGTAGTCATCGAGTTCTCTTGGACATTGAGTCCTGGTCGGATTGTAAGGCTTGGTGCTGCAACACATCCTCCACATATAAATATACGAACCCGCTGCCATGTCAAGGCACGCCAAGTAGAATCGTTTCTGTATCTTTACATGGTATCAGAGCTTCTTTTGTGACATCCTCATCATTGTCTTCTTGGAATCTGTGCCAACAATCTTTAGCAAGATGCCCTTCTCTTCCACAAATCTGACAAGTGACGTCTACACACGGAGATGTTCTACGGCGTCCTCGACCTCGTCCACGCCCACCTCCTGTAGGCATTCTACCCCCTCCTCGGTTATAGTTGTTCCGAGAATAATCAGTACGGGGGTAGTCATCACGGCGGCGATCCTCCTGTCGCCTTCCATCTCGTCTGTCATCGCGTGGATCACGATGTTGCTCATCGCGTACTCCATCTCGTGATCCATAATTGCGTCGAAAGCCACTTTGTTTACGGTTGCGGGCTGCAACATTGGCTGAGGATTCAAAGCCCGAGCTAATTGATGAACTTAACATCTCTTGTCGTTGATCATAAGACTGGATCTGAGAGAACAATTATGCCACTGTAAGGGAGGATTTGACAACGCCGAGGGCTGCCACAATTGCATCATAATTGTGCCCAAGGCCAGCAAGAATAAATGACACGAGTTCCTCTTCCTCCATTGGCTTATCGGCAGCTGCAAGATCATCGGAAAAACCTTGCATCTTAGCAAAAAAGGCCTCGGTTGACATATTATTTTTCTTGGTATTTGCCATCGCAATTCTCAGATTTGTGACCCGAGATCTATTCTGCGATGCGAACATCTCTTCCACCACTTTCCAAACTTCAGAGGCATGCTCAAGCCTAAGAACATGCATAAGGATCTCTCGTGACAGTGAATTTACGAGAAAGCTAAGGACCTGTTGATCTTTGGAGACCCAAGTTGCATACTCGGGATTTAGCACCAATGTCGGATCCTTCTCTGAAGTAGCAATTTTCATGGGAGGTGCGGCATATGATCCATCAAGAAAACCAGTGAGCATGGCACCTCGAATAGCAGGAAGCACTTGAGCTTTCCATATTGGGTAATTGGATCTTGTTAATTTCTCTGATGGCGGATTGCCAAGGTTTGGTGTGGCAGCGCTTGTACTGGATGACGCCATTGCTGCTCCTTGATCAAAACCTTGTTGTACTCAAATCGAGCCACAAATAGATCTAATTTCGAGGGGATTTTTCGGAAGAGGGTAGCTCTGATACCATGTAAAGATACAAAAACGATTCTACTTGGCGTGCCTTGACAGGGCAGCAGGTTCGTATATTTATATGTGGAGGATGCGTTGCGGCACCAAGCCTTACAATCCGACCAGGACTCAATGTCCAAGAGAACTCGATGACTACTATGTTCGGTCTCATATCCGAACATGACTACAACTCGACTCTATCTCTAACACGACGATGGCTGAAGTATGAGTACCATCATTGGGATCGCCTCAACTCGGCACCCTTTCACACAGCCATCTCATCAACAATCTGATGAAAGCAAGCCGAGCGATATTTGGCGGTGTCTTAGAAGATACAATACAAGTATTGCGCTTGGGCCAAAGCGACCACCAAATCAAGAACACAACGGGAATCCTATTTCCCGTGCAACTCCTTGTCAAAGACAGCAGAGTGGCTCTTCAACAACCAGCGAAAGACCAAATATGTGGAAGCAGATGGAGCGAGCAGCCCCACATGGATTAGTCCAAAGTTCTAGACTTGGGAAAGAGAAGAGTACCATGCAAAAAGGTGCTACACATTCTCGGGATGGCATCGATAGAGGGGATAACACACCGAATTGTGAGGCCAACCACACTGGGCAAGCCGGTACACCATGAGACAGTGCACTTGCTATGAAGTACAAGAAAAGAGCCTCGTCTTTGGGGGAATGCACGCTCGCAAATCTAAGCTAATGCCAAGGATCTGGTCTAACCAAAGAACTGAGTATCCTAGGTCAACTCCATGGAATATCTGTCGCCAATTAGTTAGGACTAGGACGGCAGGCAAATGCATAGAATCCAATTGTTGTCCTCCGAAGCACCCCGAAGAGTCTATTGCGACTGTGTTTAAATAGATTGAGGAATTGAGGGGCATACCATTGAGCCACTGATCAAGGCGATCGACGTCCAGAAGACGACAAATTATAACACCAGAGTATACTAGCGCAACACAAAAATTGCAACAAGTAAAGATTCTTTTGGAGCAACAGTGATCCAAATGACATGGCTTACATAAAAGGATCCAGGATTTGACATGTAATTCATCTCATTGTTTATTGAATATGCATCAAAACACAGCCATCACAAATTTCTAATCAAGGAAAGTAGAAAAAATGTAGGGTCAGCGAACTGACTAAAATAGAGTATCTAAACTCTCCGTTAGGAGACGTCAATCGCAAATCGGCAAACAGAAACAAAAGAGAGAAAAATAACAACTCTGATCCTGTCCGACTAGCATTTGGGGAGATCAGACGGTGGAGGGAACAACTTCTGGTTGGGCAGGTTCCCGTCTAGTACCAGCCATGCCATTCTCAGTCCCCACGTTGTGTGCACCTCCAAATGGCAATGCATGAACCATACACCTGAGCATATCATACGTATGAGTGTACGGGCTAAAAATTGAATTTTAGGTGTGAGTAGCTCTGATTATTTACCTGGGTTGTCAGCGAGGAAGCGAATGGCCACCCATCCGCCGGCCGGCACCCCTACAGTGTTCCGCTCAACGGGGTCGACGAGGTTGAACTTGGCTGGGTCGTTCACCGAATCGTAGTTGCCAAATCCTTGGCCGACCACAAAGAAGTTGAAGCCGTGCAGGTGTAAGGGGTGGCTCTCGATGCCGAGGATACTCGTGTCTTGCATCACCAGCTCCACCGACGAGTTGAACGGCAGCACGAGCAGCTTCGTCCCGGTGGCCACGTTCGTGTTGTTCGGCGGCGCCCCCGTGTAGTTGAACTGCGAGAGGGGCATGACCGGGAAGTTTGACCCGTAGACGCCTCGCGACGAGCCGGTGAAGTGCGACTGGAGGAGCGCCGTGGAAGGGAGCACCAAGGAGACGTTGTTGACGGCCGCCGCGAACTGCGTGGTGTTGGTCGGCCCCTGACACGTCGCGTTCGCGGGACACGGGAGCGTGCCCAACCCGACGGTGAAGAAGAACCGCTTGTCCACCGACTGCGGCACGGCCGCCGGGTACTGCGGCGTGGCAAGGCTACGGAGCTTGGAGTTGAACCTGGTGACGAAGCCGGTGTCGTTGAACCGCGGCAGAGTCGGCTTGAACAGCGGCAGGTCCTTGTCGAAGCTTGACGCGGAGGGGGAGGCGCCGTGGGTTTGGTACTCGAGGATGCCGGCGACGGTGGTGTTGTCGAAGGTGCCAGGCCTGATGACGGAGTAGGGCGCGGCGGACATGTAGAAGTTGGCCTTGGGGTTGAACGGCTTGGCCGTGAGGAGGACGTTGGTGGTCTGGCCCGGGGAGATGATCAGGGTCTTGACGGTGAAGGGTTTGACGTAGACAGCGTCGACCTCGACGACCGTCAGCGTGTGGTTGGCGACGGAGAAGAAGAGCTCGTCGTTGAGAGCGGCGTTGATGAGGCGCAGCAGGTATGTTTTCCCAGGTACCACCTTCAGTTTGAACGTGTCTGCAATGTAACTATATCAGTAACGTTCTTCCCCTGTAAATACTGTTAGTTAATCAACTAGAGTATATATCAGTACCTTTGGCGGAGCAGTTGTAGAGCGGCCCTGGGAGGCCATTGATGGTGTAAGCGTCAGAGATATTTGGGGCTCCGCCCGTCCGAATCGCCTGCCTGACCAGCGCCTCCGTGTCCGCCCTCCACCACTCACCGAAGATGACGGGAACCTCCTGGTGCGGCGCGGCGAACGGGTAAGGCACGCCGAGCTTGGGGAGGATGACGATGGCGCCGTAGACGGTGGCGCGTAGCCAGGAGATGTGCGCGTGCCACCAGAGCGTGCCGCGCTGCCCTGTGACGGTGAAGTTGTAGAGGTAGCTCTGCCCCGTCTGCATGGGGCACTGCGTGATGTACGCCGGCCCGTCGGCCCAGCCGCTCCGCAGCTGCCGGATGCCGTGCCAGTGCAGACTCATGTTGTGCGCGACGTGGTTGGTGACGCGGACCAGCACGCGGTCGCCCTCCCTCGCCACCAGCGCCGGGCCGGGGTACTCCTCGTTCACCGTCACGATGCTCTTCGTGCCGCACAGCCTCGTCACGTTCGCCATTTGCACCTGCAACACGATCGAGTAGCACCGTACGTGTGAGAAATCAAAGATCACAGCCGGAAATGCATACAGAACGTACAAGTACATACATTGAAATTGTAGTGCCTAGTGATTCCGTGCGCTTGGATGATGAGCAGCATCAGGGTTGCCATGATGAGAGAACAAGGAGCTCGAACATCCGAGAAGATCGTCATGGCCATGGTTTCTTAAGGAAGCTAGCTGGCTGGCTGATCGATCTTTGAGCTATTGAGGATGAAATGTATGGATGGAATGAATGTGTTTGAACAAGTACTTGAGTTTATATACACATGTAGGAAATGGAAAACGTGTATCAGCTACGTCCCACCGTCCCATTTGTTTGAGGTCTCCACACTACTACATGGTCAATTTTCGTTTGGTGATTCGGTGGATGAACTATCAAACGCAGGAGCTTGAGCTGGAGAGCTCTAGCTTTGGAGTGTGGCTAAAGCCAGTGCATTGCATCAATCACCTCGGGTTTTATTTCCATATACGTAGTCACGTAAGGTTTCCGTTGCAAAGCACTCGCCGGAAAGGTGTGATCTCGGTTGGCCTACACCTTTTATTTGTTTTCATTTTTTTATTTTCGATAAACACAATACAACTTTTGAACAAAATGTTACAAAGTTCATGCATCTGAAGTATTTGATGGAGTTTTGTGAAGAAAAAAAATGCATTGTTGGATGAAATACACACCAATTTCTGAAAAGAAATGACTGTTTTTTTTATGTACAAGAAAAAGTCGAACGGCGTTTTTTTCTTATGTACACAAAAAAATCGAAGGCAATTTTAGGTGTCTGACATAGTTTATGACTGCAAACGGTTCGTTGCCTTGAGACCGCTCTTATGGCTAATCCATCTCTGTTGTAGTAGAAAGTTTGGCCGGTGGTTTTACATCAATCTTCCGACATGAGGGATTGGGGATCTTTTTTTTTTTATCTGACAACGTACTATAGATGCTACGTGGTCACATATGGTGCAGCTTAATGATAAAAAAACGTCACTTGGATCATACAGCAAGATTTGTTCCTGGACGAAAAAAAGTAGAGCACAATGGACAATTAGTTCCGTTAGTCACTGTCACCGCACCAACCTAGATAGATAGGCAAAATCGCTAAAGGTAACGTCAATTCGTAGCACTCGCATTCTCTCACCTACAGACCAATACGAGTGTATATCAATATTTTTTGTTGATGGAAAGTAATATCAATATACTATGTGCATGTACCAACGTTTGCATGATCACTTCACAATTCGACATGGTTGGTGGCATCTCTATATGTCTTTGGCGTGCGTTCTCCAGTTCTTTCCTTGTACAATTTCCAAATGGAGAGAAGGATGCTTGACCCAACCCGATCGACATTTTCCCTTGTATTTTATCGGCTACTAGGATCCAGTTCATGCCTTTCCATACACTTCTCCCTACCGTTAGAATGATGGGCACATATAAGAATCGACGGGCAAAATGGTAACGTACCGGGCCAGGACCCAGGACCAAGGCCAGCCCGAACGTGCGGGGCGGCAAAGGGAAGGGACCAAGTAAACCTGCAACGGGTTGGGCTATTGTGTGGCGCTTAACGGAAACCCTTTTGATCGAGCATATGCTGCAGTATTTATTTATTTTTTGGAACAAAGCAAAAAAATTTTTTTGATAAAGGGAAGTATATTAATATCGCGGAGATACAAATTACACCCGGCCTCTGCAACAACGCAATAACTATAGCCATTACGGATGCACACAGCCGAAAGACAATAAAAAAAAAAGAAATAAAAAGAAAAGTCCCGCTACAGAGTTACAGTCCTCACGGTATGCGCACAACCAGCACCTAAACAACAGCTGATGTCCATCTCTTCGAAAACAACGTCTCCAAGAAAAACGGTGCCAGGCACAACCAATTAAGGCCAGACCTTGGGTTTTCACCCTGAAGATAATCCTCACTCTCAAAACAACGGCTCCAAGAAGACCACTGACAGGCCAGACCTTGGGTTTCACCCTGAAAGGTAGGACTTTGGACTTCACGCATGTTGTCACCCCCTCTTACATACGGCTGCCACGAATCTTGTAACTCCAAGTTAGTTCCCCATCGATGCAAAGACTCCGAACACCGTTTCTACTCCTCCAATCTCACCTTGGATGACTGAGCATTGTGACCGAATTCCACCGATCCAGCAATCTCCAGGCGTACCCCATGGGAGTTCGCCGCCGGAGCCTTTCGGGTCGACACCCCGGTTTGATCAAAGAGAACCTACATCAGGATCTTCATCTTCGCGCGATGGAAACCCAAGGACCACCTCCTTTATTCTGATGTCTCGTAGCCCCGACGCTGCGAAATGACTCCTAGCAGGGACGTTTGCGGGAGGGGAAAGATCTCCTGGATTCCGCATCCGCCGCCACCGGGAGCCCTGCCGCCGACGGTCCCTAGCACCACCGCCTCCCGCCGCCAAAGACAGAGGAGGCCGCGCCGCCCGGGAGCCTGCCGATGGCGCCGCCGCCGCCAAAACGCTGAATCGCCTGTGCAGTCCGCCGTCGAGCTCAAGTGATGAACCCTACCGCGTAGCAGCAGGTCGTGCCGTCACTGGAGCCTAGCATGCGGACACCCCGCCGCCAACCGCCACCAGACCCGCGCCCACCATCCTGCGTGACCGTCCCGCTCAAGGCCGTCGACGGAGCCGCTCGAGGAGCGCTGCAGACTTGCGTGACGAAGAGGCGAGAGGGACACCGGCCGTCGAGGTCTCCGCGGCCGCAGCACCATGGCCGAGCCACCCCAGATCCCATCGGCGGCACCACCGAGAGTCACCCCGGCCGGCGCCGGCTGCCCACGAAGACCCAGCCAGTAGCCACCGCCAGAAGAACCAGGGCCGCCGCCCCGGCGTCCGTGCTCCGTCGTCCAGGCCAGCCGTCCAGGGCCGACCCACGCATCTGGTCGGAGGCCACCCGCCGCGTTTGTGCTGAGGAAGCGAGGACCCGCCGGCCGCCGTCCACCACGCGGAGGGTTGTGCCCCCGGTGGTTTCCTCCTACGACGGCGGGTGGAAGGGAAGGAGGGGGTGTGGGGGCGGCGGCGGCGGCTAGGGTTTCGCCCGTGCCGCCCCCTAGGAGCGACGCGTGCGTTTCCCACAAGCTGGAAAAAAGCAAATGATTTATCATTTTTTATTGATTAAGAAGTTTTTAGAGGTCTTAATAACGCTCTTGGCCGAAGCCAAGAGCACAAACATCAAATTTACTTTCACGGCATTATATTACATAAAGCTCGTGCTCCCACAAGGCAACATAATTTTGTCTCCTCTTTAATTCTGTCGATAAGCATAGTCGAGATTATTGCTTGATTTTTGAAAAACGTGAGTGTTTCGTTCCTTCCATGAGACCAACATGCAAACGTCGCCAACGGCGAATAAAAGTACGGTCTACGAGGCAATAAAAGAAAATAGGTGGATAAACGATGTTAAGACCCCTTTGATTTGAGAATGGCTGCGCAATGCGTCAACCTATGATTGATCATCCAGAGGAGGCATTGGGAGGAAGCGAGGGAGGATGAGTTCAGCTGGCCGGCTACTTCGGGTGTCTATTCGGCCAGCTCAACTTACAAATTGCTCATGCAGGGCCACATCAGATTCCCTCTAGCCAATGGGATTTGGAAATGTTGGGCTCTAGCAAAGTGTAAAATATTCATGTGGCTAGCACTTCAATATAGGATTTGGACCTCGGATAGGAGGGCGAGACACGGTCTTCAGGACTAGCCGGATGCTTGCTGTAGTGCGTCTATGTGGACAGGTATGGTGGATCTGTTCCCAGCAGATGCTGTCACAAATTCCGCTACCTACCTGCACTGATACCTTGGAGAACTGGTGGCTGATGGTGATGGATAGATTCAGAGACAAGCAGCGAAGGCTTTTGATTCGCGTGTGACTATTCTCTGCTGGAGCATATGGAAACAACACAATGCTAGAGTGTGAAAGCGCAAATGAGGCTAAATCTTGTTTTGGGTGTTTGTTAACAACACACGTATAAACTTAAGTGTGTTGATGTGTTTCAGGGTATTTCAATAAGATTACAAATGGTGTGTGAGAATCAAAAATGACAAACAGATCTCCATGTGAAAAACTTGCTGGAATTTATTCCGGGCCGGAGTCTCCGGTCTGCCACACTAGAGTCTCCGGTGTGAGGTTTTCCTGTGAATAACCAGATCTGAGCAAATGGTTTCACCCACTGGTGTCACTCCGGATACTGACCAGAGACTCACCGGAGTCTCTAGACTATCTTCTGCCCAAGTTTCTTATTTAACCCCAGACATACTCTGCGCGAAGGCGACAAGACAAATGGAGGAATCTCCGCCAACTCTCCGGTCTACACCAGAGTCTCCGGACTCGTCGTTTCCCAAGCGTGGAGTGAAGATGGAGTGACCGGTGTCACCCACTGGTGTCACTTCGGAGACTGTCCGAAGACTATCCGGAGTCTCCGGTCTCCGAGGTGAGTCTCCGGTCTGGGGCTGTGCGGATACTTTTCAGACCGGAGTCTCTGGACTTCACACCGGAGTCTCTGATGTGACATTCTCAGAAATGACTCCAACGGCTCGAAATTGGGTGAGGGGTATAAATACCCCCTCCCCTTCTTCTTCATTGAGTCACTCGTCCAGAATAGATCGTACCATTGCTAGAGCTCACCCACCTTGCTAGATCTCCCAATCCCTCCACCCAAAAGTGTTGATCTTCGGAGGATTGAAGGAGAAGGCCCCGATCTACGTCTTCACCAACCGGTTTTCCATCCCCCCTCATTTGCTTGAGGGTAACTAGTCTAGGGTTTCCTCTTGTGGAGAACCTAGACATCTTGCTACTCTTGGTGATTCTTGTAATTGGTGGGAGCCCCCAATTTGGTTGTGGGCGTGTGCCCCAAACTTGCTTGTAAAGGACTCGATTCCCGCCTCAAAGGGGATCAATAGTGGAAGGTGGACTAGGCCTTTGTGGCAGGGTTCATCGGAGAATAGGGTGAGGCCTTTGTGGCGTTGAGTAGGCCTTTGTGGCAAAACTCACACCCCTCCAACGTGACGTACTCCCTTAACAAGGAGGAACTCAGGAATACATTGTGTCTCTGCGTGTTTCCGTCATCGGTTACCTCGTTCCCTCTCCTTTACCTTACTTGTATTGTATTTATTGTTGTTCTTGTCATATAGGTAAAATTCAGCTTAGTTGCACTATCTAGAGAATTTACCTTTGTGTCAAGCCTAAATTTGAAGATAAATTAAAATTGGTCGTAGCACCTATTCACCCCCCTCTAGGTGCCCATACTATCCGTTCAATTGGTATTAGAGCCTCGGCTCTTATTGGGATTAACCGCCTAAGAGTTTAGTATGGTCGATGATACGGGAGTCACCGGTCCCGCGGCACAAGTCACTATGGATGATCTCAAGGAATTGCAAAGTTCCTTGACCTCATCCATGGAGGGAAAAATTGATGAGTTGTGAAATCTTGTGTTGGAACTCATGAAGGTCAAGGAACCAGAGACGTCCAATTCATCTCCTCCGGACGAAAATCCGGAGGGTGCCAAGAATGGGGCAAATGGTGAACCACCTAAAGACGCTTCCGCTAAGAACTACACCGATAAGGGTACGGAAGTAAAAGGAGAGTACCACTCCGTCAAAGGACACTATTCTCCCGATCCTACCGTCCCACATCCTCACATAATTTCTAGAGGGGAACCTCCTAAACTTGATGCACATTCTTTTGGTGTTTGGAAATATTACATGGAAACTCACTTAAACTCTTCTTGTATTGAGATTTGGAGGGTCACTCGAGATGGATACAACCCACATGACCCCAAGAACTTGACAAGAAGAGAAGCCGTAGATTGTCAACTCAACTACACCGCCTTGTCCATTATTCAACAAGCCATGGGTCCAAACCTGGCGCCCTCAAGTCGTCCGTCAAGCTAAAATGGGTGGTTGGTGGTGTTTGCACTAGGCTACCCTTCGCGTCAACGAGAGGCATGAATCACCTCTTGACGCGTCGTGCAGCGGAAGACTGTCAATTTGCGCGTCGCTGCCGATCTCCTCCTCCTCCTTGCGGATCCCTTGAACCATTCGTCCAAGCGCCACAAGTGCGGCGCCTCCAAGGTATCCACTCGTACAGGGATGGAACATCACGGTCGGGGTGCTAGCACCAATGACGCGATCTGGATGGAGAGAGTGCGGCGGCTAGGGTTTGCGTCTTACACCACTTCTCTACCCTAGGCCGCCCACTCCTCACGTACATATAGTCCCTCTAGTGGGCTGCTACATTAGAGGCCCATTAGTACTATAAACCCAATTAGATGGGTCACATCCAAACTATGTTCCATACCCTTAAGTGTGTGACCCTATAGGTTCAAGTATATATGGACAAGGCATGAGTACAATACTCGACCAATAATCGGTAGCGGCCTCTAGCAAGACGTGCCGACTCCCAAATACATGTAAAGATCATATCGGACGAACCTTCCACAATATTGCATACTTGTTCCCTTCGCCTCACGATATTGATTAAGCACACGGTGATAACTTGTCATCCTTGTTATAGCTAGATCATCTTTCTCGATTTCCATGACTCAGAATCCCTGAAACACGGTTAACACTTAACCGAGAGTACGGCCATACATTTTCTAGATCCGATCCTTCGAGTGGCCAAGATATATCTCTCCGATGTACGGAGGGCAAATCCCATCTTGATCAACCATGACTCACGGCATGTTTCTTGAAAAACCCGAAAGCTACCTTTATAACTACCCTATCACGGTGTAGCATTTGATAGCCCCAAAGTAAGCCCTTACACATCCCAAGCACATGCGAAGATCTCAGGTCTAAGGAATCAGCATACGTATTGTATGAGATCAACTGATGACATGAAAGAATATACTATTCTCACAGTGTCTCATGGTGGGTCAGTCCAACTCCATGTTTTCCAACACGAGTCCACATTATTGATCGAAATCTCCATATCAATGATCCGTGAAACATGATCATCCATCAATACATGTGCTAGTCACTAACTCATATGCATCCCTCATATGATTATTGACTAGGAACCTATTTAGAATAACATCATAGAGATAATGGATTTCACAAACGAATCACGTATTCATTAACCAATATCATGATAGTTTATTCATGGGACAGAATAACAATTATTCTTATTTAGATATTCATAAACATATGGAAATATCATCATCAATATGATTGCCTCTAGGGAATATTTCCAACAGCTCGAATCACTATGTTGTCGTTGAGGTTGACAACTAGAAACTTTACAAAGATGAGGCACACTCCACAACTTTGGAGGGTCCTCACCAAATCCCGAGAGCCACCAAGACTCCGAGAAACAAGATCCATGAGCACAAGAGCTCCGGGGATATCAACAAGGCTCCGAGCTCCGATGAGCTAAGAGCAACAAGGTTCTTGGCTCCGATGAACTAAGAACTACAAGATCCCGAAGGGATGAGTGGGGTGATTTCTAATCGGCTTGGTGGAGTTGTAGATCGGGGATGTCTCCTCCAAATCCCAAAGTATCACGAGCTTTGGTTGGAGATTTGGGGAGATGCTTGATCTTGAGCTTGGTCAATCAATGGTGGAGTGAGTGAGTGTAATTGACACATTCTAAAGGTAGGAGATGAACTCCTTTTATACCGGAGAGGGAGAAAACTGTCGTTGGGGGGGGGACCCCACTGCAGCTCACCCCGGCCTAGGGGCCCGGCCAGGCCGACTAGGGAGGCCGGAACACCATCTCAAACCCACCCCGGTCTTGAGCCACTACGGGGACGGCTTGGGACCGGTCTGGGGCCGGTGCGCCCTTCCCACCCCGGCCTGGGGATGCCCGGTCTGGGACCGGCATGGAGTCGAAGCGGGGCCGGGGCAGCACCCGGACCACCCGGCCTGGGGCCGACGTGAGGACAAGGCGAGGCCGGGGCTGTAGCCCCCGAGGCTGTAGTCGATCGCATGCGATCGGCTACAGGCTAAGAGATAGTCTTTTCCTTCTTCTTCTTTTTATCGGGTGCACGGCAGTGCTCCCGATGGGAGTAGCCCCCGAGGCTATACTTGAATGTTTACAATCGAGTATAGGATCAAATTTCACTTTTCTGATTCTTCTATCTTCATGTTCCTTGCAGTCGCTTATCGACTCCCTTGCGGCGGTTGGTCGCCGTATTGTTCTCGCTGAGTCGGAATGCGGGATTCTTCGATCGGACCGTGATCGACTCGCCTCGGAGAACGAGCTTCTTCGAAGTAAGTTTACCATCTTCTTTTTTCTTTATTTTTCCACCAATGCTTCGGCTCTAACAACTACTGCTATGTAGCTCAAATTGAGTTTATGAAGACCGAGAAGGCAAATGCCTCCACTCGGGCAACTGCTCAAGAGGCTGAGTTGGCGGCTGTTTGACAGGATCTCGAGTCCTCCCGCATGTTGTCGGCTGATCTTGAAGGAAAGCTTGCGGCTGCCCAGGATGCTCCGAAGAAATTGGAGGAAGCTGGCTCCAAGGCGGATACCGACCTTGTCGACTTCCTTCGTCCCCTTGCCGAGCGCTTTGCGGGTAAGTTACCTTTGTCCTATGATTTGTCTTCTACCGTGGCGAGTCCTTTGGATCTTAACATTTTTCTTTGTAGGTCTTCTGGGTGTCCCACTGGAGCTTTGTGGGATCCATCGGGTGGATGCCCTGACGGATTCTTGTGCTTAGCTCAGGAGGCACGCCGAAGGGGTCTGCACCTTGATTGGCGATGCCACTCGAGTGCTGACGCAGCTGCACGGCCGCCTTCTCGTCAACACCGTGTCTCCACCCGCGCTGAATGATTTGCTGAAGATTTTCTCGGAAAGCAATCTCCTTGAACCCTACGCGGTCGCCCAGTCAGAATCTGGGGCGAAGACCGCCATCCAGTTCGTGCTGGCACACGGAGTCACCGGTTTGGAGGAGGCCTACTCGAAGCTTCCTGTCGATCCTGCTACGGGCAAAAAGGTAGGGCTTCGTCGTTTTGGCGAGCCAGCTGGAGTCCTTGCTCGGAAGTTGTCCGAGTTGTTTGCCCGTGCTAGGGGAGGGACCACCGCCGCGAGTGGCAGCACAACTGTAGCTTCTTAGTATATTTCTTCTGTACTTTGCTGTTTCGATTGTAATGAACCTTGGGATGTGCTCCCGTATTTTCAATGTTTTATTCGAAATGTTTTTCTGAAATGCTTCCCGCGATTGTGTGTTTCCTCCTGATGGGAGTAGCCCCCGAGCACCTGTCGAATAGGTGGTTAATATATCTCGAATAGGGAATCTTATTCCTTTAACTTCCTTGTATTTTGCAGGTAGCTGGGGTGGCTGCGGAGCCTTCAGGTGGACCTGCTACTCCAGCAAATCCTCTTGTTGCTGTTGTTGGGACCTTTGCAGGTCTCCGAGATCGCGTAGCCGATGTTGAACGCAAGCTAAAAGCGCTGCGTGGGATAGCCGATGTGGCTAAGTCCAAACAAAAACTAGCGATTGAACGTGAGCAGTTTGTGATGGATGAGTTGGCGTATGTTGCCAAGGATTTGCTTTGTAAGTAACGCAGCCCCAAAGTCTTCTTTGTCTTGTATCCATTTTTGATCATGTAACTTTGCTTTTCAGTTGTTCAGCCGGATGACAGGAATGAGAAACAATGGGTGGAAAACCACATTTCTAAAGAAGCTGGCAGCTCGTGACCTCACGCGAATAATTTTTGGTCCGATCGTAGTCGAGGTTTTGTGCTTGCTACCTTGAAGTTCCGAGTCATCCAGGTGAAGATACTCGTGAGATCCTTTCACGAGGTTTTGATTGCGATGAACACCGCTTTCTACCGCTGCAAAGGGGTCCTGAAGATTGGAGCCATCTTCTCAGGGTGTTCGGTCGAGAAGGAGAGATTCGCGAGTGTGTTCGCAATCAGATGACTTGCGGCTCGGTGGTGGCTCTCTCTTTCGTCCGGTTGTGGCATCCTGAGGTGAACTTCAACTCCATAGTAGACTTCCTGATGGTCCAATCGACGATATTTCTCCTCATTATAGGGTTGTTCGGCCTGCGGCAGAAGAAATCATTCGATTGACCTCGGATGAGGTAGATCGGGTTTTGGCGGCTGAGAATGCTCATCGCCATGTGTAAATGTAGGATGTATGTATCCTGTTGTGTTGTATAGTTTGTAAAAACTGTTGTAAGATGTTTAACCTTGTGTATATAAATTTTCCTGTAATGCTGAGTTAGGCGTAGCCCCCGTGTGTTTGTGGGGTGTATACCTGTTACTTTTTAGCATGTAAGGATGAAGAATCTTCGAGTATGTATGGTTGAGAAACCATGTATTTTATTGCAATGACTGAGAAGTCATGTGTTTTTCTGTCGAGCTACAAGATGGCTAGTATAGACTTATTACTGCGAGTAAAATAAACCTAGGGATAAAATTTGCGGAGTTGTGCGACATTCCAAGGATTGGAATAGACGCCTCCAGTCGCCAGGTTCTTCAGGCGATATGGGTCCTTCCCATGGTGGCTCGAGCTTGTGTCCTTCTTTCTGCTTGAGCCGTAGCACCAGATCTCCTACTGCGAAGGCCCTGTGGCGTATGCGGCGACTGTGATAGTTGCGCAGCGACTACTGGTATACTGATGATCTTGCGAGTGCAATATCGCGTATTTCGTCGAGTGCGTCCATGTCATCCGCTAGTGCCCTGTTGGAGGTTTCTTCGCTGTAAGCAACAACCCTTGGGGCGCTGAACCTAACGTCCTCGGGAAGGACTGCTTCGGCCCCGTAGACCATGAAAAATGGTGTGTAGTTTGTGGATCGGTTTGGAGTTGTGCGAAGGCTCCATAGCACGAAGGGTAGCTCTTCTGCCCAATGTCCTGCTGCTGCGTGTAGACGATCGAGTAGACGCTTCTTGATGCCAGCCGAAACTAATCCGTTAGATCTTTCGACTTGGCCGTTTGTTTGCGAATGGGCAACTGAGGCAAATTTGAAGTTGATGCCCTTTTCTTCACAGAACTGCTGTGTTTCTTTTGCCGTGAAGTTAGTACTATTATCTGTAATGATGTCGTGTGGTACTCCAAACCTGCATACGACGGAGTCGAGGAATTTGATGACACATTGGGCGCTAGCCGAGGTTACCGGCATGGCTTCGATTCATTTGGTAAATTTGTCAACTGCGACCAGCAAGTGTGTGTATCCACCTGGCGTGGACTTGCGTAGTGGTCCTACCATGTCTAGCCCCCATTGTGCAAAGGGCCAGGCGATGGGTATCATATGCAATTCCGTAGCGGGTGCGTGTGGTTTTGGTGCGAATCGCTGACAAGCGTTGCACCTGTCGACCAGCTCCTTTGCATCTCTGGCGGTTGTAAGCCAGTAGAATCCTGCTCGGAAGGCTTTCCCCATGATTTCTTTCCAGCTAGCATGATGCCCACAATCTCCTTGATGGATATCTTGCAATAATTCTTTGCCGTCCTCGGGTGCTATGCATCGTTGCAATATGCCTGAGATGCTTTGCTTGTATAGCTCTCCGTTGATCACCCGAAAGGATTTGCTTCGCCTGACTATCTGTCGAGCCTCTCGTGGATCTGCTGGGAGCTGTTTCGCAGACAAGTAGTCAAGGTATTTCTGCGTCCAGACTGGCTCGACCAGAAAGACTTGCCGCAAAATATGATGAATGAACTCGATAATAGAAACTTGCGGGCTGACCTCTGTCTCCGATGCTGTGGGTACGTCTGCAGTTTTCTTGATTTTGACTGATCGTCTAGTCATCCGCTCAAAATATATCCCTAGCGGTATGGGTGTATTTGTGGTACCCATGTTTGCCAGCCTGTCTGCTTCTTCGTTGATGGATCTCGCAATATGCTTCAGCTCGCATCCCTTGAAACGTCCTTCGAGTAGGTTGTACATGTCACGATAAGCGACCATGTTTTCAGCGATGGCGTTGCATTCCTTCATTGTCTGTTGCATGATGAGATTGGAGTCGCCGTAGATCATCAGTCGGGTGGCTCCACACGCAACTGCCATCTTCATCCCATGCAACAAAGCTTCATATTCTGCGTCGTTGTTTGATGCTGGATCATCAGGTGGAAAATCCAATCGGAGGATGTACTGCAGTTTGTCCCCTCTAGGTGATATTAGGACGATTCCAGCTCCTGCTCCTTCGTTTCTCTTCGACCCATCGAAGTACATGATCCAATTACTCGTGTATTCTGGCGGGCCGGGCGTTTGTAGCTCTGTCCACTCGCTCAGGAACTCCACGAGTACCTGGGATTTTACTGAATTGCGCCCTGCATAGATGATGTCCCAAGCGCCCAGCTCGATGCTCCATTTTGCTATCCGTCCAGATGCCATTGGGTTTTTCATGATTGTACCGAGTGACACATCATTAACCACTGTTATTGTGTGTTCCTGGAAATAGTGTTTGAGCTTTCGAGCTGTGAGAACAACTCCATAAGCGAGTTTCTGATAGTGAGTGTATCGTTGCTTGCATGGCGAGAGCACTTCACTGATGTAGTAGATTGGTCGTTGGACCCCATATGCCTTGCCCTCCTCAGGTCGTTCGACTACAATTGCCGTGCTGATGACCTGGTTTGTTGCGGCTAGGTATAAGTATAGTGGCTCCCTCTCTTGCAGTGTTGCAAGGATGCGCTTGCTTTGCAATGATCGTTTCAGGTCCGCGAATGCCTGCTTAGCCTCTGGTGTCCACTCGAACTTGTCCGTCTTTTTCACCAGTTTGTAGAAGGGTAATGCCTGCTCGCCCAATCGCGCGATGAATCTGCTCAAGGCAGCTAGTCGCCCTGCGAGCTGTTGGACTCCGTGTAGATTGGTTGGCTCCTTCATTGTCAAGATTGCTTGTATTTTCTCTGGGTTGGCTTTGATGCCTCTGGCGGATACCAGGTACCCGAGTAGTTTTCCTGCTGGGACGCCAAAGACGCACTTTGTCGGATTGAGCTTGATCCTGTATGCATTGATGGCGTGAAATGTTTCTCGAATGTCCTCGAGGAGGGTATCTTCTACTCGAGTCTTGATGACGATGTCGTCAACGTACACTTGTACGTTCTTGCCAATGAGCTTGGCAAGGCATTTTTGCATGCAGCGCTGATACGTCGCGCCTGCGTTCTTGAGCCCGAAAGGCATTGTCGTGTAGCAGTACACACCGTGTGGCGTGATGAATGTTGTCTTTTCCTCGTCTTCCTGCTTCATCCGTATCTGATTATATCCCGAGTAGGCGTCCAGGAAAGAGAGGCGTTGACAGCCCGCAGTAGAATCCACGATCTGGTCGATTCGCGGGAGGGGAAAATTATCCTTGGGGCAGTGCTTATTTAATGACGTGTAGTCAATGCACACTCGAAGGATGTAAGTGTTCTTCTTTGGAACCAACACCGGGTTTGCTAACCAGGTGGATATCTTGATCTCTCTGATGAATTTTGCTGCTAGCAATCTGTTTACTTCTTCTCCAAGCGCTTTCTGCTTGGGTTCTGAAAATCGTCGAGTGGTCTGCTTGATCGGTTTTGCATCCTTGAAGACTTTGAGTGAGTGCTCGGCGAACTCCCTGGGTATTCCTGGCATATCTGAGGGCTGCCAAGCGAAAATTTCCCAGTACTCACGGAGGAGTTCGACGAGCGCGCTTTCCTATGCTGGCGAGAGGGTAGTTGAGACCATCGCTGTCTTCGCAGAATCCGTCGGGTGCACCTGATGCTTTCGGGTGTCGCTGTTTGTGCTGAACTCCAATTCTAGCGCGTTTTTCTTTGTGAGGGGCCTCACGGAGTGGTCTATGGTCTTTGCCAGCTCATGCAGTTCTTCTTACATCCCAAAAGATTTTGCGATCTCGTTGAACTCGATGTCGCATTTGTTGGACTTCTAGAAATCTCCGTCGATGGTGATTACACCATATTCTCCGGGTAACTTGAGCTTTAGGTACGCGTAATGTGGTACTGCCATGAATCTGGCGAAGTCTGTTCGACCAAGAATGACGTGGTACTGTGAGGGCCAGTCAACTACTTCAAAGTCAAGGAATTCTCTTCTGTAGTTGCGTCGATTGCCCAACACAACCTCTAGGTTAATTGTTCCGAGTGGGCGGATCGCCTTTCCTGGAACTATCCCGTGGAAGGATGTTTCTGACTCTGCGAGTCCGTCCAGGTTCCGGTTCATCCGGCGGAGCGTATCCGCGTAGATAATGTTGATGTTGCTGCCTCCGTCCATGAATACGCGAGCCAATTCGTAATTACCAATTTGTGCTTGGATTACCAAGGCAGCGTGTCCTGGTCGATAGACTCGTGGCGGGTGGTCTTCCATCAAGAAAGTGATCGATTGGTCCTCCATCTTCAGGTACTCGGGCTTTGTTGGCGGGGTTTGCACAGCCATGCACAGTTGCCGCGTGTTTGTCTTCTGAGCTCTGCGGGATGGGCAGACTTTTTGTATCATCCCTAACTGTCCAGCCGGGTTCGGGTACGCGTTAGCACCTACGTTTGGTGCGGGTGGCGCGTTTAGTGCTGCTAGCGCCATGTTCGGATTTCCTGGTGGAGGTGGGGGTAATGGTGGCTGGAACCCTTGATGTTCTCCTCCTGGGAGTGGCGGGTAGTTTTGATTTGCTGCTGATCTGCTTTTCTTCAAGAAGGCCTCGTGGATTTCAATGAACTTTCGGCAATCCTTGAGGAGGTGCGTTGCCTTAGTTTTGCCCGTGCGCTTATCTGTAAATAGATGTAGCGAGCAGTACGCGTTCAGATCCTCCTCGGGGCTTTTGTCTTCAGCTTTTGGTTTCCACTCGCGACTCCCGCGGCGCCCATTATCGCGGCTTCGTGTGAATTCTGCCGCTACCATCTCTTCTCGGTCGTCGTGATCGTAATATTTTCTCCTTTTCTTTCGACCATGGGGGTCTTCTTCAGGCGCGGGCGATGATGCCCTCTCGTTGCGCACCGCGTCTTCTCCGTTAGCCCATTTTTCGGCTATGATCATCAGTTCCCCAATAGTTTTGGGTGCTGCTCGGCCCAGCTCTTCTCTGAAAGCAATTCGTCGGGCGCCTTTCGCGAAGGCCTCAACCGCTACTTCTTCTGAGATATTTCCCACGGTGTTCCTGAGTGTCGTCCACCGCTGAATGTACTCACGGGTGGATTCGCCGCTCTTCTGCCTGCAGGCCCGTAGTTCTTCAATTGTTGCTGGTCTCTTGTAAGTGGCCTGGAAGTTCTTGCAGAAATCATAGTGCAGGTCATCCCATGATGCGTAACAGGACTTTGGTCTTGCTTCCAGCCAGCTGCGTGCCGCGCCGACCAAGTGCAGGTTGAGATACTGCATAGACGTGTTTTTATTCCCACGTTGGCATTTTACTGCCGTGAGGTAGTCGTTTAGCCACGACGAGGGCTCGAGTGAACCATCGTATTTCGTGACTTCTGTGCTGAGCTTGAATCTCTTGGGTAGGGGTGCCTCGCGGATGCTGCGGGCGAAACACAGCGCGCCGTAGGTCTAGTCGTCCGAAGAACTGGACGAGGAGCGCGCGCGGTTCCTTGCAGCTCTTGCCTTGTCCACCTTGTTTTGTGCGATATCCGACCGCGCGTTATATCCTGGCTGGTTGCGATCAGTCTCTTTCCTTGGCTCTTTGCTGCGATTCCGCGAGCGGCTGCTATGACGCCGCGAGCTTTTATTTCTCGGGCTACCTTCACTGCTGCTTCGACTATCGCCGCGTCGCCGGGCTTCTTTTCCTCGATGGCGGCGAGGTGATTTGTCTCTCCTAGGCAAAGTGCTCCTATGCTTGCGCGATGCTTCTTTTTCTTTTTCCTTCTCTTGCTGTTCGGCGGCTTTCCTGCGGTCGTAGGAGGCGAGCCTTGAGGCTGCCATACCCAATCCTTTCCGAACCTGTTTGTACTGCTCTGCTCGCGGGTCGTCCTCCGCTGGCTGGTTCATCTGCATGTAGGTTGCTGCGGCCAGGACGGCGGCAGCTGGAGTTTGCGGGTAGACGTTTCCTTCCTCGTCAACCCGCATGAGGGAAGGTGCGAGTGACTTACTGATCCCTCCCAGGGACTCGGCGTCCATGGATGTTGTTCTTGATGCGTATCCCTTCCTTGTGGGTCGAGTTGCAACCGAAGGTGTTAGGGATAGCTCAGCCCGGCGTTGACTTGATTCATCCGCCAATCTCTTCCGATGTGCCAGGTCTCTCTGAGCTTCTTTGATAGTTGTGGCTGCTCTCACTAGATGGTAGTGGTAGGCGACCATATATTCGTGTGGCTCCTGCCACGGGCGGCTTGCTTGTTCGCGAAGCTTCTTTAGCTCGGTCCCAGGCGTCCCGCGAGACGCCGATCTCAGCGCGCTCTGGAGCGCTTTGCTCTGTTTCTGGAGGTTGTTCCAATCCTGCCATGCAGACTTGGGCCAATCGTGGTCCGTGCGTCCTAGGCGTTTCCCGGAAAGTTTTCTGGATCTGTGAAGGTTCCTCTGTCGAGAGGGTATGGTAGTCACTGGTGTTGAAGCGGATGGACTCGCCACTTTTTTCCAGATGGGGGCGCGAGTCGACAGCTTCTGATTCAGACCCTGATTCTTCAGGGAAGTGGAGGATCCCGTCCTTATTGGTGTAGAACTTCAAGCTTCCGAACGTCAAGGTGACGCTCTTCTCCAGATCGCTGAATACCGGGCGTGATTCCGGCGAGTGAGGGGTGACCACGACAGATCCGATCCAAATAGGATTGACTGGAGCCGAGGTCGAAGGTTTCCAACGTGAGTTGGATGATGAAGCCAATGACGCCGGAGATCCAGCGCCCGCCGTTCCCACAGACGGCGTCAATTGTCGAATCTGTTGCTCGGCAAATCCCTCAGGTGAACCTATAGGGTTTCGAATAGGGGAACCCATGAGCGCTGGTGGCGATCGTCGGGTAGACAGGGGGCACGATTTACCCAGGTTCGGGGCCCTCATAGAGGTAAAACCCTTACTCCTGCCTCTGTCGATATGTATTATTGAATAGATCGGTTACAAAGATGATTGCTCAAGTCGAGAGTACGATCTCGAGCTCAAGGCTTTGGTGGTGCGGTATTGCTTGGTCCTCTTCCGGTGGTTCTCCTGGCCTTATATAGGTGGCCAGGTCTCAAACCCTACCCGGGGAGGATTCGAACTCTAACCCTATGTCAGTTAAAAGTTTCCTAACTTAGCCCACAAGGTATTGCGGGTGGGCTTCACGTGGGCCTTCTGGAACACTCCAAGGGCTTCCCTTCCTGGGCCTTAACGTTGGGCCTGAGACGGGGTGTCTGTGACGCCCCGAGATCGGGCACTATGCAGATTTCAGCATTCCCGCCAAATCCGCATAATAACCGATTCCAGGTTGCCATATATGATAACATTACAATAGTTCACGAATAATCCACAATTACAACAGAATCAGATAGATACAAGATGACTCAGACGAGCCAGGGATACAACTGATACAATACAAAGATCCAAATAACAGCGGAAGAAAACAAACGTCCGTCTACGGACGAGATCCAAATTGGACTAAGAGTCCTGAAGATAACCGAAGGCGTCCAATCCCTGCCCAGGCCAAGCCGGAGGGATTCCCAAGCTAACGTCGTCAGACTTCAAACCTGCTGACTGCAATTTGGAATTTGCAGCCACGAAAGAGATTCGTGGGTCAGTACGGTTAAGTACTGGCAAGGGGGATAAAACCCATACTCACAAGTTACCGGCGTAGCCAGTCATCACAAGATACAAATACTTTAGGATCAACGGAAAGGAAGGAGTTATGGCAAATAAGCGACAGCAGGCTGCACTAACCAACTACAGAGATTCTATTACTTCCAACTATCAGAAAGGGGATAAGATCGAGTGATAGTAACCAACTGAAAGATAACTTCAAACAAACCCATCCTGGATCTCGCCCCTTATCCGAAGAAGCAACCCGAGGATAACTCACACCGTAGTATTAAAGGCGAGTCAAGTTATTGTGTGAATAACCTATTACTAGTCAAGTTATTAATCATTGGGTGAAACATGATTGATCATTATGTTGAAGTTGTCCTGAGTACTTGTTAGCCAGTACTTTCACCAAGTAATCCATAACCGCGGAAAACACGGCTTCTCGAGAAGATTATCCCTGCAGGGGTGCACCATAGCAACCGTACTCATGAATATCCCGCCATATG
The DNA here is from genome assembly GCA_028641055.1 of Alopecurus myosuroides. Taxonomy (NCBI): domain Eukaryota; kingdom Viridiplantae; phylum Streptophyta; class Magnoliopsida; order Poales; family Poaceae; genus Alopecurus; species Alopecurus myosuroides. Next base: position 392,235,610 of record CM054059.1, read on the forward strand.
GGATGCCTCCCACCAAGCGGGGCACTCAACACAATCCAACCCTTCTTCGCATCAGGCCCAAAGCACCGCGTGCTGTGCGTGCGCGGCTAATCGAGCCCCACGAAGAAAAGGGGACCCTCATAGCACTGGAAGATCACGCCGCCCTAAATGCCGACTACGAAAGTTCCACCCGGGTACCAAGGGCTCGCAAGATCATGCATGCAGCAAATGGAAAGCCCGAACTAGTACGACGATTTGGACGAGATGCGAATCGGGTCAAACTGAGGGGGAGCCCATACTCCCCAAATGCGGGTAGTGCGCTCATCATGGATCAGTAGACAAGACCCTTTTCCTAATTAGGGGGTCGACACTAGCGGGCCTCAAAACCACCCGTGGGCCTCCCGCCGGTGCCTTATCGTCAAGATCATTATTAACATTAGCATTATCAGGATTGATTGATTAACATTCGAGCCCCCGATTCGATAACAATAGTAATAGAACGATGGTAAAAGAAGTAACCGACAGCGAGCTCGAGCAAAAGCAACCCTAAGCAAGATAGTAAGACACAGGCTCAAGCAAAGGTTATAGGAGTGGAGGTGAGGCAACATCAGGGTTAAAGGATTCATGTGATAGGTTCGCAACAGAAACAACTACTACTAAGGCTAGCAGAAAAGAATCAACGGAAAGAATCGGTAACAAGTGATGAAAGGCAGCCATATGGCATGCAAGTGAGTATACTTGCCTGGAATCCAGCAAGTAGAGGTACATCCGTAGAACTTGGCGGTGCTCACATCATCTCAACGTCCTATCCGCGAAGAAGCAAAGAGCTAACAGAAACACCGGATGCAACAATTACTACTACGGTAAAAGATCCAGCATGATCCTATTTTATATGCATGACATGGCAAGATGCAACACCAGATGCAAATTAGGCAATTTAATCGGAACCGGAGTCCGGACAAAATAATTATTGGTTCACGTTGCTTATTTAACCATCAATGTTAAATGTTGATTAACATGGAGAGCAATAAATAGGTGAGCTAAACAGGATTAAATGGAATAGGGTATTATTTAAAGTAATTACCCCAACACATTCCATAATTAAATATTAGATGAACATGCATAACACAACTAAATTGCAAAATGCAAGATGCAAACAAAGGCATGGATGGCATATTAAGATTCTATGCATTTTTCTGATAATTCTAGACATAAAATTTGTGGTATTTGGATTTATAGTTTAAAAGTTATGAATAAAATATTTTGGCAAAATAGAGGAAAATATACAGAGTAAAAGGGTAGCTCAGGATTTGAACTTCGGGCTCATAGGTGGGATAATGGGCAGTGAACCACTGAGATAGCATCGTTCACATGATTGAATTCGGCTTTGAATTTAGAAGGAGTGACAGAGATGCGTTAGCTGAATTGGACATTCATCCAATAACCTGAAGAGAAAAAAAAAGCAGAGGATTGCATGGGACAAGATTTGAACTCGGGAGCAATTGGTTGGAGTACAAGGTCGATAGCCACTGGGATATTGATGGATGTACGACTGTATTCGAGTCCGACCTTTAAAGAAACTAAACAGCCACGCTAACTGAACGAAGAAGGAACACTTCTTCAGGTTCAGAAACGGAGCGACGGGCCGACGGCTACAAACCAGCTGAGCTGCTATTTCCTGGAGTGGGTGTGCGAATTCAATAGTGCAGGGTGCTGCTGGTTGTGTTGTGATACTAGCAGGTGCATCCACAGGAGAAGAGAGCCATGACGAGCAGAACTTGTAGCGGGTCGCAAACGAGACGGATGTGCCGACGGTGAGCCGGACGTGGCCGGACTCTGTCGGGTCCGTGTCTACAGAACGACATAGATGCTGGGATGACGTCTAGGAGGTGCGTTAGCTCACCGGGATTGTTTTGGCGGGGCGCCCTGTCCTGGGGCTGACGGAGGGGACGTGAAGCCGAGGAAGAAGATGGCGTCCTCGCTGAGCTCGGCACGGACGGACGACGAATTAGACGAGGATGGCACCGCGCTTCTGTAGCTCTCCGGGTCCAGATCCTATGCCTAGGGCGTGAGGAAGGTGAGGCGAAGATGTTGGACATGGTGATGCGAGTTGGAGTGGTCCATGGCGACGGCGCCATGCGAGGTCGAATCTCCGTCCATGGCAGGAACATACAGCTTGATCAGAAAACGAGGCGACAGTACAGAGTGCTAGAAGGCCTGATTTCGACGGTAATTAGAAGGGTAGCTTACTGGGATGGTGCTGATATGTTCGTTCGTGCTCGAGGTCGACCATGGCGGCGGGAAGTCGAGGAAGTTCACCGGCGGCCGAACTGAATAATTGGAATCCGCGGGCGTTCTGGTGCACCTCCGGCTTGTGCTTGATGTCAAGGAGGAAGAGGGAGTCGGGGTGGTTCTTCTCCACCTACCACCCCGGCATGGGAACGTCCATGGAGCCGGTGTTGCGGAGCTCGCTGTCGGAGGGCTCTCTTTCCCTCACGCAGGAAGAAGAACACAGGAGAGGACAAATAGGAGGCGGCGGTGGAGAGGAAGGAGAGGATTAGGGTGAGAAGGAGGTGCCCTGGTGGGGATTATGTTGGGAGGGGAGAGTGTACGGCAACACATCGGATGGAGGAGGCTAAGATCCTGTGGTGAGGGGATGGTTCGTACACAGGTGACGTCAAGGAGGAAGAAGAAGGATGGGATATGGACCGGGCCAAATAGTGCCTTCTGGCCTTTTAAGGAAAAATGGGAAGTTTCTCCTTTCCAGGAAATAAAAGAGAGATAAGAAAATGATGGAAGAAGAGAGAAATAAAGATATGGTAAGATTGATAGAAAGAAACAAGAATATGTAAGAAAACAATAATCAAAATTTGGCAAGGTTTTACAAATACAACGATACAAATTTTAATGTTCGATAAAAGAAAAAATAATTTGTCAACATTCCCAAAAGTTATGTAGGGGTTTTAAATAGGGAAAACAATGTTTGTAAAATAATTTAGATGAAACATTGACTTACTTATAAGTCATCTCAAGAATTTGAAAACAGTACCAAAAATATTTTGAGTTGACAATTCGAATTGGTTTGAGAGAAAACAATTTTAAGGGTTTTAAAAAAAATGCAATGCACGATGCCATGATGCGAAAAAGAAAACAAACAATCTAGTGGGGAAGAAAAATCCCCGGGCGTTACAGACGACACCACTAACAAGGGATTGCGCCCTCGCAATCCACCTACTAACCCGGGAGGGGAAATAAGTTCGACTATCGATCCTTCATGCTTCCAGTTGATCTCCTCGACACCACTAACAAGGGATTCTCGACACCACTAACAAGAGATTCTTGCTCGGGCTGATGACGATGTTCTTCCACCAGGAATCTTCCGATGATCGAACCTATTAGGTTAACGGCTCAGAAAACGTCCACCCACGTAGGATCCTAACACTTTGAAAGATTGAGAGGGGGAGACTCCAAAACAAATAAGATGGGAGGGGAAATAGAATATAGATAAGGAGAAAACAAGAATCCTACTAAGATGTTTTCCAAAATAGTTTAGCAGAAATAGTTTTTGACACTCTAGAAACAACGACCGTTAGCGAGGTTAACCTACCGGCTTTGCGGACCCGTTGCTTCGATAACCATTCGTATCGAAACAATATCGGGAATCAGAACCAAGGCTCTGATACCATTTGTGACGCCCCGAGATCGGGCACTATGCAGATTTCAGCATTCCCGCCAAATCCGCATAATAACCGATTCCAGGTTGCCATATATGATAACATTACAATAGTTCACGAATAATCCACAATTACAACAGAATCAGATAGATACAAGATGACTCAGACGAGCCAGGGATACAACTGATACAATACAAAGATCCAAATAACAGCGGAAGAAAACAAACGTCCGTCTACGGACGAGATCCAAATTGGACTAAGAGTCCTGAAGATAACCGAAGGCGTCCAATCCCTGCCCAGGCCAAGCCGGAGGGATTCCCAAGCTAACGTCGTCAGACTTCAAACCTGCTGACTGCAATTTGGAATTTGCAGCCACGAAAGAGATTCGTGGGTCAGTACGGTTAAGTACTGGCAAGGGGGATAAAACCCATACTCACAAGTTACCGGCGTAGCCAGTCATCACAAGATACAAATACTTTAGGATCAACGGAAAGGAAGGAGTTATGGCAAATAAGCGACAGCAGGCTGCACTAACCAACTACAGAGATTCTATTACTTCCAACTATCAGAAAGGGGATAAGATCGAGTGATAGTAACCAACTGAAAGATAACTTCAAACAAACCCATCCTGGATCTCGCCCCTTATCCGAAGAAGCAACCCGAGGATAACTCACACCGTAGTATTAAAGGTGAGTCAAGTTATTGTGTGAATAACCTATTACTAGTCAAGTTATTAATCATTGGGTGAAACATGATTGATCATTATGTTGAAGTTGTCCTGAGTACTTGTTAGCCAGTACTTTCACCAAGTAATCCATAACCGCGGAAAACACGGCTTCTCGAGAAGATTATCCCTGCAGGGGTGCACCATAGCAACCGTACTCATGAATATCCCGCCATATGGGATGCCTCCCACCAAGCGGGGCACTCAACACAATCCAACCCTTCTTCGCATCAGGCCCAAAGCACCGCGTGCTGTGCGTGCGCGGCTAATCGAGCCCCACGAAGAAAAGGGGACCCTCATAGCACTGGAAGATCACGCCGCCCTAAATGCCGACTACGAAAGTTCCACCCGGGTACCAAGGGCTCGCAAGATCATGCATGCAGCAAATGGAAAGCCCGAACTAGTACGACGATTTGGACGAGATGCGAATCGGGTCAAACTGAGGGGGAGCCCATACTCCCCAAATGCGGGTAGTGCGCTCATCATGGATCAGTAGACAAGACCCTTTTCCTAATTAGGGGGTCGACACTAGCGGGCCTCAAAACCACCCGTGGGCCTCCCGCCGGTGCCTTATCGTCAAGATCATTATTAACATTAGCATTATCAGGATTGATTGATTAACATTCGAGCCCCCGATTCGATAACAATAGTAATAGAACGATGGTAAAAGAAGTAACCGACAGCGAGCTCGAGCAAAAGCAACCCTAAGCAAGATAGTAAGACACAGGCTCAAGCAAAGGTTATAGGAGTGGAGGTGAGGCAACATCAGGGTTAAAGGATTCATGTGATAGGTTCGCAACAGAAACAACTACTACTAAGGCTAGCAGAAAAGAATCAACGGAAAGAATCGGTAACAAGTGATGAAAGGCAGCCATATGACATGCAAGTGAGTATACTTGCCTGGAATCCAGCAAGTAGAGGTACATCCGTAGAACTTGTCGGTGCTCACATCATCTCAACGTCCTATCCGCGAAGAAGCAAAGAGCTAACAGAAACACCGGATGCAACAATTACTACTACGGTAAAAGATCCAGCATGATCCTATTTTATATGCATGACATGGCAAGATGCAACACCAGATGCAAATTAGGCAATTTAATCGGAACCGGAGTCCGGACAAAATAATTATTGGTTCACGTTGCTTATTTAACCATCAATGTTAAATGTTGATTAACATGGAGAGCAATAAATAGGTGAGCTAAACAGGATTAAATGGAATAGGGTATTATTTAAAGTAATTACCCCAACACATTCCATAATTAAATATTAGATGAACATGCATAACACAACTAAATTGCAAAATGCAAGATGCAAACAAAGGCATGGATGGCATATTAAGATTCTATGCATTTTTCTGATAATTCTAGACATAAAATTTGTGGTATTTGGATTTATAGTTTAAAAGTTATGAATAAAATATTTTGGCAAAATAGAGGAAAATATACAGAGTAAAAGGGTAGCTCAGGATTTGAACTTCGGGCTCATAGGTGGGATAATGGGCAGTGAACCACTGAGATAGCATCGTTCACATGATTGAATTCGGCTTTGAATTTAGAAGGAGTGACAGAGATGCGTTAGCTGAATTGGACATTCATCCAATAACCTGAAGAGAAAAAAAAGCAGAGGATTGCATGGGACAAGATTTGAACTCGGGAGCAATTGGTTGGAGTACAAGGTCGATAGCCACTGGGATATTGATGGATGTACGACTGTATTCGAGTCCGACCTTTAAAGAAACTAAACAGCCACGCTAACTGAACGAAGAAGGAACACTTCTTCAGGTTCAGAAACGGAGCGACGGGCCGACGGCTACAAACCAGCTGAGCTGCTATTTCCTGGAGTGGGTGTGCGAATTCAATAGTGCAGGGTGCTGCTGGTTGTGTTGTGATACTAGCAGGTGCATCCACAGGAGAAGAGAGCCATGACGAGCAGAACTTGTAGCGGGTCGCAAACGAGACGGATGTGCCGACGGTGAGCCGGACGTGGCCGGACTCTGTCGGGTCCGTGTCTACAGAACGACATAGATGCTGGGATGACGTCTAGGAGGTGCGTTAGCTCACCGGGATTGTTTTGGCGGGGCGCCCTGTCCTGGGGCTGACGGAGGGGACGTGAAGCCGAGGAAGAAGATGGCGTCCTCGCTGAGCTCGGCACGGACGGACGACGAATTAGACGAGGATGGCACCGCGCTTCTGTAGCTCTCCGGGTCCGGATCCTATGCCTAGGGCGTGAGGAATGTGAGGCTAAGATGTTGGACATGGTGATGCGAGTTGGAGTGGTCCATGGCGACGGCGCCATGCGAGGTCGAATCTCCGTCCATGGCAGGAACATACAGCTTGATCAGAAAACGAGGCGACAGTACAGAGTGCTAGAAGGCCTGATTTCGACGGTAATTAGAAGGGTAGCTTACTGGGATGGTGCTGATATGTTCGTTCGTGCTCGAGGTCGACCATGGCGGCGGGAAGTCGAGGAAGTTCACCGGCGGCCGAACTGAATAATTGGAATCCGCGGGCGTTCTGGTGCACCTCCGGCTTGTGCTTGATGTCAAGGAGGAAGAGGGAGTCGGGGTGGTTCTTCTCCACCTACCACCCCGGCATGGGAACGTCCATGGAGCCGGTGTTGCGGAGCTCGCTGTCGGAGGGCTCTCTTTCCCTCACGCAGGAAGAAGAACACAGGAGAGGACAAATAGGAGGCGGCGGTGGAGAGGAAGGAGAGGATTAGGGTGAGAAGGAGGTGCCCTGGTGGGGATTATGTTGGGAGGGGAGAGTGTACGGCAACACATCGGATGGAGGAGGCTAAGATCCTGTGGTGAGGGGATGGTTCGTACACAGGTGACGTCAAGGAGGAAGAAGAAGGATGGGATATGGACCGGGCTAAATAGTGCCTTCTGGCCTTTTAAGGAAAAATGGGAAGTTTCTCCTTTCCAGGAAATAAAAGAGAGATAAGAAAATGATGGAAGAAGAGAGAAATAAAGATATGGTAAGATTGATAGAAAGAAACAAGAATATGTAAGAAAACAATAATCAAAATTTGGCAAGGTTTTACAAATACAACGATACAAATTTTAATGTTCGATAAAAGAAAAAATAATTTGTCAACATTCCCAAAAGTTATGTAGGGGTTTTAAATAGGGAAAACAATGTTTGTAAAATAATTTAGATGAAACATTGACTTACTTATAAGTCATCTCAAGAATTTGAAAACAGTACCAAAAATATTTTGAGTTGACAATTCGAATTGGTTTGAGAGAAAACAATTTTAAGGGTTTTAAAAAAAATGCAATGCACGATGCCATGATGCGAAAAAGAAAACAAACAATCTAGTGGGGAAGAAAAATCCCCGGGCGTTACAGTGTCCTTATCCGCAGGGTCTAAGATCCATCCCTTCGTCACATACCTATTAGAGAGACGACATTAATAAGATTGACCCATAGAATGTAGAATATTATTATAACCCTTTGTTAGGCAAGTGTTGCCGAAACGTACTAAACTTCGGTGAGGACAAAGCCAATCTTAGAGGAATCATACAATGGAAGATATTTCCTACCATGAGAGTTTCGTTAGAAATAGCATGGTGTTTGCATTCAAGGGATACAACAACATGATGGAAGATCGCCAAGAAAATTGGAACAAATTGGTATGGACTTCATCACTGGATTACCTCGAACCAAATTAGGGTATGACTCTATTTGGGAAGTGGTTGATCGTTTGAAAAAGATAGCACACTTTGTGCTAGTAAAGACCACCTACACCAGTGCAAAGTTGGCTGATATATACATGAAGAAGATTGTCTGTCTCCATGGTGTTCCAAAGAGTATTGTTTCTGATAAGGGGTACCGAGTTTACCTCACAATTTTGGAAACAACTGCATGAGTACTTAGGAACCAGACTGGAGTCCTGCATAGTGTTTCAGTTCTCAAACAGATGGCCAGACTGATAGAGTGAATCTGATTCTAAAAGATATGTCGAGAGAATGTGGCTTGGACTATGGATCTAGTTGGGATGACAACTTACCATATGCAGAATTTTTCCTACAACAACAACTATAAAGCCAGTATTGAGATGGCACCATTTGAAGCTCCGTATGAGAAGAAAATGCATCACACCTTGTTGTGGAGTGGTCTAGGAGAAAGAATTTTCTTTGGTCATGACATCATCCAAGAAGCTGAACAGAAGGTTATATTGACCAAGGACTCCTAATTAACCCAAAGAGTGACCGCTCAGTGTTAAAGGTAACTCAACAGACTTATGTTGATCTGGAGCTCTATTGCAAAGGAAAGTTCTCCTCAAGCCATCTTGAGTAAAGCCACACTCTAAGCCAGGTGATTGGACACATCCTATTGGAAGTGACTTTGGACACATAGAACCTTAAAGGTTTATACTTGAATTAAGATCCCAAATACCAACAAGGAGTCGAGGTATCATATACAAGAATATTATGGATGATGAAGTATGACTCTAGCTGAGGATATTGTAAACACAGTAACCAGTTAGACAAGAGTTTTTAGACTGCCCACAAAAAGTTCTTTTAAGGGTGGTAGCCCACCAAACTTGTGTAAACCCAACTACCCAAACCTATCTTTCTTTCTAGCCTCCCCAAATCTCGGGACGAGATTTCTTTTAAGGGTAGTAGTCTGTAACATCCCTGATTTTTGGGAAAGTTCAAAAATCACTAAAATTTGAAACCTTTGGTTTTCATGTTAAAACAAGTCACCAGAAACCAAATGAGATGCAAGAAACAAAATAAAACAAAACACATTTCAATGAAATTGGATTTAGGAATCCAAATTACCTCCTTCCTTAAACCCTAAGCATATTTCAAATCTAGTTTTCATTATAAAGAGAAAATATTTCTTCTTAGCAAACCTCTTTAGAAATATGTTTTCAACCCATTTATAACTATGAAAATGTTTGTGATATTAAAAATCAGAGAAGTACTATCTCTAATATTTCATCCATGCCTCCAAAATTATTTCATGTGAATAAACATATTTTCATAATGCTTTTCAAATTTTATAACAAGAAATAACCAATAAAGTGTGTATATACATTATTCTTATTTTTGCAAACAAGTAAAATACCTTCAAAACCAATATTTACATTTGAGACCACCTCTCACAATTTTTATTAAACCCAAATTCCCAATAATTAATACTTTCTATGTAAAAAATGATTTTTAGTATTATTACGGCTTTCTCCATAATTTCAAAATTCATTTTTGAAATGTGTTGGAAACAACACATTTGTGTTCATAATTGAAAGATAATTATTTTACAAGATTTTAGAAACTTGTTTGAGGTTAATTGGAATTTTCCAAATAAAAGATAGGAATTAATTAAGAAATCAGAAAAAGAAAAATGACTCAGCACAAAAAAAAGAGAGAGAGAAAGAAACAGGCCGGCCGAGCCAAGCCCACCCCCCTTACCTATCGCCCGTGCAGCGCAAGAGAACAAGCAGCACCCCACCAGCCCACCTCGGCCCTCTCTCCGATTCTACCACCGAAAGGTGGGTTCCCCAAGATGACGTCGCCCGTGACGTCACCCGTCGTCCACCTCCGTCCGGAAAACCCGCGCACGCCGCCCTCGCCCGATCTCTCTCCCCGCGGCCCTCCTCACCACCTCAACCCCCTCCAGAGGTGCTCCCGAATACCCTCTATCTTTCCACTCTCTCTCCCCGCGAAATCGAGCCGCCACCGTGCGGAAATAGCTTACCGGAGTTCCATTGTCCGCCGCCGTTCGTCGTCGAATACGGCACGGTGAGCCACCCTCTGCGCCCAAGACCACCATCACCCGATTACCTGATCCAGTGCGCCCCTCCTCGGGTCTTTGTATGGATTTTTCGTGCAGAGAAACCCCGGCGCCATCCTCTCCCGAGAGTCGCCGGAGCTCGCGCCACCTCCATTCATGGATCGCTGCTGTTTCCAGAAGCGACGAAGCACTTCGTAGTCACCATCTGTTTAGCCGTGAAACGCCGGTAGTCGTCGTGGTCTCCGTGGGTCCTGGAACCCCATGGAACGCCATCGCCGTCATATCTCTGCCGCTCCGGCCGCCGTGGTGACATTTTCCGGCGCTTATTCCCCGGTGAGCTCCTCTCTCTCCCCTCCGTCGTTTGATTTCCTTTTCACGGTTCAGATTAGAACCCATAAACGAAGGGGTATGCACCCGTTGGATCTGGATCCAACGACCCCGAGCAGTCCAGTTAACCACGTCATCGCCTACTTAGCAGCCACGCTAGCGCCTAGTCAGCTAGCCTAACCAATCCGAAAGCGCCACGTGGTCTGACCCTGTTTCTGTTTTATTCCGAATAGAAAATCAAATGCAGATTTACAGAAAAGACCCTGTAACTTGTAATGTTCAGAACTTTTTAACCATCAAGCCAAATTTAGCAAACTTAGTCTTTTTGAAATCCCCTGAACATGTAGAAACTTTTGGCACTGTCCAAATTCAAATTTGACTAACTTAAATGGGTTCAAATTTAAATATGCTTGTTTAATGATTTCTAGCATAATTAAAATTCTATAAACCCAAAAATTGAAAATAAAGTATTTTTGGAATCCTTAGGATGTATACTTTCATACCCTCTGTCCCAAAATAATAATTGGACCAATTAAAATGGAGTTTAGAAATTAAATAACCAATTTAGTATTTTCCACCTACTTTTAATTATATAAATAATCTTAATTAGTTTTCTTCTGGAAAATTGTTCCATTTAGTAACCTTAGACCAGAGAAACCAGTACCCAACCTATTTGTGACCAGAGAACCCATTCCATGTAATATTTGTCATATAAAACACTCACAGTAGTCAATCATTATACCTTACTTATTGTTTGATGAAACCTCTTTTAGGAAAATTGTGGTGTGATCATTTTGATCAAAACCAATACCCCTTTCATGTTGACCATGTGACAATAACTTTTGGACCAGAAACCCATAACCCTAAACCATTTGTAAATTTACAAGTCATGTTGTAAATTGTTTTAACCCTATTAGCCAAAACATGAAGTGAATCATGTTGATCATGATTTTGTTTTCTAAAACCCTTATACCAAAGCCTTGTGTGATCCTTGTGATAAAAGGAAAACCCTAGGACCCCCTGGAACAAGTTGGTTTTGGCAATGTGGAAAGCCTGACCTAAAACATCTTAATTCCTTTTGTACGTTGAATTAAGTGTTAAATCCTAAACCATATCACATCCACTTCTTTTGTATATTGAGTGAAGTGATATTCCTTGAAAAATCTTCACCACCAATGGAAAACTCCATGACCAAACACTTAGTTATTTTTGCATATTGAATTATGTGTCAAAACCTTGTCCATGTTAACACCAATCAAGTCGAATAACTTGTTATGCTTATGTATTGTATGTTTTGTTATATTTGTTTGAGTGTTTCTGTACCAACTTCCACAAGGCAAGTGATACTCATGTCCCACTTTTGTTTTCGATTGCATTAGTGTTTTCAGTAGTATGCATCATAGGTGATTTTATTATTTTCCAAGTATATACTATGCTCAGAACACCTAGTAGTGTGTAGCCAACATGAAACTCCTGCTAGGAACTAGTTTAGCTATGCTATAATGCTATCACAACTATTGCTGTTACTTGTTGGGTTGTGATGTTTTGAAAATTGAAAATTAACAACCCAATGAAACACCTGGGTGGATTGAACCTTGCTTGGATTATGTTGAGTGGCTACTCAGGACCATGTTCATGGTGGTTTAGCCATGAATGTGGGGGTTATCACCTGAGAGTACACTTGTGGACCGCCACCCAAGATTAAAGAGATTTGTAGGTCTTCACTGTTTAGTTAGCTTCCAGTGCAGCCTTGAGGTAATATGGGCTCTGCCAAGATTAAGTAAGTTGTGGGGGTTCATCCTGTTGTATGACATTGGGTGGTAGAATTTTAGGAGCGTCGAGTCATGCTGGTATGGTTGAATCCCTCTTCCCAAAGATCTTGTCTCATTTTTCTCTCGGGGAAAATGAGTCTCAAGGTGAAAGTGCACAACCTCTGCAGATTTTAAAAACTAAGATCTTAGCCGTGTCCCCGGTTATGGGCCAGTTGAGCAGCTAGACAGAGTTGGTGCCGAAGGATCTCCTCATCTTTTCTGAATGAAATAAAATATGGTAGAAACCCTTTATAGGGAACATGGTGGTTTAGCCATGATGCCACAATCAAACTTCAAGGTGGTTTAGCCATGATGACTTTCAAACTTCATGGTGGCTTAGCCATGATGATTTATCAAACTTCATGGTGGTTTAGCCATGATGATTTGTCCAACTTTATGGTGGTTTAGCCATGAATGATTGTACAAATGTTTTCTTTTTCCTAAAATGATTTATAAAATATAGGACAAAATTGGCTTTATGCAAATAGCCCAGACTCCACCAGCCAAATATCATGTAGTTAGTTTATTCCTCAAAACTGTCACCATACAAGTGTCACTTACCAGTACATTGTTTGTACTGACTTCCTCCCCCGTGGGGGCTGCATATTCCAACGTGCAGATGAATCTGGAGACGAGTGAGGATTTCGTTTAGGATCTCGAGTCTATCGCCAACATGTTCTGCCTGTGGTGCATGAAGATGAAGAAGGCTCATTGCTGAATTATTTCCGCCGTGTTTACTTTGAAACCTGGTTATTTGGGCTAGTCCTTGTGGACTATGCCAACTGTAAGACTATTTTATTTCTTATCTAGTGGATCAACAATGTAGAATGATGCTATTGCAATGAATATTCATTTTGTCATGTGTATGCTATCAGGGATCCCGGGAATAGCAGGTTACACAAGTGTTCTACCTTTATCAAAATCTAGGACGCTACACATGATCAAGTGATTTCTCCTTGCAATAATGAGGAGATTGAAGCTCGTCGTTCTATAAGGATTAGATTGTCCTTGAAGCGTATTGATTCATACGATGACAAGGTCTTGGAAGATGTTAAAGCTAGAAGATACACAAGAAGGCAATTGGCAAACTTTAGTGAGCATCAAACTCACATATCCATGCTAGAACCAAGAAAAGTGTTTGAGGCTCTTGATGACTCCGATTGGTTGGAAGATATGCATGATGAGCTCAATAACTTTGAGCGCAATAAAGTTTGGAAGCTAGTTGAGAAGCCCAAAGATTTCCACAATGTTATTGGCACTAAGTGGCTATTCAAGAACAAGCAAGATGAGCATGGTACTGTCATAAGGAACAAGGCAAGATTGGTGTCTCAAGGCTACACTCAAGTGGAAGTTATTGACTTTGATGAAACCTATGCTCATGTGGCTCGCCTTGAGTCCATCAGTATCCTTCTTGCATACGCTCTTTGCATAATTTCAAATTGCAAGAAATGGATGTTAAAAGTGCTTTTCTAAATAGTCCATTGAAAGAGGAGGTATATATTAAGAAACCTCCAGGGTTCGAGAACCCCAACTTTCCTAAACATGTCTACAAGATCGATAAGGCGCTCTATGGACTTAAACACACACCACGTGCACGGTATGAGCACCTTAGAGAGTTGTTGGAAGACTGGGGCTTTGAAGGTGGGAAGATCGGCCCCACCCTTTTCACAAAGAGGGTAAAGGGAGATCTTTTCATATGCCAACTCTACGTGGATTATATTATCTTTGGCTCAACTAACCAAGCTTTTAAAAATGAGTTCTCGAAGCTTATGACTGACATGTTTGAGATGTCTATGATGGGAGAGCTCAAATCCTTCCTTGGCTTTAAGATCAAGCAATTGGCTCGTGGGTCTTTCATTTCTCAAGCCAAGTGTACCCAAGACATGCTCAAGAGGTTTAATTTCCAAGGTGCAAAAGAGAAGCCATCTCCTATGCAAGTCAAATGCCACCTCAAGCGCAATCCGAACGGAAGATGTGGACCAAAAGTTGTATCATTCTATGATTAGTTCTTTGCTTTACCTTTGTGCATCTAGGCCCGATATCATTTTGAGTGTAGGGGTGTGTGTGAGGTATCAAGCGGCTCCTAAGGAAAGCCACTTGGTGGCGGTCCATAGGATCTTTCGGTATTTTGTTCATACCTCAAAGTTTGGTTTGTGGTACCCAAAGTGGGAACAATTTTCTCTCAAGGGGTACACGGACTCGGATTGGGCCGGTGATCAATATGATAGAAAGTATAGTTCTAGGGATTGCCAATTTCTTGGTAGGTCTTTGGTGAGTTGGTCTTCCAAGAAGAAAAATTGTACATCTCTCTCCACCGCCGAAACCGAGTATGTGGCGGCCGCTAGTGCTTGCACTCAATTGCTATGGATGAGGCAAACCCTCAAATATTATGATGTTCACTTGGATAAGGTGCCTATTATGTGTGACAATGAAAGTGCCATCGAGATTGCCTACAACCCCGTCAACACACAAGGACGAAGCATATTGAGATTCGTCATCATTTTATCCGGGATCATGTGGAAAGAGGTGATATTGAGTTAGCATATGTCCCCACCAAGGATAATCTCATGGACATCTTCACGAAGACACTTGATGATGCAAGGTTCATGTTTTTGAGGAATGAGATAAACATCATTGATTCAAGGAGTTTGACTTGAGTATCTTGCACACACCCCTATACTTGATACGTGTCTGGGTTTAGGTGTAGGCATGGACATAGGGGGAGTGTTATCCTAACACATTGGGTTCTCCCTCCTCCCATTATGCCCAAGGAAAAAATTCATTGTTATCTCTCTTTTTCTAATGTTGAATTATGAGCTTCAATGTCGAGAATTGGCAATGCACCCAAGATATATCTTCGCGGTGACATACCATGATCTCTTACATGGTGGCTTAGGCCCCCAACCTATTCTTTAGAATAGTTGGTTCTTATTTTTCTTTTATTTGACTTCTTTCTCTCTTTTTGAGTTTTGTTCTTTTTATAGAAAACACACTCAAACTTTGGTGTTTTAGTTGTTTGGATCTTGCAATCTTTGAGTGTGAAGTACCATCCCTATTTGGTTTTTCTTGTCCCAAGCCAAACTCTTCCTAAAAGCCCAAGTTTTATATCCACATGTATGTCCCCAACTTTTTCTGGGATTTTCTGGAGTTTGGGTCCGGAGACTCCGGTCCGAAACACCAAAAACACCGGTATGTCTAGAGACTCCGGTTCTAAGACCGGAGACTCCGGTCTCGTGGTTTTCGTAGAACATAAAGGGGTCATGGTGGAAAGGTTTACTCATTCCCCTTTCATCCACCCCCGACCCTAACCCTCCTCTACGCCGCCACAGCCTCCAGGAGCCCGTCCAGCTGCCCCTCTACCGCTGGACTCCGCCCATCCGGGCTCCCATAAACTCCCCCTCGAGTATCCCCTCCAGGAGCTCCTCCATGGCCGACCAGGGTGACAAGGGTACCCTCTCTTCTCTCATTTTACATCTAGGGTTTACTCTAGATGCACTTTTTTTGGAGAGCTGGTCCTTCTTACTTGAAATAGAACCTCCCTAGGTGTGATTCCCCTACTAGAAATCATATTTAGATTGTTTGGTTCCGATGTTTTAGAGTGTACATGGTCAGATCTGTCGCCAAACCGGATACTCCGGTGTAGAAGCTAAAGAATGTGCCAAGAATCTTTTGTTGTTTTCTTATTTCATCCTATGGACATGCATGCTCATCTACTGCTTTGTGTTATTGCTTTTTGGCTGCTTTTTGTTTTCAGGGAAAAGGACTAATTCCTCCTCCTCCAACATCCTGTCAACCCAAGGAAGTCTCGTGCTCACTCTCGCAACTACCTCATCACCAATCCGGAGACTGAGAAGGTTGCTCGGCATAGGACTCTTTGTCGGATATATACTGATTAGGGTATATCCGACATTGGTCTAAAGAGTCGGATTACTAGGGTGGCCTGTTGGTAATGGATTACAGCCCATTAGGCGGCCCAGTAAGCTGATGCGCAGGAAGCCAGATTCCAGAAGAACTCAGACCATGGCCTAAAGTGGTGCGGCTTGAAGGAGAAGACGGATTCCTTACTTTTCAAGTTAGATACTTTCCGTAGTATTCTAGGTTTCCTTTCTGTAAGCCCAAACCCGGCTATCTATATAAAGCTGGGAGGGAGAGACGAAAGATACAGACAATAAGCTAGAATCCAACTCACCTAGAAGTTGATCCTCGCCGAGTTAGCGAAACCCTACTCACATTGTACTTTGTATACTTCAAGCTTCAGCCCTGATTTAGTGAGATTGTAGGAGTAGGAACATCGCCTAGTTGTGTCGTACCGAACCTGGGTAAATTTGGTGTTCTCGATTGTCGTACTGCCACGTCCCCTATGTCTCTACCCGTAGGCTCATGGCACCCCCGTCTATGATCCTTACTACGATGTCTCGATAGTTGGCGCCCACCGTGGGGCTAGCGACGTCAGGTGTTATGTTTCGATCGGGGATACTCGGCGGAATCGGCAGTACCATAACTGTCGGAAGCCCGGAATTCGATAATGATGTCGGGCGCTTCCTCGACAATGGATCGTACATGCCAGCACGGAATATCTGGTAAGTGCCTGCGTTTTACCGATTGGATGTGTAAACATCTTTACGGGTTAACTGCAGAAGCAATGGGATTCTGTGGTGGAAGCAAATTTATCCCACCCGCCATGTACCCAGTTGAAGAAAACTATGATACCGGATTCTGCTCAGATCGCCAAAACCCTGAATTTGCTGCCTCTTCGGAGATGCCTGCAATCAGATATCACTTCATTGGCGTGGTGCAGTCCGAGGTCGCTGAAAACACGGAAGTAAGCAATCCCGTGGAAGAAGCAGAAAACAACAATCCCACAGAACAAGTGGAAGATCCGACACCCGTCAATGAAACGACGAACTCGGAAGCCGACTCCGTACTAGCTGCCATAGAAGCAAGATTGGAGTCGGAACCTGGATCTGAAGACATAGATTCAGAAGACAAAGATGAAGACACTTTCAAAAGAAAGGTCAAATCTATGCAGGGGCTTCCATGAAGTACTTATGGCAAAGCCGACTAAAAACTCGGATGCCGAAGAAGATGAAGATCCCAGAACACCTCCACCAGATGAGAAAAGAGAGGATGGCGAAACCAGTCCCATATATCCTGATGTCAAGGAATTGACAGAAGAAGAACCTGGAAAAAGGCCTCCCTTTTCCAAGAAGAAAAAGAAGACCGCCAAGAAACTCCAGTACAAGCTCCAGAAGAAAAAATTGGCAGATATTGCTAACCAAAACCTGGAAGCAGGAGGAGGAAGCGGAGTCACACCTGTGGAGAAGAAAAAGAAAGAAATCTATGTTCCCCAAATGTCGGAACATGACGAGATTGATCTGATCAAAACCCCGGTTGGACCGTGCGAGCCACCGGAAGTGCTGGAAACCAGAAGGCAATCCCTTATGCGGCAGCAGCAACAACTATTCTCAAGAAAATCTCCTCAAATCCCAAGCTACTTTAATGCAAAGCAGGAGGAAATTGAAGAATTCGAAAGACGAAATATGTCCGGGATAAAACCCACGAGATTACCCGGAATCGCAAGGCCGGATGTGCTGCCAGCAAAAGAACGGTTGCAAAACCCTTCTTGGCAAAGACAGGTTGACGGCGTAAACGTTAAGGGCGAACACATCTACAAAACCGCAGCTGAAAACGCGGAAGCCGCGTTCGCCATCCTTAATGACGATCTGTACTCCAAAGACGAAAAGCTTCAGGGAGTGTATGCTATTCTGGGAAAAGCATTACAACAGCAACAGCGAGGACATGCAAGATTAGGGAAGTTGCACGACGACTCGGCCCTATGCAAAACTGCCACTTGTGCCGCTGGAGCACCTGGACCTGGCAAACCTGGAGATTCAGGCGATTCTAAGGAAAAGAAGGGAGATCCCAAGAAGGACAAGAAAATCACGGATAATAGGGATGAAGCATCCAGAACAGGATCCCACCCACCAAAAGGTGGAAATCCCCGTAACCATAAAGAACGGGAGGAACAAAACCGGAATGACGGAAAAATGATGCCGCCTCCGAGACGCCAAGCTGAAAAGGCCGGAAGATATGAAAATCCTCACAGGCGTGAGAGATCCCGTACTCCTCCTACGAACAAAGAAAGGCCAAGGAGTAGAACTCCGCCTTATTCCAAAGGACACGATAACGGACGAAATAGGGATAATCCCGGAAGAGCGCATTTGCGCAACAATGGGCCAGAAAGGAGCAGATCCCCCTCCTGTCCATTCTGTCGGCAGATATTCCGCACACGTCGATAAGGTGGAAAGAGATGATCTATACTTTGGACCTAAGTGTTTCACTGACAGGATCCGAAGAATAACCCTACATTCTGGCTTTTCCAAAGTTGGTCCAACTTACCAAAAGTACACCATAAGTACAAACCCGGATGCATGGCTCTCAGATTACTATACTGTCGTTCAGATCAACAAAGGGATGGACCTAGAAGCGGTGAAATTTCTCCCCCCTAATGTTGCTGGATGGAGCCAGAGATTGGAACAACGGGCTTTCGTCAAGAACCATGGATTGCTGGGATGATATGGCTAGAGTATTCGCTCAACACTTTTGGGGTACGTACAAACGCCCTAAGAGCATCAACCAGCTAAATTGCTGCGTCCAATTTGAAGACGAGTCGTATGTCGACTTTATATCAAGATGGAAAGCAATGAAGAACAGCTGCTCTGGAGTAAGTGATGTAGAAGAAATGCACGCTTTCATCAATGGATTAAAACCCGGCCTTGTACAGTTCATGGTTGGATCAAAGGATCACAAAGATCTCGGATCTATGCTTACCATCGCCAATGAGCATGCAACGGCTGAAGATGATATCAGAGCAAGAGGTGGAAATATTGATGCTTTGGTTCAGGCCAAAAAGGCACCATGTTCTAAAAAGAAGGCTACTCCAGAGGCACAGGCAAAACCCAAAGAAGTAAATGTAACCTTTGGAAAGGATAATGGCAGAAAATGGAAATGAAGAAGCACAGAACCTATCTCCTACTCCAAGGAAGAGTGGGAAAAGATAAAGTCGGAAAACTGTGTCCACCATTCACAATTTGGGAAGTCTACCCATACAAATGCGCAGTGCCACCTCAACAAGCATATGAAGGGCACTACAGGATCCGGGAACAAAGGAAAGAATTCCAAGAGGAAGTTCAGCAAGCAAAAGCCAGAAGCTGAGAAAAAGAAAGTGAATCGGAAACTGACGATAAATCCCAGGAACATCAGCGAAAAGGCGAGCCAAAATTCCCGAGAGGTGAAGGAGAATGTAACCTAACTTTCCTGGCAACTCCCTCAGCAAAACAGGCGAAAAGGACACTTCGAGAAATCAACGCGGTTGTTCCACCAACACCAAAGTACTTGAAGTATTCAAATACGCCAATTACCTGGGATCAGTCAGATCATCCTGGAAACATCCCAGAACCCGACACGCATGCTTTGGTCGTAAGTCCAATTGTTCAAAACACTAGGCTCAAAAGAGTGCTGATGGATGGAGGATGTAGTATCAACATCAAGTACCTGAGTACATTGAAACAACTACATATTTCCGAGACTCAGCTCAGGCACAACAATATACGGTTTCATGGTATTGTTCCTGGCAGACAAACACAATCGCTAGAAGAAATTTCCCTAGATGTAACCTTTGGAAGTAGAGAACATTTCCGCCAGAAAAAATCTCATTCGAGGTGGTGTCGTTCGAAAGTGTATACCATGCAATACTCGGACGTCCAGATTTCGCCAAGTTCATGGCAAGATCATGTTAGATCTATAACATGCTGAAGATGTCAGGGCCGAAAGGCGGAGTAATTAGCATAGCCGGAGATTACAAATTGGCGAAAGAGCCGGAGAAAGGAAACGCCCTTTGCGCTGAGCTGGTCATCGCAAGGGAGGAATTGAAAGAGTTAGCTAAGGAAGTTTCGCCGATGGAAATGCCGTCAGGAAAAGAAAGTCGGAAGCCGGCAGATAGCTTCAAGGCCTCGGAAAACACAACACAGGTTATCCTAGATCCCAAAGATCTGACAAAATTTGTCGTAGTGGGAACCGGGATGACTGACAAATAGGAAGACGCGCTCATCAAGTTCCTCTGTGAGAACTGGCATATTTTTGCCTGGTGTCCTGCGGACATGCCGGGAGTACCCAGGGAACTTGCTGAGCATCAACTAAAAGTGATTCCAGGTTCAAAACCCGTCAAACAAGGTCTCCGTCGTTTCGATGGAAGACGACGGAAGGCTATAGGCAAGGAAATTATCCGGCTTTTAGCAGCTGACTTTATCCGGGAAGTCATTCATACTAATTGGTCTGCGAATCTAGTATTAGTCCCGAAGAAAGACAGTATTGTTCTTAGGATGTGTATAGATTACACCGGCTTGAACAAATTGTGTCCAAAATATAGGTTCGCGTTACCGCGAATCGATCAAATAATAGATGCCACTGCTGGCTCTGAGCTTTTATACTTTTTGGATGCTTATTCCGGGTACCATCAAATACGTATGAAGGAGGATGATCAAATAAAAACTTCCTTCATAACCCCGTATGGAACATACTACTACATAATCATGCCCTTTCGCTTGAAGAACGCCGGTGCAACTTACCAGCATTGCATGAAAAGATGCTTGCATAATCAAATCGGCAAAAACGTCCATGTTTACGTCGATGATATTGTCGTAGTTTCCAAGGAAAAGGATACACTCCTTGAAGATCTGCGAGAAACTTTCGAAAATTTGCGCACTTATAAAATGAAGTTGAATCCATTAAAGTGCGTTCGGGGTTCCCTCAGGAAAGCTTCTAGGTTTTATCGTTTCTCATAGAGGAATAGAAGTAAACCCCGGAAAAGATCAAGGCAATCTTGAATATCACAAGGGCTACGTGCTTAAAAGATGTCAAAAGATTGACGGGTTCTGCAGCCGCAGTCAGCAGATTCATAAGCCGGCTAGGAGACAAAGCTCTGCCATTATACAAATTGTTGAAGAAATCCGACAAATTTGAATGGACGAAAGAAGCGGACAAAGCATTAACCCAGCTAAAAGATACCTTGATGAAAGCTCCGATTTTGGCATCCCCGAAAGACGAAGAACCCATGTTACTGTATCTTACAACAACAAACAGGGTTATCAGCGCGGTGATAATTGTGGAAAGGTGGAAAGATAAACAAAGTATACCAGATCAACATCCAGTGTACTATGTTAGCGAAGTATTCTCCGAGTCAAAGCAAAGGTACCCACATTATCAAAAACTGTCATATGGCGTGTTTTTTGCGTCACGAAAACTTCGCCATTATTTCCAAGGACATTCCATAGCAGTGGTAAGCAAAGAACCACTAGGGGATATTATCAACAATGCGGACGCAACATGCCGAGTTGATAAATGGGGCATTGACCTCGCTGCGTTCGACATTAAGTACCAACCCAGGACGGCAATTAAATCTCAGGTGTTGGCAGATTTTGTCGCTGATTGGACAGAAGCAATGGAAAACACACCAATGCCGGAGTCGGAATATTGGATCATGCATTCTGACGGATCCAAGATGAAGGAAGGCGTCGGAGCTGGTGTAGTGCTTAAATCTCCAAAATATGACATTATGGAGTATGTATTACAAATACACTTCAACGTCAGCAACAATGTAGCAGAATACGAAGCTTTGCTTCATGGCTTGCATATTGCAAAGGAAATAGGCATCAAGCATATACTCTGTTATGGCAATTCAGATTTGGTACAGCATCAGCTAAGCCAAACATGGGGTGCCAAAAGCCCCATCATGGCCGAATGTCGGAGAACTGTGGACGATTTTTCCATTTGCTTCCTAGGATTTGAAGTACTCCATATTAAAAGGGAAGAAAACTGGAACACGGATGCATTAGCCCGCATGGGATTGGAAAGAGTGAAAACCCTACCACCTGGTGTGTTTGTCCAACATTTTCATGAACCATCAATCAAAGGTCGAGATGTTGATTATCCTCTCGTTTCCGAGTCAATTGAAGTCATGCTTTTTAAGACGGACTGGACAATTCCATATTTAAACTTCTTAGTTGATCAGAAGTTCCCGGATGGAGCAGACGAGGTCTTGCAAAGATAGATACAACAACGATGCAAAGGATACACGATAATTAATGGTTGCCTGTATAAACGCAGTACTATCGAAATTTTTCAGCGGTGTACTTCACTAGAAGAAGGACGAGAAATTTTGCAAGAAATCCATGCAGGAGACTGCGGACATCATGCTCAATCAAAAAGCATTGTCAAAAAAGCATTCTGCATGGGGGTTTTCTGGCTAACAGCCAAGGCAGATGTAGAGCACATAGTGAACACATGTGTGCCGGATGCCAGTATTACGCCAAGCAGACGAATATGCCAGCTCAAGCACTAAAAACTATCCCTATAACATGGCCATTTGTGGTCTGGGGCTAGATATGATGGGACAATTCAAAACTGCAAGAGGCAGACTTACACATCTACTCGTTGCAGTAGATAAGTATACCAAGTGGGTAGAGGCGAAACCCATCAAAAAAATTGATGGTGTGACTGCCAGGAATTTCATCATTGACATAGTCATGAGATACGGCGTCCCACACAGCATAATCACTAACAACAGGACAAATGTCTCTATTGAAGAGTTGGCAAAATATTACCGACAAACGGGAATTCGCCTAGATCTAGCATCTATGGCACACCCACAATCCAATGGACAGGTCGAATGAATGAATAGTTCTATCATGCAGGGAATACACCCAAGACTCGAATCTCCTCTTCATAGAGCAGCTGGAGCATGGGTAGAAGAATTGCCTTCCGTGCTTTGGAGTATTCGAACGACGCCGAATAGATCAACTGGACAAACCCCGTTTTCCCTGGTTTATGGCATAGAAGAAGTGCTTCCTACGGACATGCTCCATGATAGCCCAAGAGTGCTAGCATACGAAGACTCGGATGCCGAAAATGCACGACAGGATGTCATCGATCTTTTAGAAGAAGAACGAGAGCTTGTGCTACAAAGATCCGCCATTTATCAGCAGGGACTGCGACGATTTCACAGTGGCAAAGTCAAAAATCATTCTTTCAAAGAAGGCGACCTATTGCTAAGATTGGTGCATGAAAGAAAGCACAAATTAGCCCCAGTTTGGGAGGGACCGTTTTTCATTAGCAAGGCTATAAAGAAAGAGAAAGATAGATATTCGGGATATGGAAGATGATCCCAAAAGACCGAATCGCAAAAGAAAGAGAAAGATAGATATTGAACTAGGAGAGACAAAGAGACCTTGGAGCATCCAGCAGTTACGTCTCTTCTATACTTAGTTCAATTTCTATGTAAACATCTTTGAGATCATGAAATAAAGTTGTCGGAATTCATGCATTTTTGTTTCATCTGTTCTTTTCATACAAAGCATAAGTCTGTCTTATCTATTTTCCCAATGATCTTTCAAAATACTCAATGTTAACCCGAATTGTGCCTGCGTGCTCGGAATTATAAACCTGAATGCATCCCAGGCTAAGGAGGCTTAAGGAAACCCAGATTGTGCCTGCGTGCCTGAGTTTCATACATTTTTAAAAATCCTTACTCTTTCCTAAGTATTATCTGATTGTTTATGTGTTGGGTCACTGAAATTAGTAAGAAAAAATGCCTTAGTACAATCCATGTTTCCGAGTTTTGACTCATAGGTTAAACCCAGTCACTTGGCATGAAGATTAAGTGCTATTGAGCTATTTCAACACTAAGGACAGTCAAAATATATAAACCAGAGAACTTAGAAGGCAAAGGAGTTAAAACCCGAAAAATCTTGCAAAGACATAAACTTTACTGCAAAAGCGGGATACTTGTTTATACAAATGATAGATAGCACTACAATGGATATTACATTGAGAGAATAGTAATGCTTCTATTTTCCTGCCATCTACCCAGGAATCAAGCGGCCTCTTCGGGATCCGAGTCATCCTCCTCGCTTCTGGAATCCTCAGGAGTTGTCGGAATTTCCTCCTCGGGGTAGAAGGTGGAGATGTTCACCATCTGCGCTATCTTGGTAGCGTGGCCTTTGACATAGTTTAAGATGTTGTCTCGCTGCACGTCCGTGTATCCTTGAGGGATACCGGTCGCTACGTGCCAAGACTTGGCGGTAGTGTAGTGCATACGCATGAGCCCAAGGGCCATGCGTGCACCACCACGAGCTGCGGAGCGAAACCAGGACTCCTTCCGGTTCACCACCTCCGCGATCGCCTCCGGGAGTTTGCTAACTTCCGAGAGTTCTCCTGCTTTGTCGGGAATGTACTTACTGATAAGTAACATCCCCGCGGACTTCAGCGCGGCGAAGACTCTCCCGAAAGCCCGGATTCTGTCAATCCGGGTAAGCAAGGGGTTTCCCTCTGTTCAAAACAACAAAGAAAAGTTAGAAAAAACAGAGGAGGAAAAAAGAAAAAATACCAACAAAAGGTATAAGGAAAAATCTGGTAAAAGTGTTATAAACTTACCAAAAATCCTGTCCATTTCAACATCTTCTTCAAGGCGTTGATTTAGAGCATTATCTAAGTCCAAGATGGTGGCCTTGTCCTTCTCGGCCTGGCTAGAGGCCTTAGACTCGGCAATGCCAACAGCCAGCTGACTGGCCTCTAGATCTTTTTGGAGCTTCACGTTGATCTTGTGAAGTTCCATGTTCTCCTTTCGGAGGTTCTCGGCATTGCCGGTATCTTCAGCTATTTGCTTGGTTTTCGCCAAAGAAGATGAAAAGCAAGGAAATTGAAGAGATCAAAACTCAGAAAATGACTTAGAAAAATCCTTATAGAAATAGCAGTGTGAAAGAATGAAAAACTTACCTGCTGATTCATTCAGCTCATGCTGAGCGGAGGCCAACTCCGATTCTTTCTCTTCAAGAATATTAAGGAGAGTTTTCACCTCCTTATTCTTGAAGGTAAGTTTACTAAAAACTTCCATGTTTATTGTCTCGGCAGTTTGCTGAAACATGGACAAGGGAAAGAATGCTTAAGTCACAAACAAGAAAGAACAGGAAGAAATCATTCAGTCAAAAAGTATACAATTGGCTAAATGCTTGGGGGCTAGAGATATTTACCTGGCTCATTCTTATAAGACTTGCCAGATTTTCGTTGAATTTCTTTGTGTTTTCGGCAAAGAGAATTCTGACGTGGCAAAGGCCGTCTTATATGACCTGCCGAGGCGAGAACACGTAATTATTCCTAACTATAAGCCCGCCTTGCAGCCAGGGACGGATTAAAGGAGTTGGAGCGAAGTACTTTGTCGCCCACGGATGGATATATCCGTGTTCGTCAAAGGGCTCTTCTTTTACCTTGAAATCCTTGTCAAATGTCGGGATAGGCTCCTCCTCTGGAACATGCGAAGGACCTCCCATTTCCGGCTCCTCCCTTTCCCTTGCGTCCGACTCGGATGCAATGGGCTGGCTGGATTGCAAGGGGTATTCGCCTTCCCTTGCCGCTGAGTTTTCCTCCCCTGCTGCAGTCGGGGTGTCGGGTGAAGCAGCGGGAGATGGTTGTGCTCCTCTCCTAACCACAACCTTATGTTTCTTCCGGCGTTTTGGCTTCAGAGTGGTAGGAGCAAGGCTAGAGAGGAAAAGCAATAAATTCCGAGAAGTAAGAATCCGAGAAACAAAAATGCATGCAATAAAAAGCATAGAAAACCCTTGCTAAATATGATGTTAAATATGACTGATGGAGGTTCTCATTTTATTCATGGTGGTTTTATAAAAACCCTTGCTAAATATGATGCTAATCATAGAATTGCCTCGTCTTATCATCCCCAAACCAGTGGGCAAGTGGAATTATCAAATAGAGAAATTAAAACTATCTTGCAAAAGACTGTTAATAAATCTAGGAAGAATTGGTCTGATAAGTTGAATGATGCTTTATGGGCCTATAGAACTGCTTATAAAAATCCTATGGGTATGTCTCCCTATAAAATGGTTTATGGAAAAGCTTGTCACTTGCCTTTAGAATTAGAACACAAAGCTTATTGGGCAGTGAAAGAACTTAATAATGATTTTAAACTTGCTGGTAAGAAAAGAATGCTTGATTTGAATCATCTAGATGAATGGAGATGTGAAGCTTATGAAAATGATAAGCTCTTCAAACAGAAAGTTAAAAAATGGCATGATAAAAGAATCCTTAAAAGAGAGTTTCATGTTGGTGAGAAAGTTCTGTTGTATCGGTCTCGTCTCAGATCTTTTGCAGGAAAATTACTTTCCAGGTGGGAAGGACCTTATATTATTGAAGAAGTGTATTGTTCGGGTGCAATCAAAATTGCTTCCCTCAAAGATAACACTACACAAGTGGTAAATGGGCAAAGAATCAAACATTATATTTTTGGGGATTCTTATGATGAAGATGTTGATGTTATCCAAGTAATGACTCCGGAGAAATTTATAAGAGGGAAGATTCCAGAATCTGCAGAGTCTGTTTTAAAATAGGTAACAGTTATGTTAAGAAAAAAGTTCACGGATTACGTTCCAAGTTATAATTTATTGGTTTTTGGAAAATATGAAAAATACCGAGCCGAAGAAGAGTCGGAGAAGGTTTCCAAAGGCACCACACCACCTGGGGAGCGAGCCCACCCTTGGCCGCGCCACCCTATGGTGTGGGAGCCGTGGAGCCCCTCTCTGACTCGTTTTAGACCTGGACTTTTCTTTTGTTACGCATATTTTTGCTATATAACCCCTCGGACCCACCCCCCAGGTTCGTATATCATTTTCTCGTCGTGTTTCTGTTTCGAGCCATTTCTGCCAGGATCTGTTTTCAATTTTAGAAGCATCATGGTCTCTGCCAACAACAACACGGGGAAGGGACCGAAGGAAGATGATATCCAAGACCGGAAGCCAGAGGGGGAGATCGAGAGTGGAGCTGAAGGAGATGTAGAAGAAAACTATGAGTGCGTCCACGCGCTACCATCGCAAGCATTGGAGTGGTTGCAAAACCTTCCAAGCAAACAGTGAGGATGAGCACGGAGGGAAGGCCCCACGTCACTTCTTAGCTTCAAGGACACCACTTTCAGGCATAAAGAAACCTTTCCATACTTTAATTCTTGAGTATCAATCTAGGAGGGTACCCGATGAAAAGTTTCCTTCTTGCTGGGATATGGATCGTTCTAACCATGCAGATGAAGAAAGCTCTCGACCTAAGGAGGTGCGGGGGAAAAATCTTGATGGCTGGAATTCACCGTCTGACAAGCATGCAAACCGTATTGATCACAATACGGAGATGATGTGTATGCCTATGTTCACAATTGAAGATCTGAAGAAATCAATTGATAAGCTCATTGAGAAGGATTCGCCACCACCACCGAAGAATTGATTCGGCATTGATATTGGTATTGAAATCCAAGCTTGAGGGAGTTCCGTGGTATCACACCTTTATCTTTCACTCTTTTTACATTTTAGTAGAATCATATCGTGAGTAGAGAAAATATCATATAGTATGGTTTGCGGTATGAAAGTGTCACTCTCTAGTTGGTTATCATTGTATCCCTTGGTATGAGTTGCCGTAATGAAATATTAATGAGAAGTTTCATCATCTACTTGCTCTACTTTATTTTAGTTTGAAATTTTTGTTATGTGATTGATCTTGTTATTAGTATTGGTATCAATTTTGGAGCTTCAAGTTAATCTAGTTGGTTTTGGCAAACCTAGCATTGGTCAGTAGCAATAATACATTGAGACTTAAGTAGAAAAGAGGGAGTTTCATGTAGATATATTATTCCATGATCTTTCTTTCTTGTTAGCTTATAATCTTAGTATTCTCAAATAAGTTTGTTTGTACCTTCAAGGAAGATTGCATGATTGGCTTTATCATATATGTTTTTGTTTGTTTTACTTCAATTCTTATGCTTGCTAGCCAAAAACCTGTACTGAGAGGGAATGCTTCTCGTGCATCCAAACCTTGAGCCCCAAAACCTTGCCATATGTGGTATTTCACCGCCACTCCAAGTAAATTGCTTGTGTGCTACCTTTAAACCTTCAAAATTACACATGTTTTGTGCCCCTATTTTAGCTCATGAGGATGCAAATAGAGAATCTTTATCTCACTTTTTGATTGGATTTCACACCCTCGACTAGTGGCTTCATCCGCTTATCCAAATGCTAGAAGAGCTGGCAGCGGGGTTCCCAGCCCCAAATAATAATACAAATTCTCTTCACTATTTTTGCCCCTGATTTATCAGTCAAAGCATAATTGTGTAAACAAAAGAGAAAGATGGATGACCTTCTATACCAGTTGCGTCCTTCTATGGGATCCGCTCTTGTGAAGTCTAGTTAGCTTGTGACGTACCGTATTTTCTGTTTGCTATTCGTTCACATAAACATACACCTCTCTCAACATTAGACACTCCTCCATGGTATGCGATTGTTGACAGGCACCCGGGGATTCGGTTAGCCATGGTTTGTGTAAGAAAGGTTGGGAGGAAAGTCAACCATTTTATACCTCTATTTTACAAAATAAAATCTCTAGCACATGTGATCCATGCTTCCTTCTGCGAAGGGCCTATCTTTTACATTTATCTTGAGTCAGTAAACCTACTTCTTTTTGTCTTAAGAAAGCATTTGAGTTGTTGTGATTCATCCATCTATATGTTGATTTACTCAATCATGTTCTTTATTCTTCCTTGTTTGTACAAATACTTTTATCTGTTTGAATACCACTTTGAAAGTTACCAATGTGTGCAAAGAGACTGTTATAATTGAGCATGATAAACTCTGCAATATAAGCTCTAGTATAAAGACTCTGATCGAAAGATAAGTACACTGTTAATTGTTCTCTAACCAAGAAAGAAGTTTGCCTTTACCAATTTTGATTTCCTTTTGCACCTTTATTGTTCCTTTACTTGTTTCAAGTTTGATTATATGAGAAGAAGTTGTTGTCTAAAATGACTTGTTCTTTGTTAGATGTGATGCCTCTTGTCCGTATTTTATTTATCGACACCTCACTCCATAAACATGTGGTCATGTTTACTCAGTTCAGTTTCGCTTGGGGACAAGCGAGGTATAAAATTGGGGGGAGTTGATATGTCCATTTTGCATCACTGTTTTATATTGTTATTTTCTGTTATTCATCGATATATTTCATGTTATGATGCACCACTTATGTTATTTTATCTTATTTTGCATGTTTCATAATTTTTGGAGAATAAACACCGGAACCAGAAATCTGATGGAAAAAGCACTGTCGAGATACCCTATTTCAGAAGTTCAGAAGAAGAGGGGGACACCGGAGATGTCTTAGAAGTTCAAAGGAGGAGGCTAGCCAGAAGGAGAGCCAGAGGGGGGCCACCAGGGGCCTATACCTTGGGGTGGCGTGCCCCCTGGACGCGCCGCCAGGTGATGTGGCCACCCTAGCCCACCTATGGTCGATCCCTTTCAAGTACTTGACCCCCAGGGAACCCTAAGCCCCAGAATATCATCGAAGAATTATTCCACCGCCGTGTCGGGGCGGAAAACACCAGAGAGAGAAAAGCTCTCCGGCAGGGAGAAATCTGCCGGGGAAATTCCTCTCCGGAGAGGGGAAATCATCGCCATCGTCACCGTCATTGCTCCGGGCATCATCAATGTAACATCCCAAGTATGAAAAACAACCCTAGAATGTTTGCTTTTTGTTAATTTATGTTTTGCATCATGTCATCATAAGCATTGCATTTGTTTGCCCTTGTTTTTTCCATTTGAATTTCAAACAAATTTCAAATTCTTGTTTCATACTTGTTCTGTTACAATTTTTTCAAATGAAACATTCAAATCAAAACAACCAATTGTTTCCATTAAACTTGAAAGATCAAACCATTAACTTGCTTAAGTTTAAATAATTCATTTAACACCAAATTCACTCAATTTCATTTAAATTTTCAAACAGCAACAAAATGCAAAATTTTGAAAAACAAACAATGGCACAGCTGGGCTTTGGTAAATAACAAACTATAAGAATTATCACCAAATTTTTAAAAACCCCAAAAACCCTTATTTTTCTCTCCTTTTCTTCCTTTTCTTTTTCTGCAAAAAAAAAACAGAATCAGAAAACAGAAAAACAAAAAAAAGAGAAGGGGGCAGGCCAGCCAAGTGGGCTGAGCCCACCAGCCCACGGCCTGCATACCCCTTCATCCCCTACCTCTGTACGGCAGGGCATCGACGATGCCCACGTCGACAGGCAGAGGATGGGACGGCCAGCAGCGCCTCCTCCTCCTCCTTATAACCATGCCCGAGGGCTCCTCCTCGCTGCCCTAGCTTCCCTCCTCCCTTTCTCCTCGCGCCGCCGCCGTATTTCTTCCTCCTCCCTCCTCTGCTTCTCTGCTCTCTGAACCACCGCACACCACCGCCACCAACTCCGGCGATCGCCGCCGCTATGGACCTCCTCCGCGCAGGTTGAGCACGGGAATCGTTTCCCCGTGGCTCCGTCTTCCTCCTCGACACCGCACCGGGATCCGGGAGCAACGGGATAGCCGTCGCCGTCTCCGCATGTCGCCGTCGATCACTGTCACCTCACCGAGCACGTCCACCTCCTTCTTCCTCTTCCCCGGTGAGCACCCTCCTCCATCCCTTCATTTCTCTCCCGATGCGCGCACACATCTGGCACCTCCCTGCGCAACACGCACGAGCAGCAGCAGCGCGGCGTCGCCGCCGATGACCACCGTGCTCCTCTGTCAGGTTCAAGACTGAACCTTTGTTCAGTTTCGTCAGATAAGCGCAGCTGCACCTCAAAACCGCACGCGCCTCGCTACTGTCACGATTCGATCCGCACCGTAGTGGCTAGATCTAACGGCGCGCAGCGCGAGGGCGTGGGTTCGAATCCCCGCAGTGCAGAATAAAACCCACATTTTTGCTCCTTTGCCACGCAGGCACGCAGGCCCCACCTGCCATTGGCAGTGGTGGCCACGCAGGCACACACACGCGCGCCACGCAGCGCCAGCTGGGCGCTGGCCCACACGCCAGTGACCCAGGGGTTGATCTGCTGCGTAGAAAAGGTTTCCAGGGGCCGTTCTGTAATTTCTTTTTTGCATCCAAGCCCCAGGACCAATCTGAAAACTTTTAAAATCACCAAATAGCCCCTGTAAATTCAAATTCAAATAACTTGTGCATTTCAAATCCAAATTGAATAAATAAAATATGTTTTCCATACCAAATTTAATTCTCTACATGTTTAAACCATTTGTATACTGTTTTGAACATTTCAAATGTTTTCAAAAATTCAAATTCAAACTACTATTTCAAATTTGGTCGAATTCATAACTAATTCAAATTTAATTCAAATGGCACATATAAAATATGTTTTCCATGCAAAATTAAACAAGCTTTACAATTATAAACTTTGTTTCCTGTTTTGAATAATTAAAATTGGTTAAATAATTTAAATCTTTTTTAAGTCATTTAAAAATTGCTAAATTCATAACTTGGTCAAATTAAATTCTTTTTGAACATATAAAATATGTTTTCAAACCAGAAAAGTATAAACTTTCCAAATATGAATTTTATTTAATGTTTTGAACAAATAAAAATTCAAATAATTTCATACTTGAATTAAATTCATTTAAATCTTGTTTAAACTTGTTTAATTCATAATTAATTCATTTTAAATCCTTTGTCAACAAATGAAACATGTATTCCACCTAAAATTTTGTGTTCTTTCCAAATATGAACCTTTTTTTATCTATTTCGAACATTTAAAATTGGTGAAAACAACAAATGCTTGTGTAACTCATTTAAGAAGCCAAATTTCATAACTTAATAAATAAAATTCCAAACTTGGTAAACAACATATCAAATTGAAGCTATTGTTGTTTTCTTAAATTTTTCCTCATCCATGCATCATTCTAATCAACTTTCACATGTTGGTTATTTGTAGATCATTTAATTCAACCTTAATTCATGGGATTTTCTATATGCAACCCAAATTGCATATGGTCCCATTTAATTATGTTACCATGTCAACTAGCTTATCTTTGATGCATCAATTAAATTGTCATGCATCATCCCATGTTTGTGCATTATGCCATGTTATTGATTGTTCGTCTCTCTTCGTTGTTTGTTTGCTTCTTCCCGAATAGACGACGACGTTGAGACATACGAGGTTTACGACACTACTTCAGAGGAGTTAGCCCAGTACCAGGCTACTGAGTTTGCAGGCAAGTATTCACTCACAAGAACCATTGTGTCCTTTCCACACTGGATATCGATACTTTCCGTTGTCTATTTCTGCTAGCCTTAAGATTCGTTGCTTGTGTTCCGATCCTATCACATGTTATCTTGTAACCCTGATATAGCCTATCCTCCACACCTATAACCCCATTGCTTGCTGCATGTGTCTTACTAGCATGCTTAGGGTTGTTTATGCTCGAGTCTGTTGTCCGTTATTTCTGTTATCATATTTATTATGTTCTGGGGCTCGACGTTTAAACAACAACCTGCTAATGTTCGAGGTAATGCTAATTTGATGATAAGGCACCGGCAGGAGGCCGAGTATGGTTTTGAGGCCTGCTAGTGTCGACCTTAATTAGGAAAAGGTTCTTGTCCTCTAGATCCATGATGAGCGCGCTAACCGCATGTGGGAAGCGTGTATGGGAGCCCCCTCAATTTGATTCGATTCGCATCTCGTCCAAATCGCCTCATTTAGTTCGGGTTTTCCATTTGCCGCATGCATATGCAGGTGCGAACCCGAGGCCAGGGTGGTAACTTTTGTAGTCGGCATTTAGGGAGACACGTTCTTAGAGTGCTATGAGGGTCCCCTTTTCTTCGTGGGGCTTGATTAGCCGTGCGCTCAACTGCACGGGGTTCTTTGGGCTTGATGCGAAGAAGGGTTGCGTTGTGTTGAGTGTCTCGCTTGGTGGGTTTGATCCCCGTCTGGCGGGATATTCTTACGTGTACGACCAAATTGGTGCATCCCTGCAGGGTTAAATCTTCTCAAGAAGCCGTGTTGTCCGCGGTTATGGATGACTTGGTGATAGGGCTGGCTAACAAGGATTAGACAACTTACACCTAATTGATAATAATTGTACTAGTAATAGACTTATTGACACAATAATTTGAACCATCATTAATCCAACGGTGTGGGTTATCCTCGGATTGCTTCTTTGGATAAGGGGCGAGATCCAGGATGGGTTTGTTTGAGGTTAGTAGTAGTTGGTTCCGATATGCTATCTTATCCCCTTCTCTTAGCCGGAAGTTGTAGCGTGTCTCTGTAGTTGGTTAGTGCAGCCTGCTGCCGCACTTTTGTATCACCTATCTTCCGTTGAACCCAAAGCATCTGTACTTGGTGTTGCCGGGTACACGTTGGTATCTTGTGCGTCTTGCTTGCCAGTACTTGTCTGTACTGACCCCTTTGGGGCTGTGGATTCTGCAGACTACGGTTCCGAAGATCCCCATGGTGGTTACTACGTGGAGTATGACGAGGCTGCTGACGAGTAGATAGCGGACCCGGGCAGGATCCGAGACATCGTGGATGGGCTCCGTCTTTTCGTTCCCGGCCTCTTAGGCCTTTTTGGATCTTGTCTGTACTCAGACACTTTGGATGCTTCCGCTGTGATGTAATGATGACTTGTTGGGACATGTGTCCTCTGGATGATTGTATTTGCTATCTCTGCTCTAGTGAGAGCTATTTGCCACTTATTCCTATTTCTTTGTGTCTTAGAGATTTGTTGTGATATCACTTGTTCAAATGTTGTTGACGTACCATGTGTGTATGTTATGAAGTACGTCAATGGAAGTAGTCGGATTTCTATGGGATGGTTTACGCAGACGATGAATAGTAGAGATTGGTTGTCACACGTTTACGTGTTGGCCTACTCATATTGAGATGCGGGTGCCGGTAAGCCCCGTAAGCCAATTATCTACTGTTTAGCGGGTTGTGAGTATCCTCTAGAAGTCCGGGTGCGACAATCAAGATCGTCATCGTCATCATCATCACCACCAGAACCATCACCCTCATCATCCACCTTCACCCCGTTGTAACAATTAGGGGCTTCTATCCTTGTTTTACATTAGATCTCTCTCCAAGTGTGGATTACTTGTTAGTAGTTGATGCTTGTGAGATTTATCGGTGTTAGCACTTTAAGACCAGATTGTTATCACCCATTATATCACCTCTGATTATGATCTATTTGATGTCTTGTGAGTAGTTCGTTTAGTTCTTGAGGACATGGGAGAAGTCATGATGTTAGTAGTGAAGTTATGTTGAAGTAATATCTCGTGGTTTGGTATTTAAGTTGTGGTGCTATTCTTCTAGTGGTGTCATGTGAACGTCGACTACATGATACTTCACCTTTATGGGACTAGGAGGATGGAATGTGTATTTGGCTACTAATTGTGGGGTTGCCGGAGTGAGAGAAACCTAAACCCCCGTTAGGAAACCAATGCACGAGGGAGCGTAGAATCTCGGAGTTTTAAGGTTGTGGTTAAATTTATCTTAATTACTTTCTTGTATTTGCGGATGCTTACGAGGGGTATAATCACAAGTTTGTATTAGTCCTAGTTGGGCGGTGCATTAGCATAGGTTCACCCACACAACACTTCACGAACCAATTGATATTAATCAACCGTAGTGAAGCGAAATCACTTTACAAAATTCCCATGTGTCCTCGAGAACTTTTGGTAGTCATAAGTAACACAACCGGCTTGTCCTTTACTCTAAAAAGGATTGGGCCACTCGCTGAAATATTATTTACTGCACTTTATTTACTCGCATTTTATTTATCTGTTATATCAAAAACCTCCAAACACCCGTTTGCTAATGTTTACAGTGAATCCTCTATCCAACCTGCTTGTCAACACCTTCTGCTCCTCGTTGGGTTCGACACTCTTATTTATCGAAAGTACTATGATACACCCCCTATACTTGTGGGTCATCAACCACCACGGAGTGTTTCGTTGCTTCTAGATCTGTTGTTGTTGAAGCCCCCTCTTGGATTTGCGCGAAAGGTCTCACGCCAACGGGTGTTGGATTCGACGAGATCTTGTGGCTCTGCAGCAAGAGCGTGCATCGCTGCAGGGCGCTCCACCGTGGCCGCCGTGTACCCCCCCAATGGCCTGCGGGGTGGGAAGTTGGGGCGCGATGGGTGACGCGCTGCACCGCCCCTGCCACCACCACGATTGAACAGATACATGGGGGGTCTCACTCCAGACCTAGTGGCCGTTGCAAAGGAACGACGATATCCTTCCACTGTACCCTTCCACGGCGAGTAGGCAACTGGTTTGAGGATCGATTGATGGATGCGATGGGTAACGAAGACAACCCTAGGTTTTCCCGCAGCTCGAGCTCTCTCCCAAATGTGGCTGAATCTCGAATGAGTCGTGGAAGAGGATAAGGCTGGGGGTGCGGGGTAGATATTCCCCCGCTTATTTTACAAAAAGCCCCCTACGTAATTCTCCTTTTC
Organism: Alopecurus myosuroides; assembly: GCA_028641055.1. NCBI lineage: Eukaryota > Viridiplantae > Streptophyta > Magnoliopsida > Poales > Poaceae > Alopecurus > Alopecurus myosuroides. The sequence goes on from CM054059.1 coordinate 392,271,251, forward strand.
ACGTGCACCTCGCACCGCATCAATGGTGGGCCACCTGGTGATGTGGTCCTCGATCTGTCGCCGACGAGTGGGTCCGGCTGCAAAGTCTGAGTAAACAACGCCTTAGGACCGAGCGGCTGCCGTGTCTGCGAAGGAGACCATGGCAATCGTGCTCGCTCGCGCTGGGAGAACCACCGCAAACCCACTGTCGCCGTGAAACATGGGAAACTCACCACCATTCCTGGTTCTACCACCTCTTCGGAGCTAACCTGACGAACATCAACCGCAATCCCATCCTCGCCAAGCAGAACCAAACGCTTATCCTCACATCGGAGAAGCAAACCACCCGAGCACGATCAATTCGATCCATCATTCGGCGCAAAAACCGCATCCCATCTCAACGACAACGGAGATCGAGAAGAAGAGGACTCACCGCCGGTGGGATCCGCCACTCTCGCACCAACCTTCGCCGTAAACGATTTGAACGCGATTGTGTCTCCTGCTCCGATGGACCTCCTGCCTATCCAATCAATCCACTCGAGGATCCCCTCATCTTCACCGAGGAGGATGAACCGGGCTACATCCCGCCGGAGCACCAACCACCCCTGCATGCGTCGTGGCGTAGGCGGCGAGGGTGAGCTCGAGGAGAACGTGGCATGCCACCGGGCAGCCTCCCACTTTGCCCGTGCCGCCGTGCGCGTCGCCTCGCTAATAACCTCTCTGGCCGCTTCGCTCATCTCCGTGGCCCCTAGGCGCCTAGATCGAGAAGCAAGTGATTCTGGCCGTCGTTCTTGCTCAGGTACAAGGCGAAGACAACACAACAGCACATGGCCACCGGCAAGGAACGTCTCCTTTGCGTGGTGGGATCGGAGACCTGCTACGCGGGGGCGAACATGCCTTGGCTCAAGATCGAGAGCGGCAACGGTGTTGGGGCGGAGCTGGGGTGCGGTTCGGGCGGCGCTAGGGACGGGGCGGTTAGCGCTGGGAGGAGAAGATAGGGGATGAGGCATGTGGCGGGGAGGATTGGAGGGGCACACCGGCGAGAAGTGCAGATCGACGGAACGGGAGACAGGGCGGTGGCGGCGTCCCCTCCTCGACGCCTTCTCTGCTCGAGATAAAACGCGAGGTATGGGTCGTGGATCAAGAATTTGAAATATCACGGCTCGGTCTCGGGTATAGCTGGCCATCGGGCCGGTCCGCCATAGAATTGGCACGGCATGGATGCGGCCCGGCCCTCTTGGCACGATTACTAATCGTGCCATTCCGGGCCGGCCTGCGTGCCTCGCTCGCGAGTTGGGCACGGCCCGTTGACACGATTAAGGCACGGCCGGCCTGACGGGCTGGGTGAGGCACGGCCCGATTAACCATATTTTGGCCCCGATTAAGGCCCAAATAGCCAGAAATTTAAAAATAAAAGGAAAAAACAGAAAAAAAAACCTCTAATCGTGCTGGGCCGGGCCGGCCTGCGTGCCATGATCTGGAAGTCGGCATGAGCCGGGCCGCGGCCCGTTATAGGCGTGCCGTGCCTAGGCCGGGCCAAAAGTGGCGTGCCTCGAGCCGGCCCATTTCACGCGGCCTGTTTGGACAACTATAGTCTCAGGTATTTTTGGGGATCTGCTTTTACTAAACCCCATTTCCAAATTTATTAAATATTTCTCTATGTTTGAAATATAACAACAGGATACTAATTGTGGTTTCACTAATATGTTGAAAATATACAATTTGAAAGTTCCAAAAAGGGTCTTAGGAAACAATAGTTGAACCATAGAAAATATTTCTAAAAATTGTTATAATCATATAAAAATTAATGTTTTCTATTAAAGTGACTATCATTGTTTCTTCATATTTTAAAATCATAAAATATTAAAACCATTAAATATGATTTTGTAAAATGTTATTTTATCATATTGATGTCTCTGATATTTTATTCAACCAATAATTTTCATTTATATAATTGATATTTTTTAAATGGCATTAATAGGCTATTAGTGAAATCATTTTTATTTCAAAATATAAAATAGCAAAACAAGTGTAAATGATTTTCAATAATGCTTTTTGACTTATATAATGTCTCTTTATTTTTATAAAACCCTTTCTCAAAAATTAAATTTGATTTTCTATTAAAAATGCTATTAAGTCACTTTTAATGAATTATTCAAATTTCATAATTCAAAAATGTAATATGTTCAAAAGTTTGTGAAAATTGTTTTTCTGGAAAGGCAATTAAATTTTAAGAATTTGGAAATTGGTTTCATGCCAATTGGAGTTTTTATACAGAAGTTATTAAAGAAATGATTAAACAGAAATTAAAAAGGAAAATAAAAGAATTGATGACGTCATCAATGCGTCACCGTTTCTTCTTCCTCTAGAAACCGAAGACGGCCGTTTTAATCCGTTTGATTGCAGCCGTTTCAGTCGATTAATTTCATGCCCGAGCCCATGGCTACAAAGCCCGTCTCCTCCTCCTCCGTTTTGTGCCCCCACGTGAGAGTATTTCGTCGCCGGAGTAAGCACGGTCCGCCGCCGTTTTTCTCCATCTCCGGCCACCACGGTGAGCCACAGCCGCCCTTCTTGGTCCCGTTCGAACCCCCGAGCCCGTGCGCATCTCAGTGACCCCCCGGGCTCTTCCTTTTGCAGTGAAACGACGGCGCCATCCACGACCGAGGCACACCGGAGCCGCGCCGCCTCCGATCTCGTCACCGAGGCCCTGCAGGAATCGTGCGCCCACCTCGTCATCCCCATCGTCTACGCCGTGGCCTGCTGAGCGTCGTCGTCATCTTCACCGTGCCGGAGAACCACCGGAGCACCGCGGCCGTGAAGACCCGAGGCGCAGCGCCGCCGTCGCGCCAATTTCCGGCCACCCCACGCCGGTAAGCCTCCTCCCTCTATTGTGACCGTCAGATCTAGGTGGACGGCTAGGATTAGATCCCCACGAAGGGGTATGCCACCGTTGGATCTGGATCTAACGTCCCAGATCCAATCACTTATCCACATCAGCAACCCAGTCAGCACGCCACGCAGCAGCCTAGTCAGCAACCCTGTCCAATCTGGAGCTCCCACGTGGCCTAGCCTTTATTTGAATTTTTTTCTCCCGCTAGATTAATTGCAGTTTTGCATAAAAGCCCCTGCAACTTCAAATCATCATATCTTTTTAACCAATTAGCCAAATTTAGCAATCTTGGACTTTTTGAAAAGCCCTTGACATCTAGAAACTTTTGGCACTGGCCAAATTCAAATTTGACAAACTTAAATTTGTTCAAATTCAAATATGCTTGTTTGATGAAATTTGGCAAAATTCAAATTCTACAAATCCAAAAATTGTAAATAAAATATATTTGGAAACCTTAGGATGTGTTCTTTCATATCCTCTGTCCCAAAATAAAAATTTAACAGATTAAAATTGATTTTAGAATTATATGGCCATTTGAGCAAATTTGACTTAGTTTAAATTCTATAAATAATTTTAATATGTTTTCTTAAACAATGTTGCTCCATATGGCAACCTTAATCCATAGAAACCAGTGCCATAGAATTTTGGACACATATGAGCCATACCCATGTATTTTAGGCCAAGTTATCACACACATGTTTCACACCATATTAAAAATGACTTAGGAAATATTTTGCTTAAGTGGTTCTATGTGTATATGGCTATATGAAACCAAGGCTAAGTCCTTAGTGAAGTTTCAACTTATACTTAGCCAACAAATGAACCTAAAAACACTAGTACAAATGTTTCCATCAACTTTTTGTCTCCCCATGCTTGCTTCAAGATTTCACCAAGTTGGGAATTGTGAGAACCATGAAGTGCAATGGAGGACTTAACCATCTAGAGATTTTCAACATGAAGATAGAAGACCAATGAAGGACTTAGCAAATAAAACAAACTTTAGAAGCATCTCCAAGAAGTGGAAGCACTTAGAATACTAAACCCCTTTCTCTCTAAGTCTTTTTCCTTCCCTCTTCTATTCTTCTCCTTTCAACCTGGTGGCAACATGAAGAGCTACAAGGAAGATCAATGAAGAAGTTTTGAAGAGAAGACTCAGACTCCACAACAACTAGAAGCAACTCAAGAAGTACAAGTGTGAAGAAATTCAGTAGAAAACATCTCCCTCTCTCTTTCTATCTTTCTTCTTATATTCTTCCCAATTGACTTAGTGATATTTTCACATTTGTTAAATAAAACACTTAGTTGTGACCACACCACTTGGGAAACAACTAGTGAGAAAACCATGAAGACTATCAAGACCAAGAGAAGCACCACACCAAGGAAGGAAACAACTTAGATGGCATGATGATGATCTTCAAGAAGGCAATCACATGAGGTCTAGAAGAAATCCATACAAGTTGAAGAATAACAAGTTATTTTTGTCCAACCATTGACCCAAATGGAAAATCCAAGACTTAGTAATATTTTCCCTTTGATGATGAAGTTAGTAGACCTACCCTAACCACAATGGAAAATACTAACATAGTCACTGAAATATTTTTGAAGGTGAATATGACCAAGTGTTTGCATGTATTACTTTAGTTGAAGAAGTAATATTTTTATTCTTAGTGAACTCTTGGAACTTCCTCGACAAGTATGGTTATAATAAAGTTAGATCACATCAAACTCAACCTAGCCCTTCCTCGACAAGTATGGTTAAGCCCCTTTTGATATGTTAGTTGCTTTTCTACACTTGTATGTTTGTTTGCTAGGATGCTTGTTTATTTGGTTTTGTGTTGTCAATGAATAGATTGTACGGAGAGCAACGATCTTTTGTGAAGAGAGTGTGATATCTTCACCAACTTCAACAAGGCAAGTAACACACCATCAACTACCCATTATTTTCTATATGCATTAGTTGATTTTGAGTAGCATGCATGATAGGAAATTTTACTAAGTTATATTATGCTATGCTATTATCCTAGTAGTGTGTAGCCATCTCTTATACCCTTGTTATTTTAATAGCCTTAGAACTTAGTAGATGCTATGCAATGTTACAAATTGTTTTACTAGATGTTGAGGAAAAATTCTAAGTATAACTAATAAATAAACCACCTGGGTGGAAGTGGTAAGACTGTTTTATGTTGAGTGTTGCCTCAGGGCCCTTATCTAAGGGTTATTCCACTTGAGGTTGTCACTTGCGGATGGCCACCCAGGAACAAAGAGATTAATAAGTTCCTCTAAGTCTAGTAGCTTACCGTGCAGCATTTTGACATATGGGCTCTGTCTTGATCAACTAAGTTGTGAGAGTTCAGCCCATGCTTGACTAGCAGATGTAGCAAAATTATAGGTGGAACGGTCTTGCCGGTGGGTTTGGACTTCTTCTTCTGAAATATCTCGTCTCAATTCTCTCCTTTCCATGATGCACTCCGGGTGTATAGGATTTTTGGGCTAATTGAAGACAAAGGGTGAAAGTGCACAAGCTCTGCAGAGTCAACAAACTAAGATCTTAGTCGTGTCCCCGGTTATGGACAAATATGAGCAGCTGGACAAGGATGGACGGAAGAATCTCATCACCAATTGTCGCACCCGGACTTCTAGAGGATACTCACAGTCCGCTAAACAGTAGAAAAATGGCTTACGGGGCATACCGGCACCCGCATCTCAATATGAGCAGGCCAACACGTAAACGTGTGACAACCATTTTCTACTATCCATCGTCTGCGTAAACCATCCCATAGAAATCCAACTACTTCCGTTGACGTACTTCATAACATACACACATGGTACGTCAACGGCATTTGAACAAGTGATATCACAACATATCTCTAAGACACAAAAGATTGAAATAAGTTGCAAATAGCTCTCACTAGATCAGAGATAGCAAATACAATCATCCAGAGGACACATGTCCCAACAATTCATCATTACATCACAGCGGAAGCATCCAAAATGTCTGGGTACAGACAAGATCCAAATAGGCCTAAGAGGCCGAAAACGAAAAGACGGAGCCCATCCACGATGTCTCGGATCCTGCCCGGGTCCGCTATCTACTCGTCAGCAGCCTCGTCGTACTCCACGTAGTAGCCACCATGGGGATCCTCGGAAACGTAGTCTGCAGAAACCACAGCCCCAAAGGGGTCAGTACTGGCAAGCAAGACTCACAAGATACCAAAGTGTACCCGGCAACACCAAGTACAGATGCTTTGGGTTCAACGGAAGAATAGGTGATACAAAAGTGCGGCAGCAGGCTGCTCTAACCAACTACAGAAACACGCTACAACTTCCGGCTAAAAGAAGGGGATAAGATAGCGTATCGGAACCAACTATAACTAACCTCAAACAAACCCATCCTGGATCTCGCCCCTTATCCAAAGAAGCAATCCGAGGATAACTCACACAGTTGGATTAATGATGGTTCAAGTTATTGTGTCAATAAGACTATTACTAGTCAAGTTATCATTAGTTAGGTGTAAATTGTTCTGAGTACTTGTTAGCCAGTACTTTCACCAAGTCATCCATAACCGCGGACAACACGGCTTCTCGAGAAGATTTAACCCTGTAGGGATGCACCAATTTGGCCGTACACGTAAGAATAACCCGCCAGATGGAATGGCCCTTCCACCAAGCGGGGCACTCAACACAACTCAACTCTTCTTCGCATCAAGCCCAAAGAACCCCGTGCAGTTGAGCGCACGGCTAATCAAGCCCCACGAAGAAAAGGGGACCCTCATAGCACTCTAAGAACGTGTCTCCCTAAATGCCGACTACAAAAGTTTCCACCCTGGCCTCGGGTTCGTACCTGCATATGCGTGCGGCAAATGGAAAACCCGAACTAAATGAGGCGATTTGGACGAGATGCGAATCGAATCAAATTGAGGGGGACGCCCATACACGCTTCCCACATGCGGTTAGTGCGCTCATCATGGATCAGTAGACAAGACCCTTTTCCTAATTAGGGTCGACACTAGCAGGCCTCAAAACCACGCCAGGCCTCCTGCCGGTGCCTTATCATAAAATTATTATTACCCACAACATTAACAGGTTGTTTGTTTAACATCGAGCCCCAGAACATAATAAATAAGGTAACAGAAAGTAACGGACAACTGACTCGAGCATAAACAACCCTAAGCATGCTAGTAAGACACAGGCAACAAGCAATGGGGTAATAGGTGTGGAGGTGAGGCTATATCAGGTATACAGGATAACATGTGATAGGATCGAACACAAGCAACGATTCATAAGGCTAGCAGGATAGACAACGGAAAGTATCGGTATCCAGTGTGGAAAGGAACACAATGGTTCATGTGAGTGAATACTTGCCTGCAAACTCAGCAGCCTGGTACTGAGCTAGCTCCTCAGAAGTAGTGTCGTAAACCTCGTTTGTCTCAACGTCGTCGTCTATTCGAGAAGAAGCAAACAAACAACGCAGAGAGACAAACAATCAATAACATGGCATAATGCACAATCATGGGATGATGCATGACAATTTAATTGATGCATCATAATAAGCTAGTTGACATGGTAACATAATTAAATGGACCCATATGCCATTTGGATTGCAAATGGAAAGCCCATGAATTAAGGTTGAAATAAATGTTCTACAAATAACCACCATGTGAAAGTTGATTAGGATGATGCATGGATTAGGAAAACAAAAAGAAAACAACAATGGATCCAATTTGAAATGAAGGTTACCAAGTTTGAAATTTTATTTATTAAGTTATGAAATTTTGGCTTCTTAAAGGAGTTACACAAGCATTTGTTGTTTTCAAAAAATTTAATTGTTGAAAATAAATAACAAAATTCATATTTGGAAAGAACACAAAATTTTAGGTGGAATACATGTTTCATTTGTTGAAAAAGGAATTAGAATGAATTAACTATGAATTAAACAAGTTTAAACAAGATTTAAATGAGTTTAATTCAATTATGAATTTATTTGAATTTTTATTTGTTCAAAACATTCAATAAAATTCATATTTGAAAAGTTTATAAGGTTCTGGTTTGAAAACATATTTTTTTATGTTCAAAAAGAATTTAATTTGACCAAGTTATGAATTTAGCAATTTTAAATGATTTAAACAAGGTTTAAATTATTTAACCAATTTTAATTATTCAAAACATGAAACAAAGTTTATATTTGGAAAGGTGGTTCAATTTTGCATGGAACACATATTTTATATGTGACATTTGAATTAAATTTGAAATAGTTATGAATTTAACCAAATTTGAAATGAGTTGTTTGAATTTGAATTTTGAAAATATTTGAAATGTTCAAAACAGAAAACAAATGATTTAAACAGTTAGAGAATTAAATTTGGTTCAGAATACATATTTTATTTATATTATTTGGATTTGATTTGCAAAAGATATTCAAATTTGAAATTTGTGGGCTAATCTGTAATTTTAAAACTATATAGATTAGTCCAGGGGCCTAGGTGCGAAAAAGATTTACAGAATAGGTCCCTGGGGACCTTTTCTATACAGCAGAACGACCCCTGGGTCACTGGCCTGTGGGCCAGTGCCCAGCTGGCGCTGCGTGGCACGCGGGTGTGGGCCTACGTGGCCACCACGACCACTGGCAGGTAGGCCTGCGCAGCCCGCGTGACAAAGGCAAAAATTGGGGGATTATTCCGCGCGGGCGGGGGCTCGAACCCGCGCCGCGGGCGTGCGCGTTCAGTGCTGCTGCCACTACGCTGTTGCGCGTTTGCTGAAAGAGAGGGAGACCGCGGGGGTTGAGGTTCAGTTCGCGACATGTAACTGAATAAAATTCAGATTCAGTTAACTGAACCTCAACGAAGGGCCCGTGGTCGCCGGCGGTGATCGGCGCGGGCTGCTGCTGCTGCATGCTCGCGGATGCAAGGGACGTGTCCGTGCGCGTGCAAGGGATGCAAGGGAGCAGAGAGGGAAGGACGAGGGGATGCTGTGCTCACCGGGAGGGAGGAAGAAGGGCTCGGGAGGAGGAGGTGCTCGACGGCGACAGCAGGTGGACGGCGGCGTAGTTCCGGTGGCTCTCAGCCACCGAGGAGGTGTCGAGGAGGACGGCGGCAGTACGAGGGCCCGATTCCCGCACTCGTCCTGCTGCGAGGGTGACTAGAACGACGGCGATCGCCGGAGATTCAGTCACGGTGGTGCGGTGGTGGGGTTCAGAGGTGGGGAGCAGAGGGAGAACAGCGGGAGAGAGGAGAGGAAGACATGGCGGCGGTGGAGAGAGGAAAGGTGGAGGGGAGAGCTAGGGCACGGGGGAGCTCGGGCGCATGGATATAAAGGGGAGGAGGAGCCTCCGTGGCCGTTGCCTCCTCTGTACCTCGACGTGGACACCCCCGATGGGGTGCCGTACAGAGGTAGGAGGAGAGGGGGTAGCAGGCCGTGCTGGTGGGCTGGGCTCAGCCCACTGGCCTGCCATCTCCCTCTCTGTTATTTTTTCTTTTTGTTTTTTCTGTTTCTTTTTTTTTGCAGAAAAAGAATAGGAAGAAAAGAGTGGGTTTTTGGGGTTAGAAAAATTAGGGTATAATTTTTGTAGTTTAGTTATTGTGAAAGCACAGGTGTTTCTGTTTTTCAAAAATTTCAAAATGGTTGCTGTTTGTATTTTATTTGAATTTGATTGAATTTTGATATTAATTACATTATTGAAAGAAACAATTTCATATTATGAACTTTATAGTTTATTGGAAACAAAAGTTTGGTTTGATTTGAACTTTTTATTGGAAAAATTGTAACAGAACAAGTATGAAACAAGAATTTGAAAATTGGTTTGACATTCAAACGGAAAACAAGGAAAAACCAAGGAAAACAAATGCAAAACTTAAGATGCCATGATGCAAAACATAAATTAACAAAAAGCAAACATTCTAGGGTGTTTTCATACTTGGGATGTTACAAAACGCCCCCCCTTGAAGGAATCGCGCCCCGAGATTCCTACTGAGAAGAGAAAAGGTCCAGATACTTCTTGCGAAGATCCACTTCGGTCTCCCACATTGCCTCTTTATCGGAATGATGGGACCACTGCACTTTCAAGAACTTGGTGCTCTTGTTGCGAGTTTTGTGCTCGGTCTCATCGAGAATTCGAATAGGGTGCTCCTCATAAGAGAGAACTTCTTGCAGTTCAATGGAATCATGATCAACTGCACGATCTGGATCTTTGAAACACCTCTTGAGCTGTGACACGTGAAACACATCGTGAACCTTGGATAGCTTTTCTGGAAGTTCAAGATGATAGGCATTTTCTGCACGCCTTGAGAGAATGTTGAAAGGACCAATATATCTTGGTGCAAGCTTTCCTTTCACACCAAAACGATGAGTGCCTCTGAGGGGAGTTACACGGAGATATGCTTTGTCACCAGGTGCATAGATCATATCCCCGTGCTTGCTGTCATAGTAGCTTTTCTGACGAGACTGAGCAATCTTGAGATTGTAACGAATGATACGAACTTTCTCTTCGGGTTCCTTAACAATGTCAGGGCCTAAGAGTGAACGTTCACTAGCTCCAGACCAATTTATTGGACTCCTGCATCTGCGGCCATAGAGAGCCTCAAATGGTGCCATGCCTAGGCTTGCTTGGAAGCTGTTGTTGTAGGAGAATTCAGCATATGGAAGACATTCCTCCCATTTCATGCCAAAAGAGAGACCACATGCTCGGAGCATATCCTCGAGAATCTGATTGACTCTTTCGACTTGCCCTTGAGACTGAGGGTGATAAGCTGTGCTGAACAGAAGTTTGGTGCCCAATGCTTCTTGAAAGCTTTTCCAGAAATGAGAAGTGAAGATGCTTCCACGGTCTGAGCTTATTTCCAATGGAACACCATGAAGAGGAACAATCTTTGCTGTATAGAGCTCTGCTAACTGACTAGCTGAGATTGTTTCTTTGACAGCAAAGAAGTGAGCTACTTTTGTGAGACGATCAATGACAACAAAGATTGCATCGTTGCCCCTCTTGGACTTTGGAAAACCAGTGACGAAGTCCATTTCAATCATGTCCCACTTCCACTCAGGAATTTTCAGAGGTTGGAGTAGACCGACTGTTTTCTGATGGACTGCCTTAACACGTTGACAAATGTCGCATTCAGAAACGTATTGAGCAATTTCACGTTTCATGCCAGGCCACCAATACAGTGTCTTGAGATCCTGGTACATCTTTGTACTACCAGGGTGTATGGAGAGAGGAGTTTCATGAGCCTCCTTGAGAATGACATCTTTGAGACTTTGAACTTGAGGAACTGCAATGCTTCCTTCGAAGAACACAGTTCCCTTGTCATCAATTGAGAATGACTTAAATTTCTCCTTGCCTTCTTTGATGTGTTCTACCATCTTCTTGATTTCAGCATCACGAAGTTGTTCAGAACGAATCTTGTCCTCGAGAGTTGGACTGGCTGTCAAGTTCGCAAGATAGCCTTGAGGGACAAGACCAAGGTTGAGCTTCTGAAATTCTTCATGAAGAGGAGGTTGGCTTTCCATGATCATGAGATTATTGCAATACGACTTGCGACTGAGAGCATCGGCCATAACATTAGCCTTGCCTGGAGTGTAAGAAATGGTAAGATCAAAGTCTTTAATCTTTTCAATCCATCTCCTTTGCCTGAGGTTTAGATCTGGTTGAGTGAAGATGTATTTCAGACTCTTATGATCGGAAAAGATTTCAGTGCGATTACCCAACAAGTATTGTCTCCATTTCTTGAGGGCAAACACAACTGCTGCAAGTTCAAGATCATGAGTGGGATAATTGAGCTCATGTGCGTTCAACTGACGTGAAGCATAAGCCACAACTTGACGTTCTTGCATAAGAACTGCACCTAGACCTTGGAGAGAAGCATCACAGAATATCTGGAAAGGTTTGGAAGGATCTGGGCCAACCAGAACTGGTGTAGAAGTGAGCTTAGTCTTCAGGAGATTGAAGCTTTCATCACATTGTGGAGACCAGACGAACTTCTTGTCCTTCTTTGTGAGATCAGTGAGAGGTTTGGCAATCTTGGAAAAGTTGTGGACGAAACGACGGCAATAGCTAGCTAAGCCAAGAAAACTTCTTACTTGCTTCACCGTCTTTGGGGGTTTCCAATCAACAATTGCTTTAACCTTTTCTGGATCAATGGCTATGCCCTTGGCTGAGATGACATGACCAAGGTAAGCAACTTCTAAAATCCAGAACTCACATTTGGAGAACTTGGCATATAGATGATGCTCGCGAAGTTTCATGAGGGTTAGACGAAGATGTTCTTCGTGCTCTTCCTCGGATTTTGAGTAGACAAGAATGTCATCGAGATATACCACAACGAAATTGTCGAGGTATTCGTGGAAAACAGAATTCATTAGTCGGGAGAATGTCGCCGGTGCATTGGTGAGACCAAAGGACATGACGGTGAATTCATATAGACCGTAGCGAGTGGTGAAGGCTGTCTTTGGAATATCCTCTTTTCTGATCTTTATTTGATGGTAACCCATTCTCAAGTCCAACTTGGAGAATATTGAGGTTCCAGCAAGTTGATCAAAAAGATCATCGATGCGAGGAATTGGGTACTTGTTTTTGATGGTTTTCTCGTTAAGAGGACGATAGTCAACAACGAGTCTCTTTGTGTGATCCTTCTTCGCAACGAACAGAGTTGGGCAACCCCAAGACGAGGAACTAGGTTGAATGTAACCTTTTTCCATGTACATATCAATTTGTTCCTTCAACAACTTCAGCTCGGGAGTTCCTATCTTATAGGGATGCTTTGAGATTGGAGCAGTACCTGGTTCAAGTTCGATCACGAACTCAACTGCTCTGTCCGGAGGCATCCCTGGCAACTCTTCTGGAAAGACGTCAGGTAATTCGCAAACCACCGGAAAATTTTCAAGTGAAGGTAGAGGTTTTGCATCGAGGGTGCATAGCTGAATGGAACTTGATTCATTTGGAGAATAGACTATCTGGCCAGAAGGGTGGAACAGAGTTATTGACTTTTGAGCACAGTCAATCCTTGCTTTAGCTTTCAGCCAATCCATACCAAGAATGACATCAATGTCAGAACTTCCCAGCAACATGAGAGAAGCAAGGAATATGTGGCCTCCAATTAGTATTTGATTGTCCTTACTTATCTTGGAAGTCAACATTTGAGATCCCGGTGAGTGAACAGTGATTTGATTGCTTAGTGGAACCACAATTAGGTTGTTTGTTGTGGCAAAAGTTTTTGACACAAAATAATGCGATGCTCCGGTATCAAACAACACTTTAGCTGGAAAAAAGTTTACGGGTAATATACCGAGAACGACGTCAGGAGCTTCCTCAGCTTTGTCGATCTTGACATGATTCACCCTTGCGGTCCTCCCGACAGGCCTGTTGTTGGAGTTGAAGGCCTTAGGCGGTGGAGCGCGCACCATTGCCTGGTTTGTGTTGGGACGAGGTGGTGGTGGAGGTAGCTGCCTCTGCGTGCACTTGTCAGCGTAGTGCCCCGTCTGCTTGCACTTGTAGCAAGTGACGACACGAGGAGGCCCTGGCCTTGGCTGCCCCATCGAAGCCCTCTGATCATGCATCTGAGCAGGGTTGGGTGGGCGGGGAGCGAAGCCTGGAGAAGTTTAGGCGTATGGGGCCCGAGTGACAGCACCATTTGGCACCCAGATGCGGCGCTTCTGCGGAGGGGTGGTCATGTTGGAGGAGGAACCACCCTCACGCGAGTGCTTGCAAGACTCCTCGAACGCCTTGCGCCCATTTTCTTCATTGAGCGCGGTGTTAACGAGAACCTCGAAGTTGTTGGCCTTGACGTTTGTGAGGGCATACTTGAGTTCCGGGTTAAAACCTCTGCGGAACCTTGCCATCTTCTTAGCCTCAGTGGACACCTCATCACCAGCGTAACGAGCGAGGCGATTGAACTCACTTTGATAGCCAATGACGTCCAACTTGCCCTGCTTGAGTGAGCAAAACTCTTCACGCATCCTTTCCATGAGACCATCTGGAATGTGGTGCTTCAGGAAGGCTTCCTTGAAACAATTCCAGGTGATTGGAAAGCCAGCTCTCATGGCCTGGTAGTTTTCCCACCAAGTAGCTGCCTGACCCTTCAGCAGATAGGAGGCATACTTGACCTTGTCTTCCTCAGCAACGTGAGCAATCTCCAGAGCCTTAGCTATCTCACGGATCCAGTCATCAGCGTCTAGAGGCTCGCGTGTGGCCAAGAAAGCTCTCGGACCCAGACTGAGGAATTCCTTGATGCTGACTCGTGGAGCTGTCTGGTTGTTGTGCTGATTAGTCTGAAACTGGTCCATCTGTGCCATGACTTGGGTCATCTGAGTCAACAGCTCCGTGATTGGCGGTGGCTCAGGAGGGTTGTTCCTTGTTGGCGGCATCCTGAATGGAAATGCATTTTAGCACAACAATAGAAAAGGATAGACTTGGAAAGCGAAGAGAGATTATTCCGACGCATGAATAGATAACCAACAGGTACATCATCACATGTTCAAATACATCAGAATATCCAACACACCACAATGGTTCGGATGCCAAAGGATAACTAAACATAGCTAAGAATGGATACATCGGTACTCCCATGCTCATCACGCAGGACGACGACTAGGAGTACGGCGAGAGGTACGGTGAGGAGGACGCCCACGAAAGTAGGTAGAACGACAATCCACGTAGATCTGACGTGGTCTGAGACCGACTCTCGGCGTGGTGAAGTACATAGCGTCGACTCCCTGTGCTCCAAAGCGGGGAATCCCAGTGTAACCAGCACCAAGGTTGAGGAGTGGACCTCTGATCGGCTCGTAACCTCCAGTATCTGGCAGACGACGACCAACTGGCTGATCGAAACGTGCAAAGCGCTCGTCTCCAAAAAAGTCTGTGGTGTAAGTCGCTAGACGAGTCAAAGCAAGGTAGAGCTGCTCTCTGACTGAAACCAACTCCTGAGATAGTGTGCTGGCAACTGCGTCATTGTGCCTCACGAACTGAGCGGTGGTGTGCAGCCTGGAGTTATCATGCTCGTAGACATCCAAGTTGTCGTAGAGAGTGAAGTGAGCTCCCTCCGAAGTGATGTAACCACGGGGGATGTGGCGATAGATAGAATCGTCAAATCCCCAATAGTCAGCACGAAGGATGGTGAGACTCACATAAGCTGCCTGCTGCACAGCCATATCCACTGTGGACCCTACTGCCTCGTAGCGGTGGACTACGCTCATGCCATCATCTGACAGAATGTAGACGATAGCCTGGTAGTAGGTCTGGTCAAACTCTCGCTGGTGCTCGTAGACCTGGTACTATGGTGCCCAACGGAATCCCAGATAAGTGACCATGTCTCTCAGCATCTCCGGATAACCGGCAGTGCTCTCGTAACGAGTCATACGAACCACCTGCGGGTAGAACCCGAGATCCATCTGCAGATGATCGGGGAAGTTTTGATTAGACGCCGGTAGAAGAACTGAAGTGGCAAGCAACAACAAGGTTTCAACGGACGAAAAGGATGTTGAGAAGAACAGGATATCGAAGCAACATCGGGAAACACGAGACCAAACGCTCCTGAGGTACTACGGAAAACCCATCCGGGCTTCTAAAGGATCAATATCTACTGCTTAAGGAATAGATGATCTGCTTCCGGGGCTTACACGCCTCCGTTCTCAATCGTGAGTAGGCAACATGATAAATCATGTCACAACCACCTCCATTCCTATGGTCTAGTAGATATACTATCCTAGAGAAACCAGGATACGTGAAATCCTAACTTGAAAGTTTAGATGAGAAGAGAAAACAACGTTGCACTTCCTTACCAGAAAAGGGAGGGTGGGTGGGGAAAGAAATAAAAGAACAGAATTCCTACTCTCACGTTTCATTTTTCCTATATAGCTACAAAATAGTTTCTAGACTCAACTGCGACCAGTAAAAGGGATCCTACAGGCAGACAGGCTCTGATACCATTTGTCGCACCCGGAATTCTAGAGGATACTCACAGTCCGCTAAATAGTAGAAAAATGGCTTACGGGGCATACCGGCACCCGCATCTCAATATGAGCAGGCCAACACGTAAACGTGTGACAACCATTTTCTACTATCCATCGTCTGCGTAAACCATCCCATAGAAATCCGACTACTTCCGTTGACGTACTTCATAACATACACACGTGGTATGTCAACGGCATTTGAACAAGTGATATCACAACATATCACAAAGACACAAAAGATTGAAATAAGTTGCAAATAGCTCTCACTAGAGCAGAGATAGCAAATACAATCATCCAGAGGACACATGTCCCAACAATTCATCATTACATCACAGCGGAAGCATCCAAAATGTCTGGGTACAGACAAGATCCAAATAGGCCTAAGAGGCCGGAAACGAAAAGACGGAGCCCATCCACGATGTCTCGGATCCTGCCCGGGTCCGCTATCTACTCGTCAGCAGCCTCGTCGTACTCCACGTAGTAGCCACCATGGGGATCCTCGGAAACGTAGTCTGCGGAAACCACAGCCCCAAAGGGGTCAGTACAGACAAGTACTGGCAAGCAAGACTCACAAGATACCAAAGTGTACCCGGCAACACCAAGTACAGATGCTTTGGGTTCAACGGAAGAATAGGTGATACAAAAGTGCGGCAGCAGGCTGCTCTAACCAACTACAGAAACACGCTACAACTTCCGGCTAAAAGAAGGGGATAAGATAGCGTATCGGAACCAACTATAACTAACCTCAAACAAACCCATCCTGGATCTCGCCCCTTATC
Source organism: Alopecurus myosuroides (assembly GCA_028641055.1). Taxonomy (NCBI): domain Eukaryota; kingdom Viridiplantae; phylum Streptophyta; class Magnoliopsida; order Poales; family Poaceae; genus Alopecurus; species Alopecurus myosuroides. The sequence goes on from CM054059.1 coordinate 392,287,832, forward strand.
CAAAGAAGCAATCCGAGGATAACTCACACAGTTGGATTAATGATGGTTCAAGTTATTGTGTCAATAAGACTATTACTAGTCAAGTTATCATTAGTTAGGTGTAAGTTGTTCTGAGTACTTGTTAGCCAGTACTTTCACCAAGTCATCCATAACCGCGGACAACACGGCTTCTCGAGAAGATTTAACCCTGTAGGGATGCACCAATTTGGCCGTACACGTAAGAATAACCCGCCAGATGGAATGGCCCTTCCACCAAGCGGGGCACTCAACACAACTCAACTCTTCTTCGCATCAAGCCCAAAGAACCCCGTGCAGTTGAGCGCACGGCTAATCAAGCCCCACGAAGAAAAGGGGACCCTCATAGCACTCTAAGAACATGTCTCCCTAAATGCCGACTACAAAAGTTTCCACCCTGGCCTCGGGTTCGTACCTGCATATGCGTGCGGCAAATGGAAAACCCGAACTAAATGAGGCGATTTGGACGAGATGCGAATCGAATCAAATTGAGGGGGACGCCCATACACGCTTCCCACATACGGTTAGTGCGCTCATCATGGATCAGTAGACAAGACCCTTTTCCTAATTAGGGTCGACACTAGCAGGCCTCAAAACCACGCCGGGCCTCCTGCCGGTGCCTTATCATAAAATTATTATTACCCACAACATTAACAGGTTGATTGTTTAACATCGAGCCCCAGAACATAATAAATAAGGTAACAGAAAGTAACGGACAACTGACTCGGGCATAAACAACCCTAAGCATGCTAGTAAGACACAGGCAACAAGCAATGGGGTAATAGGTGTGGAGGTGAGGCTATATCAGGTATACAGGATAACATGTGATAGGATCGAACACAAGCAACGATTCATAAGGCTAGCAGGATAGACAACGGAAATTATCGCTATCCAGTGTGGAAAGGAACACAATGGTTCATGTGAGTGAATACTTGCCTGCAAACTCAGCAGCCTGGTACTGAGCTAGCTCCTCAGAAGTAGTGTCGTAAACCTCGTCTGTCTCAACGTCGTCGTCTATTCGAGAAGAAGCAAACAAACAACGCAGAGAGACAAACAATCAATAACATGGCATAATGCACAATCATGGGATGATGCATGACAATTTAATTGATGCATCATAATAAGCTAGTTGACATGGTAACATAATTAAATGGACCCATATGCCATTTGGATTGCAAATGGAAAGCCCATGAATTAAGGTTGAAATAAATGTTCTACAAATAACCATCATGTGAAAGTTGATAAGGATGATGCATGGATGAGGAAAACAAAAAGAAAACAACAATGGATCCAATTTGAAATGAAGGTTACCAAGTTTGAAATTTTATTTATTAAGTTATGAAATTTTGGCTTCTTAAAGGAGTTACACAAGCATTTGTTGTTTTCAAAAATTTTAATTGTTCAAAATAAATAACAAAATTCATATTTGGAAAGAACACAAAATTTTAGGTGGAATACATGTTTCATTTGTTGAAAAAGGAATTAGAATGAATTAACTATGAATTAAACAAGTTTAAACAAGATTTAAATGAGTTTAATTCAATTATGAATTTATTTGAATTTTTATTTGTTCAAAACATTCAATAAAATTCATATTTGAAAATTTTATAAGGTTCTGGTTTGAAAACATATTTTTTTATGTTCAAAAAGAATTTAATTTGACCAAGTTATGAATTTAGCAATTTTAAATGATTTAAACAAGGTTTAAATTATTTAACCAATTTTAATTATTCAAAACATGAAACAAAGTCTATATTTGGAAAGGTGGTTCAATTTTGCATGGAAAACATATTTTATATGTGACATTTGAATTAAATTTGAAATAGTTATGAATTTAACCAAATTTGAAATGAGTTGTTTGAATTTGAATTTTGAAAATATTTGAAATGTTCAAAACAGAAAACAAATGATTTAAACAGTTAGAGAATTAAATTTGGTTCAGAATACATATTTTATTTATATTATTTGGATTTGATTTGCAAAAGATATTCAAATTTGAAATTTGTGGGCTAATCTGTAATTTTAAAACTATACAGATTGGTCCAGGGGCCTAGGTGCGAAAAAGATTTACAGAATAGGTCCCTAGGGACCTTTTCTACCCAGCAGAATAACCCCTGGGTCACTGGCCTGTGGGCCAGTGCCCAGCTGGCGCTGCGTGGCACGCGGGTGTGGGCCTACGTGGCCACCACGGCCACTGGCAGGTGGGCCTGCGCAGCCCACATGGCAAAGGCAAAAATTGGGGGATTATTCCGCGCAGGCGGGGGCTCGAACCCGCGCCACGGGCGTGCGCGTGCAGTGCTGCTGCCACTGCGCTGTTGCGCGTTTGCTGACAGAGAGGGAGACCGCGGGGGGTTGAGGTTCAGTTCGCGACATGTAACTGAATAAAATTCAGATGCAGTTAACTGAACCTCAACGAAGGGCCCGTGGTCGCCGGCGGTGATCGGCGCGGGCTGCTGCTGCTGCGTGCTCGCGGATGCAAGGGACGTGTCCGTGCGCGTGCAAGGGATGCAAGGGAGCAGAGAGGGAAGGACGAGGGGATGTTGTGCTCACCGGGAGGGAGGAAGAAGGGCTCGGGAGGAGGAGGTGCTCGACGGCGACAGCAGGTGGACGGCGGCGTAGTTCTGGTGGCTCTCAACCACCGAGGAGGTGTCGAGGAGGACGGTCGCAGTACGGGGGCCCGATTCCCGCACTCGTCCTGCTGCGAGGGTGACTAGAACGACGGCGATCGCCGGAGATTCAGTCACGGTGGTGCGGTGGTGGGGTTCAGAGGTGGGGAGCAGAGGGAGAACAGCGGGAGAGAGGAGAGGAAGACATGGCGGCGGTGGAGAGAGGAAAGGTGGAGGGGAGAGCTAGGGCACGGGGGAGCTCGGCCGCATGGATATAAAGGGGAGGAGGAGCCGCCGTGGCCGTTGCCTCCTCTGTACCTCGACGTGGACACCCCCGATGGGGTGCCGTACAGAGGTAGGAGGAGAGGGGGTAGCAGGCCGTGCTGGTGGCCTGGGCTCAGCCCACTGGCCTGCCATCTCCCTCTCTGTTATTTTTTCTTTTTGTTTTTTTCTGTTTCTTTTTTTTTGCAGAAAAAGAATAGGAAGAAAAGAGTGGGTTTTTGGGGTTAGAAAAATTAGGGTATAATTTTTGTAGTTTAATTATTGTGAAAGCAAAGGTGTGCAACTTTCTGTTTTTCAAAAATTTCAAAATGGTTGTTGTTTGAATTTTATTTGAATTTGATTGAATTTTGATATTAATTACATTATTGAAAGAAACAATTTCATAGCATGAACTTTATAGTTTATTGGAAACAAAAGTTTGGTTTGATTTGAACTTTTTATTGGAAAAATTGTAACAGAACAAGTATGAAACAAGAATTTGAAAATTGGTTTGAAATTCAAATGGAAAAGAAGGAAAAACCAAGGAAAACAAAGGAAAACAAATGCAAAACTTAAGATGCCATGATGCAAAACATAAATTAACAAAAAGCAAACATTCTAGGGTGTTTTCATACTTGGGATGTTACACCAATTTCAATAAGTAAAATTTTGACTAAGTGAACAGTAGTTGTGGTGCTTGGATCTTAATCCAATGTTGCCACCTTTGAAAAGAAAAGTTTGTTTTACAAAAGTGATAGGAGAAAACTGGCTTTATGCAAACTTAGCCAAAACTCCACTCAACCAAATGAGCATGTAGTATTAGTCTTGCCATTTATATCCACCATAGTGTTACTTGCCAATACATTAAATTGTATTGACTCCCTTGTGGCTGCATATTCCATATTGCAGATATTTTCTCAAGACGAGTGAGGATTTCGTTTAGGATCTCGAGACTATCGCCAACATGTTTTGCCTGTGGCACATGAAGAAGATGGGCTCAATGTTGTACTATGTTTTCCGCTGTAATTCTTTGTTTTCTGCTAGTATTCTAAGACTATGCAAGTTGTATTTAAAGACTGGATCATGCGGTGTAATAGAATTTGATGCATTTGCATGATATTTCATTTTGTACTGTGGTGCTAGCAATTTATCCAGGGACTAGCACAATAACACAGGTGTCCTTACATTATTTAAATGTGGGAACGCTATAGTTCTTCATGGCCTTGTTGACATCAGCAGTCGAGTATGAATTCTCCGAGTATCGGAGAGAGTCGGTCAAGTGGCCCGAGTATTCGCAGAGAAGTTTCTTGCGAATACTATTGGGCTGGATCCTATAGCTGATCCAGGTCTTGATCAAATTCAACCCACAAAGACCATGGGCTGCTAAGACAGAAAGTTTGTGAAGGAGAGGTTGGATGGCCTGCCTATCAGCCTCCGGAGCAAAAGCACTCAGATTGTCGCTAAGAGAGAGGGTTTCAACAGAGAAACCCGGCAGAGGCTTCTCGCCGGGTGTGGAAGTATCTTTGCAGTAAAAGAAGGTTTTCTGCCAATGCTTCACGTGGGAGTGAAGATTGAGAGTCGGCATCAGATATTTCTTGCGTCTTTGGATGGCCACACCTCCACAGACAAGGAGGGGACCATCCGTAGATTCGCGGCAAGGTTTGCATTGAAAAAGTTCGAGGAATAGAGAAAGATTGGGGGCAATGCAAAGATACGATTCACAAAGAACGATGAAATGGCAAGTGTTAAGAATCAAGTTCGGGCCTATGTCAAAGACCCTGAGCTTGTAGTGATGAAGAACTTCGCGAAAGAAAGGGTGACTCGGGGGGCAAAAACCCCGAGTCACGTGTTCGAGGAAAACTACAACTTCACCTGCTCTAGGTGAAGGCCGACTCTCCTCCTCGGGGGCCCTCCATGAGATCTCCGGCTGAGCAGGGAGGACTCCAGACTCGGCCAGCTCCTCCAGCTTGGTCTGTGTGACAGTCGACTTTTCCCAGCTGGCAGTAATGGTTTGACCCGACTTTTGCTTCAGAGCCGTGGCCTTGGCCTTGGACTTAGGAGCGGCCTTGGGAGCCATTGGAAAAGATCTGGCGAAAACTGAAAAAGAAAAACAAAATGAGGAAAAAGATGAAGGCGATGAACTTGAAGAATGCAAGCTCAAGATCTAGAAATGGATCTTTAGATCTAGGAGTACGTACCAGGAATTGGTGGCGGAAACGAGGTTCGTTGAATGCGGCACGGCGGCGCGGACCGGCGGGCCGACTCAGGTGAGCGGCGGCGGCGTGCGTGAAGCTTGGTGGCGGAGCTCCGGGTCGTGGTCTTGAGCTCTAATGGCGCGGCTCGAGCTTGAAGATGAATTGGAGTGCGGGTGGCGTTTTGTGATTAGGGTTTCCCACGGGGCCAAGTATTTATAGGCGTGGTGAAAACCCTAGAATGCCAACGGTAAAACGGAGCAAATCACGGGATATGATACTCGGCCCGTCGATTACGGAAACAAGATCTTGGGAGTTATTGTCATGCAGTCGAGTTATAAGTGACCACCAAAAGAGCCGGTCTAGCCTATGAGGAATATGAAAGTCGGGTTACTATATGGACCGCCGAAAGAGCCGGCCTGGCTATAGTTAAAGCAATCTAACCTATAACACTATATTGTATGCAAATGTTTGTTGTTTTGCAGGGAATAGGATGCGCTTCGTGGTTGGATCAAGGTTTGAATCTACAAGAGAGGCGCGCCAACCAAGATGCCCAAGCTATTCTGGGGACTACTGTTGGGGGGATAATAACCCGGTAGGCCCATGCAGAGGAACAAAGACCCGGCTGGAGTAAGTTTACACGAGACCTGGTAATATGGTAATGGGCCGGGTGTCATTGATGGGCCAACAATCGTAGTGGTAACTCGGCTCAAGGAAAGGGAGGCTCTAGAAGACCCGAAAGACGGTGTGAACCATGGAGTCCAAGACTTGGGGGACATGGAGAGCAATTTTGGGTTACGTGTAGACCCCGAGTAGGACTCTAGATGTATCTTGTAAGGAAAGCCAGGAAACCGGGTATTATATATAAACCGGCTTCTGGGGCATAGGGGGAGATCAGAAGGATTTGAGTTATTCAAGATATACAAGAGCAAGTACTTGTAACCCTAGATTTGGAGTCTCGACGACATTGCAGTCCGAGCCTCTAGATCGATAGTCAATAAGATCCTAGCTGGAAGTAAGCTATTATCTCCAATGGAGAGGCTGAACCAGGATAAATCTCATGTACAATCTGAGCTAAACCCTCTCCCAAACACCAGAGTCGAATTGCCCCAACCTAAGTTGCCTCCGGTAACGTCTGCCTTGACTTTCCCACGACACCTTGGGTATTAAGTTGCAAGCAACAGATAATCCTAGTAAGCTAAGTGTGTAATGTAAACATCGTTGTTTTCTCCCTAATGGCACATATCCCCCATCCATCATGTTTCTGTCACTCGAGCACATATGCAAAGGAGGAATGAACCCACTATCGAGCATAAATACTCCCCTTGGAGTCACTAGCATCTACTTGGCCAGAGCATCTACTAACAACGAAGAGCATGCAAGATCATAAATAACATACACATGAAAAGAACATGATATATGTATAATCATGAGACATAGCATTCAATATTCATCGGATCCCAACAAACACAACATGGAGCATTACAATAAGATGATCTTGATCATGTAGGACAACTCACAAGATCTAAACATGAGTCATAAAGAGGAGAGAACAACCATCTAGCTACTGCTATGGACCCCTAGTCAAAGGATGAACTACTCACGCATCATTCCGGAGGTGGGCATGGTGTTGTAGAGCCCTCCGGTGATGATTCCCCCTCCCACCTGGGTGCCGGGGAGAGCTCCAGAACCCTCCCAAACTAGGGTTGACGATAATGGCGGCTGCGGATGTTTTTCGTGGAAAAGCCTCGGGTCTTTAGGGTTAACCCTTCGCGGACAATATATAGGCGAGATGGAAACGTCGGTGGGCGAGCAGAGGGGTACACCACCCCTGAGTGCAACCAGGGGCACCCACCCATGGTATGGGGCCCCTGTGGCTCCCCTCCGGGTCTCCTCCGGACTCCGTGTGCGCGACAACTTTCTAAGACTTCCGGGCTTCTAATCGTTCAATTCCGAGAATAATTCCAGAAGAACTTTTCTGAAACTAAAAATAGCAGAACACAGGAACTGGCTCTGTGGCATCTTGTCAATAGGTTAGTCCCAGGAAATCGATAAAAATGGCATAAAGTGTAAAGGAAACATGTAGCATATGGCATGAAAATAACATGGAACATCAGAAATTATGGATATGTTTATGACATATCATGGGTTCCTGCCTCCTTGTTGTCCGCGCTCGAGTGACAGAAACATACGCGGGGGGGGGGGGGGGGGAGGATGTGATGTTTCCAGTTTGCCACTAGGGAGAAAACAACGGTGCTCGTGTCTACGGATAAGAACCAGTGCTTACATTACGTACTGATCTTAATGCATTTGTCTGTTGCACACATAGCAATCACTTTGTAACTTAATACCAAGGGATTTGCTGGATAGCTTTCTTGAGATGGACTTTTAGATATGGATGCATGCTGGATAGCGGTCCATATGCCTTGATCTAATGCCTACAATGTTAGAACCCGTGAACTTTATCTCGTCATAATAGTATTGTTATATGTTCATGATTTGTCAATTGACCAGCTGTAATTTATTCACCCAGCGTGTTTGTTTTCTTTGGAGAGACACCACAAGTGAACCTATGGCCCCCGGTCCTATTTTGCTCATATTGCAAACCTTCTTTTAAGCACTTCCATAATTTTTTCCTCGTTGTTTCGTTTTTTTACTTTTATTGTTTTCCAAGACTCTATACGTTTAATTCTCCTGTTTTTAGCAAGACCGGAAGATTTCAAACCTTCCAGAAAGTTGGGGAAAGAGAGAGTTTGTGTTTGTGTGCAGGTTCCATGATCCCATCAATTACACGTCAGTAATTTTCTGGCGCCGTTGATAAATCAACCTTCTTCCAGACTACAAAGTCCTACTGGTTTGATAACTCTGGTTCTTAACTAGGGTAAAACTTACTCTAGACTGAATCATACCTTTCGCTTCGGGTCTCCCAACGAGCGTGTGATCGCGTCAGCATCAGAGAGTCACCAATGAGCGTATGCTCAAGGATCTCGGCATCAGGAACGGCCTGGACTCCACCGTCAAGCTCATGGACATGGATGACAGGTGCGCCAAGGTGGAGGAGGGTCGTCTCTTTAGGCACAATCTCCCCCTTGATGAGTCAAAAGGCGCTGCTGATAAGTCATAAACGTATCCTTAATTTCTTATGTTACATGTTGTTTTCATGTTTTTCCCACATGTTTTCCTTACACTTTATATCATTTTTATCGAATTCCCGGGACTAACCTATTGAAAAGATGCCACAGAGCGAGTTCTTGTTTTCCGCTGTTTTTAGTTTCAGAAAAGTTGTTCTGAAAATAATCTTGGAATTGGACGATTCGAAAGCCAGAAGTCTTAAAGTCCCGGAAGCATCCAGAAGTCCTGAAGAGCCCCGGAGGGGGGCCATAGGGTGGCCAGACCATAGGATGGCGCCACCACCCCCTGTCCGCGCCACCTTGTCACCCCCAGCATCGCCCTTCCGCCTATATATACTCCCGGATGCATAAACCCTAGAAGAATCGACCTTTTCCAAAAAATACATCCGTAGCTCCGCCGCCACCGCCGAAAAGTTTCGGGGGACAGATCTCTGTTCTGGCAACCTGTCGGGACGGGGAAGTGCCCCCGGAAGCCATCTCCATCGAATCCATCGCCATATCCATCGCCATTGTTGTCTCCTATGATGAGGAGGGAGTAGTTCTCCCCCGGGGCTGAGGGCTCTACCGGTAGCTATGTGGTTCATCTCTCTCTCCCATGATGTGATCTATATGTGATCATGAGCTTTGTAATCTATTTGAATTCGTAGATGTTACTCTTCATCTTTTGATACTCAAGTGCTTTATTAATATGAACTTTGGAGTCACCTTGTCCCGCGGTGTGAAGGTGACAGTGTGCACACCGTGTGTGTCTCCTGTATGAATTGTGGTGTTTGTCTAGTACCTTCTAGAGCGCTCATAGTGACAGTGTGGGGTTAACTAGACATGGGAATGCTTACTTTAAGGAATGCTTTTTGCAGCCCTACGCAATGAGTAGTGTTCATTATTTGTTATGAGATCTCCGTAAACGCTTTGATCACGGTGTAAAGGTGACAGTGTGTGCACCGTGTGGTTTAGCATTATATTTATATTTTGTGTTGGATAACCCCATGAAATTGTGGTGTTTGCGTGGAACCATCTGGGTCCCATGGTGATAGCATGGGGGTTACTTGGTTGGGAAAGTGCTTACTTTGAGGAGTGCTATTAAAGCCCTATGCATGGATTGGTGTTGTTATTCGACCGGAGAGTGGTTAAGATTAGCATAGTGAAGAGAAGATATCTAGTTATTCAATTATGTGATTATTGTTGAGAATGTCCTCTAGTGAAAGTAGGATCCCTAGGCCTTATTTCCAAGCATTGAAACACCGTTTTCCGCCTGTTCTGCTACATGTTTGCTTGCTGCCATTTTTATTTCAGATTGCTATTATCACTTATTATCATCCATATTACTTGCATTTTACTCTCTCTTCGCCGAACTAGTGCACCTATATACCTGACAAGTATATTGGGTGTGTTGGGGGACACAAGAGACTTCTTGCATCTTAATTGCAGGGTTTCTTGAGAGGGATATCTTTGACCTCTACCTCCCTGTGTTTGATAAACCTTGGGTAATCCACTTAAGGGAAACTTGCTGATGTTCTACAAACCTCTGCACTTGGAGGCCCAACACTGTCTACAAGAATAGAAGCGTGCTTAGACATCAAACTCTTTTCTGGCGTTGTTGCCGGGGAGGTAAGGTAAAAGGTTCTCACATCCTCTGTGAGTGCTCGAAGTTATTTCCTTTAGATTCTGAAGTTAGATATTTTTGTTTCTTGTTTTCACTAGTTAGGCTTAATGGAAAACAACAAAAATATGAGAGAGATTTATAATATTTATCTTGAGTTAGGACATGAAGTGTTTGAAGAGAAAATTAAAAAACCTATGGAGCTTTTTTTGAATGATAATAGCAATGTTATTAGTATGAATTATTTGAACACCATTATTGCTAATGCTATGGAAAAGTCTAAGCTTGGGTAAGCTAGTTTATATGAAAATGATCTTTTTAGTTCCCCAAGCACGGAGGAGAAAATTTTCTTTGATGATGAGCCTATGCGTGTTACATATAGTAGTGATCATGATTCGAAAAAGCACACTACTTTTGATATTGAAAATGCTGATATAGAAAGCTCTAAACTTGTGGATGATGTGTTTGAAAATCCTTTTGCTATTGATGATTATATGCTTGATACATCTCCTCCTAGTGAAAAATGATGATATGTTTACAAATGAACACATTTTGGAGGATAACTATTCGATTTATTATGATGATATTATTCTTCCTATATATGATGATTACAATGATGAATATGATATTTCCAGTCCACCTATTATTGAGGAGAAATTTTATTTTGATGATACTATGCCTCCTATATTTGATGATTATGGTGATGAGAATAATAATGATAGCTATTTTGTTGAATTTTCTCCCACTACTATTAATAAGAATGACTATGCTTATGTGGAGAATATTAATTATTTTATGCATGTGGCTCGTGATAAGAATGTTTTATGTGATAGCTATATTGTTAATTTTATTTAGATGCTACTGAAAGTTATTATGAGAGAGGGAAACATGGTTTTATGCATCTCAACAATATTAAGTTTCCCCTCTTTATGTTGAAATTTTTGAAGTTGCACTTATTTTGTCTTCCTATGCTATTCACTTTGTGCTTCATTGACTTGTATTTCTACAAGATTCTTTTTCATAGGAAGTGGGTTAGAATTAAATGAGTTTTATATTGCTTCTTGATGCTCTCTTATTGTGCTTCAACTCTTATTCTTATGTGAGCATCTTTTAAAAATCATTGTGCCTAGCTGAAAGGCGTTAACGAAAAGCGCTACCGGGAGACAACCCGTTTTATTTCTCTGTTTTTAACCCCTTTTCCTTTGTTTTCTTTTGTGTGCTTTGCACCTGTGTGTTTTCTATTTTCTTAGAAACCCCGTTGTATCTTTTCTTTTGTGTTTTTTTAGCCAAGTAAAACCTCTAGTAGAAAGTTGAGGCTATATTTCAGATTTCTGCGCAGGAAACAGATTTCTGATGTCCACTGTTAATCTATATCTATACCTAATAATAAAGACGTTAAGCCTTCCTTGGTTTGGTTTGGTTTGGTACGTCATTTGAAATGCCATCAAAGTTGACAAAAATTACCCACCGTGCCACTACCACCCATAAATTACAAATCGTTTCGTTTTAATTTTTTTGGCCACTCATGTCTTTTTTGACCATGATTGATTCTATCGTGCAGTTTGGTAGCTGATATAAAAACCGGATCGGAGTCCATCATTGCATTGTAGGTTGTACGCGCATCCCACCTTGACACCTACGAGAGCAGAGTCCTAAAAAAACTACCTAGCTAGCCTGCCTTGCATGTATCATGTTCCCATATATGTTGCCCAGCTGGCCCTAATCAGCTCGTCCCGTGGTATCCAAAGATCAGATCGTGTGTACAGCCTAGACCAGCTCTGGGCGTGGCGACAAAGCACTAGATTGAGAAACACCTCCGCACGGCCGTTGCCCGGACACTTACCGGTGCTCCGCCCACCGACCTGGTGCCTGTTCCTAGAGGGCTTTGTCCTCCCCTGCGCTCATACGCCACAACGTCACCTGACACCTCCCGTAGTCCCGTATGCTCACGACGTCTCTTCTGCAACACGCTCGACCACAACGACCGGCCGTCGCAGCCCGCGGGAGCTTGATCCACGGCCACGGGCCACCGCAGGAACTCTGCCACGAACAGGCTACCGGCCGCAGCAGCTGTCCAGGCAGACTGGCCGTTTCCTCTCCGACTTGTGCTGCTACACAGTCAGCCGGCCTGTCCTGGCTCGGCCGGCCATCTGGAGTTCGAGCAGCAACGCCCTTTCATGTGCTTGAGCGCCGCCCCGTCCTCCTGACGCCCCCAATGCTAGAGTCCTATACCAGTGCCACAATAAGAGACGGTGCCCTTCGCCACCTGAAAGTTGCAGGATCCCTTCTCCAATGAACACCGAACCCTTCCCCGACGCTCTCTGTTTGCAGACTTTTTTCTTGAATAACTTCTATGGATTTAACTGTTCGAAGGAATTTCTATGTGGAGTTTTATCACGTCAAAATCCAGTGAAGTTTGCTGGAGCTGCAGTGGTCACACCTGCGGTTTGATCCAAGTGGCTGGCTTTAGCTGATTAGTAATGATGTGCACTGGTAGTTTAAGTTAGTGCTCAGCTGGATTTGCACTTGGATAATGAATGTGTCATGTCACAAATGGCATCGCTGCTCCACTTAAAACGTGGCTTTCTTTTAGGTACCTAGGTGTTTATATTTTTTCAAACATGAGTTCACCTCTCTAATAGTTTGTTAGTTCTTTTTTTCTGTAATAGAACAACTCTTCTACTTACAATCTGAAGGATATATATCTGGCAGGATATACGCCTCTAAGCATCAGATTTTTCCTCTTCCCAGAGAGTGTGGTGCTAAATTATTCGTCTGACATCCTTCATCAATTCTTTGTTGAACTGTACCCTCTCAAACGTGGTGGTCAGACAGTTTTTGATGTGGTGGTTATACAGTTTTCACTGGCTCGCGGTTAAATTTATTGGTGCTGACCTTTCAAATTTATTTTTCTGGTTCAGAGATTGGCTTATGGATCCACCATTTTGTTTAAGGTGTTCACATTTGCATCTACTTATCCAAGTCCAAATGATGTTTTCCACAAAGTATAGGATTTTTGTTGTTGTTGCAGCTGCATAGCTTTTGCCAGACCGTGGGGCTTAATCGGCAGGTCATATGCCAACTTCCATCAAAGCAATGTAACTTAACGATTAGAATGATGTTGAAACGTTTTGGTTCAATACCTATGCAAAATATGTCAAAGTTTAGAACTGAATTAGGATCTTCACGTTTTATTTCTAGATTATTATTTTTTAGGTATATCTCCGGATTATCAAAAGTTACATTGTGTGAGCATACTCGTCAAGTTTGTATAATACTACTACTGAATCAAATAGAAAACATGTGTACAATTAATCAAGTTACTCCACTTACTTCATTAGTATTTTATATTTGTGGTACTATCATGATTGCATAAGATTCATAGGTTCTATATGATCTCATTAGGGGATTCGGGTCCACCAAAGATGTGTATACTTTTGCATGGTGAACTCAAGCACCTTTACTTATTTAGTTTTCTCAAGAGAGCATAATTTGAAAATTGTAACTTTGGGGCATTATATGGTTATGGTTTCACTGTGCCTTTTTTCTGTTTCGTAGAAGTAAATTTTTTTGGTTTTTTTTACTAGGATCTGTTCATTAAAATTTACGGTCAAGAAGTAGACTTACAGGATATGCAATGTGCCTAACCCTATATTATGGACTTCTCATATTGCTTCTTTATGATAAAGAACGAGTAAAAATAAAACCGTAGCAGCGCACGGGCATGTTTGCTAGTTCCGTATAAAATCACAAAAAATTCAAAATGACCTGAGTTTTTTTGTGCATAATCCTAGGTTATATACGCAACTTTTCTTAGTTAACCACTGTTTGATTTGGGAAACAGAGGATTTTAGAAAAAAATCATCTTTACCTGCTGTCCTGTTTTGACAGATTTATACCAATAATTGCATTTGCATCTTAATCTCTTTCTTTTGGTGTTCTTTTGAGAAAAATGTTTTAAAAGAAGTTGTGACAGTAGCTAATGTGTTTATGAGTGTTAGGCTTGTGTTGAAACTGAACCATGTGAATTTATTATCTCGATTGCACTAACGTTTCTAATGAAGATTGTGAGAAGTTTGGTGTGAAGGAAGTTTTCAAGGGTCAAGAGAAGAGGATGATATGACATGATCAAGAAGAGTGAAGAGCCTAAGCTTGGGGATGCCCCGGTGGTACATCCCAGAAAATTCCAAGAATACTCAAGTGTCTAAGCTTGGGGATGCCTAAGGCATCCCCTTCTTCATCGATAAATTATCACGTCACTTCTAGTGAAACTATATTTTTATTCAGTCACATCTTATGTGCTTTACTTGGAGCGTCTTTTATTTTTATTTTCAGTTTGTTTGGTTTTATTTGCTTTAATAAATGGTTGGATCTTATCATACTTGTGTGGGAGCGACACGCTCCGTTTTCATTTCTTAGAACACTCTAGTTTTCATTCTTATTGTTCTGGGAGTGTTCACTTTTTGCTAGTACTTCGTTTAGCCTTTGTTTTCATGCATCTCTTATCAGAGCTGTTAGTTTTAGTAGTGTTATGTGAGTACTCTCATGTTTGATTGCTGTATCATAAAGAGAGTTTTTGTTAAAACATATCTTGTATGGTGTTCTTTCAGAATAGAAACTGCTGCTTGAAGTAGAATTTATAACAGTGCAAGTAGAAGTTTGTATAGACTGTTGCTAGAACTTTTTCATGCCATGCTAAATGTTATTTTAGTTCTAAAGCCTTGTAGATCTTGAGTATCATGAATAGCCTCAAATAGCTGAGAGTGTTTAATATGTCATTGAAAGATTCATGAGTTGTTCTTGTCATAAGGAAGCATAAATTTATGGTATTCTCTTCCGAATGTTTTATTTGGTTGACTTGGCGCATTCTCACACCATGTTTATGACTACAAACCAGTCACGAATAGCCTCCATGAGAACTTAGTTTTTGAACTTGTTATACCGCTTATGCTTTAATTAATGATGTTTATGTCGCTATGCATGATTATGGCTCTTATGCTCTCTTGATTTGTCGCTCCCGGTCTTTTGCTAGCCTCCACCTGTACTGAGTATGAGCTCTACTCGTGCGTCCAACTCCCTTAAACCAAAGTTTTTCCCATTGTATCCACCATACCTACCTACATGTGGTATTTAACTGTCACTCTAAGTAAATTGCTCATGTGTTACCTTTAAAACCTTCAAAAACTACTCCTGCTTTATGTTCCTGATTTTGCTCACGAGGACGTCAATAGAGAATATTTATCTTTCTTGTTGATTGGATTTGACACCCTGGACTAGTGGCTTCATACGCTTATCCAAACGATAGAAGAGCTGGCAGTGGGGTTCCCAACCCCAAATTAATACACACAAAATCTCTTCACAATTTTTGCCCCTGATTTATCAGTCAAAACATAATTGTGTAAATAAAAGAGAAAGATGGATGACCTTCTACCCAGATGCGTTCTTCACATGGGAGCCACTCTTGTGAATCCAGTTGGCTTGTGACGTACTGTATTTTCTGTTTACCATTCGTTGACATTAGCATACATCTCCCAAAATATAGAAACTCCTCCACGGTATGTGATTGTTGGCAGGCACCCGAGGATTCAGTTAGCCATGGTTTGTGAAAGATGGATGGGAGGAGTGTCAAACTTTTAATACCTCTATTTAATAAAATAAAAAAGCTCTAGAAAATGAGTGATCCCTGCTTCCCTCTGCGAAGGGCCTTTCTTTTACTTTTATGTTGAGTCTCCATCTTCTAACTTTATGCACAGTTGAGAGAGCATTTTTGCCATTCTTAGTTCTACGTGCATTGTCCCATAAACATCAATACGTACTTCATGATGTGATATTATTTGTTCTAAAATTATTTTCTCTAGTCTGAAAGTAAAGTATGGGCACCTAGAGGGGGGGTGAATAGGTGCTACGACCAATTTTAATTTTTATTTCGGTTTAGGCTTGACACAAAGGTAAATTCTCTAAATAGTGCAACTAGGGTGAATTTACCTATATGACAAGGATAGCAATAAATGCAACTAGTACAACAATTAATGCAACAAGTACAAAAATTAATGCAACAAGTATAACAAGTAAGGATAAGGGAACGAGGTAACCGATGGGGGACGCGGAGACATGATGTATTCCCGAGTTCCTCCTTGTTAAGGTAGTACGTCTCGTTGGAGGGGTGTGAGCTCGCCACGAAGGCCTACTCAAGGCAACTAAGGCCTTACCCTATTCTCCGATGAACTTCCGCCACAAAGGCCTAGTTCACCTTCCACTATTGAACCCCTTTGAGGCGGGGATCGAGTCCTTTACAAACAAGTTTGGGGCACACACCCACAACTTAATTGGGGGCTCCCAACACTCAAAAATCATCAAGAGTAGCAAGAAGCCTAGGTTCTCCACAAGAGGAAACCCTAGGCAAAGATCCCTCAAGCAAAAGAGAGGGGAAATGAAATCCGGTTGGTGAAGACGTAGATCGGGGCCTTCTCCTTCAATCCTCCAAAGATCAAGGCTTTTGGGTGGTTGGATTGGGAGATCTAGCAAGGTGGGGGAGCTCCAACAATGGTGACTTTAATTCTGGACGATCTGACTAGAGGTAGGTGGAGGGGACCGTGTATTTACACACCTCATAAAGTCTAAGAGCCGTTGGAGCAGATCTGGCGTTTTCACACCGGAGACTCCGGATTAAAGGCCGGAGACTCCGGACAGTCTCCAGTGTCCGTCCGGACTGGATGCAGCAGGCGACACCAGCTGGGCAGCACTTGGTCTTCTTCAGAAAAACTTCAGCCCGGAGACTCCGGTCTTGGCGCTGCGGGTTGGCACAGAGGGAGTCTGGGGTCGAGTGGATCAATTAGATTCCAGTCACCCCGGAGACTCCGGTAAGTCTCCGGTGCGAGTACAGCACGCGACACCAGCCTTTCCTTAGCAGTTTCTTGAGAGGAAGCTTCCACACCGGAGACTCCGGACAGTCTCCGGTAACACTCTGGAGTGGATGCAATGCGCGACACCAACTGGCCCAGAGAAAATGCGAAGGCGAAATCTCCACACCAGAGACTCCGGTCTGGGAGACCGGAGACTCCGGCCTGGAGAAAACTCCAGCAACCAGAAACCTTGATGACTTGCTCATTTTTGCAACATCACACCACCATAACAAATAAGTTGATTTAGCCCTGACATACATCAACACCTTTAACAGTACATGTGTTGTTAACAAACACCAAAACAAGATGATTTAAGCACGTTTGCACTTTCAGTCTCCCCCTTTTTGGTGTTTGATGACAACACACATATTTGCAATAAAATCACAGCTAGGCTATGTTTGAAAAAGATAGAGCACTCACAAAGTGAGCTCCCCCTATATTTTACAAACAAAGCCCTTCTAGAGCAAACATTAGTGAACAAAAATACAAACATGTATAGAGATAATAGATAAAGCACAATGAATAATAATATAAAAGGATAGCTTCACCACGAGGTCTCACACATAAAACACAACCATTGTTCACTAAAAAGGCAAAGAGACTAAGATAACGGGAACACAAGCCATAAAAGGCAAATCAAGTTCAAAGACTTGTGTTCCGAAGCAAATAAAGCAAAGCAACCCATGCAAAGTGGAGAATACAAAGCTACTTCTCCCCCTTTGGCATCGAGACACCAAAAAGGGGCAAAGAGCACTACACGATCCAAGGGCTCAGTCATCGTCCTTGTAGTCATTGTCATCCTCATCCACCGGGTCCGTGGCTGCGTCACTCTCATCATCATCATATCCAGCTCCCTCATCATTTCCCTCATCATCATCCTCAGCATCAGAACCAGAGTTGAAGAAACCAAGGTCCTCATCCTCATCCTCAGGCTGATCATCAACATGTTCTTCCACAAGCTCAGGAGTCCTAGCACGGTGGGTCGAGGAAGAAGGAGCCGAGGTGATATCCTCAAAGTCACCCCACGGAAATTGATCAGTGTTCCACTCCTCAGATGACATAGTCACAGAAGCGGTGGGAGGAGTGGGTGGAGTAGTGGGAGGGGTACCCATAGGAGGAGTAGCTCCAAGTTCCACGTGGTCATGCAGCTTGGAGATCATCTTCTTCAGCTCGCGTCTCTCCTTATAGGCCACATGGTTCTCCTTGTGCACTGCCACAGTCATGCACAGAATGTTGCACTGGAACCAAGAGAGCTTCTTTACCTCATCCTGAGTCTCCTCACTTCTAGAGCGGTGAGAGGGAGGATCAACATTCTTCCTCCTGGACCGAGGAGGTGCCTCAGCGTCCCCCATGGGAGTGTCATCAGGAAGGTGAGAGGACAGAATCTGGAGAGAGTCCACAGGGTGCACAGTCTCGGTAGCCAAGCCAGGAAGCTGATGAAGGATGAGTCTCATCACATAAGGAGCATACACGGGCACTTTCTTGATCTCGATCATAGCTGAGTATATCTCCTCCATGATGAAGTGCATAACATCAATCTTGAAACCCTCTCCATCAGGGCCAGTAAGGTGACACTGGAAGGCCTGGTAGAGAAGGTTCACAAGTCCACCACGAATAGCATCTACATTCCCGACCTTGGGAGCAATGTTGCAGCGAAAGAGGCGAAGACAGATGTTGTATACCCTCCTCAGATCCTTGGCAGTGCTGGTGCTGGAGAGCTTCTCATACATCGGAGCCATGCGCTTCTTGTCATAAGCCACTCCGTGAACGTGCATGCGGTGGCCACTTCCTTCTCCCCAAGGATACTCAAGAAGCTCAGCAAAACGTCTCATAGAGGACTCACACTCAACAGTCCTAGACATCCATCTCATAGTGACATCATCATCTTCATCAAAGGTGACAGTGGCAAAGAACTGCTGAATGATAGGGGGATTGTAGTTCTGCTGAATGGCCACAAGATGCTCAAGGCCCAGTTTCCTCGTGATCCAGATAGCCTCCTCAAAGTACTGAGAACTGCCGAGAGCCTCTAAGTCCAGAACTTTCTGTGGACAAACGGGATGCCTGAACTGGGTGTATATCTCCTCCATGATCAACTCAGACTCCCTCCTCCAATAATAAGCAGACTCATCAGTGCGAGCTATGGTGAAGAAAGGACGAGCCCGCATGATCCTGTAC
Organism: Alopecurus myosuroides; assembly: GCA_028641055.1. Lineage (NCBI taxonomy): Eukaryota > Viridiplantae > Streptophyta > Magnoliopsida > Poales > Poaceae > Alopecurus > Alopecurus myosuroides. Next base: position 392,306,714 of record CM054059.1, read on the forward strand.
TCCTTCTTGCTCAAGGAGGCCACAGAGGAGATCATGTCAAACCTGGCCTTCTTCGCCACTTCAGCGTTCATCCTATCCTCATGCTTCTTCTTCTGACGCTTCTCAGCCTCAAAAGTGTTCTTCTGACCAAAACGACCAGTGGATTCATCAGTGAAAAGGTAGTTGCGGGTGTGACCACGGTAGGCACGCTGGTTGGGGTTTGAGGACTTTGATTTCACCCTTTTTCCTGAAAGCATACACAAGAACAGAAAACACCACAACAGAGAAAGCAAAAATGAGCATTCATGTACAAAAATGGTGCAGGAACAAGACAGAAGCAAGTGAGAACATTTCTGGAAGACTCACACCGGAGTCTCCGGTCTGGCACACCAAAGTCTCCGGACTGGTCGTCAACTAAGAGTATGGATCTAACACAAATGTTCTACAGGAGATTCTAGCAGTTCCTACACAAATTCAACTAGCCAAGGTGATGCTACCAACAGCAGATGCAACTTCTCCAACAAAAAACAACCTAGATTTTTAGATCTAGATCAAAAACAAGCAAAACGAAGAGGAGAAGTGGTACCCTTGTCGCCTTGGCCGGCCATTGTGCCTCCCACGGATGGGAGATGCAAGGGGAGGCGGGGGAGATGGTTCCCATCGGTGGAAAACGGCCGGGGAGGGCTCCTAGCGACGGCAGCGGCGCAGCAAGTCTTTGGGGGGGGGGCGTGGGGGAAGTGGGGAATGAAACCCTAACTTCCCTTAGCCCCCAGAATATATACTGCAAGCCACACACCAGAGTCTCCGGTCGTAACACCGGAGTCTCCGGACAGGTCGGAGTCTCCGGTGCGGTAGACCGGAGTCTCCGGACATTCGCCAGAAACCCTCCCCCCCCCCAAAAGAGGACATGAAGTGCACGAACCTAGAATGTGTTTAAACATGGGTTTTGGTAAGGAAAGATAAGAGCATCAACAGGGAGGGAACTTGTACTCAAGAACACCGAGAGAGAAAAAAACAAAAAAAACAAATATTGAGTACATCCGCCAAAAAAAATGCCAAAACCCCGCAAATAAGAACCAACTCTTCAAAGAGGAGGTTGGTGGCCTAGGCCACCATGTAAGAGTTCATGGTATGCAACCGCGAAGATATATCTTGGGGGCATTGCCATTACTCAACATTGAAGCTCACAATTCAACATTAGAAAAAGAGAGATCACAATGAATTTTTGCTTTGGGCATAATGGGGGGAGGGAGAACCCAATGTGTTAGGATAACACTCCCCCTATGTCCATGCCTACATCTAAAGTCGAATGCGTTTCATCTATAGGGGTGTGTGCAAGATCTTCAAGTCAAACTCCTTGAATCAATCACATTTAGTTCATTCCTCAAGAACAAGAATATTGCATCATCAAGTGGCTTCGTGAAAATATCCGCGAGATTGTCCTTGGTGGGCACATAAGATAGTGCAATATCCCCTCTTGCCACATGGTCACGGATGAAATGGCGGCGAATCTCAATGTGCTTCGTTCTTGTATGTTGCACCGGATTGTATGCAATCTTGATGGCACTTTCATTGTCACATAAAAGAGGCACTTTATCCAAATGAACTCCATATTCCTTGAGAGTTTGCCTCATCCATAACAATTGAGTGCATGCACTTGCGGCGACAACATACTCGGCTTCGGCGGTGGAGAGTGATATGCAATTTTGCTTCTTGGAGGACCAACTCACTAGGGACCCACCAAGAAATTGGCAAGCCCCGGAAGTAGACTTCCTATCATCTTGATCACCCGCCCAATCAGAATCCGTATAGCCATTGAAAGAAAATTGTGCCCCCTTTGGGTACCACAAACCAAATCTTGGGGTATGAACCAAATAACGAAAGATCCTATGGACCGCCACCAAGTGGCTATCCTTAGGGGCCGCTTGATACCTTGCACACACACGTACACTCAAAACGATATCGGGCCTAGATGCACAAAGATAGAGCAAAGAACCAATCATAGAACGATATAACTTTTGATCCACATCCTTACTCCCCTTTGGATTACGTGATAGATGGCACTTGACTTGCATAGGGGAAGTCTTGATCTTAGCATCTTGGAAGTTAAACCTCTTGATCATGTCTTGGGTATACTTGGCTTGAGAAATGAAAGTCCCACGGGCCAATTGCTTGATCTCAAAGCCAAGGAAGAATTTAAGCTCTCCCATCATAGACATCTCGAACCTTCAACTTGAGTGTAGCCTTGAGCAACCAAGCGAGCCTTGTTCCTTATGACTATGCCATGCTCATCTTGCTTGTTCTTGAAAATCCACTTCGTGCCAATAACATTGTGGCAATCCTTGGGCTTCTCAACCAATCTCCAAACCTTGTTGCGCTCAAAGTTATTGAGCTCATCATGCATTGCTTCAACCCAATCGGAGTCCTCAAGAGCTTCAAATACTTTCTTCGGTTCCACCATAGAGATATGAGCTTGATGCTCACAAAAGTTTGCCAATTGCTTTCTTGTGGATCTTCTAGTTTGAACATCCTCCAAGACCTTGTAGTCTTGGGCATCAATTTGCTTCAAAGCTCTTCTTATCCTTTTGATACAACGGGCTTCGATCTCCTAATTATTTCGAGGAGGGATCACTTGATCGTCTTGATTATCTGGGTCCCCATCTTGACCAACTTGGCCTTGATCATCATCATCATCAACAATAATATCTTCAACACTTGCTTCAACCTGAGGAGAGGATGAAGAGGATGGTTGATCTTGGCCTTGACATTGACTCGCATTAGTGAGAGGAGTGGGTACGACTTGCGGAGTCACTTGGTCAATGAGAGGAGGGTCTTGAACATGTTCTTGGTTAGGTGTAATAGTTGGCTCCTTGGCTTGTTCTTCTAAAGTAGAGGAGGGCTCCACTTGTGTAGAGCATAGTCCTTCTCGAGTCGCCATAAGGTGTCCCTCAATGGGGCGAAAAAATCCCACACCCATCCTTCCTATGGCTTCTTGAGGTATTTCAACATCTACATTAGAAACATGAAATTGTGCCACTTGGGAGCCATCATTTTCCTCGAAAACCACACTACAAGATTCTATGACAATCCATGAAGTTTTGTCATAGACTCTATAAGTGTGGGATTCGGCACCGCAACCAACAAATATACCCTCAATAGTTTTGGATTGAAATTTAGACAACCTAACACCTTTGATCAAATAGAAGCACTTACAACCGAATACACGGAAGTAGGAGACGTTGGGCTTGTTGCCGGTGAGGATCTCATAAGGAGTCTTGTCCAAGCCTTTGCGGATGTAGAGGCGGTTGGAGGAGTGGCATGCGGTGGATATGGCCTCGGCCCATAAATATTGGGGAGAAGTGTACTCCGCCAACATGGTCCTAGCCATATCCAAGAGAGTGCGATTCTTCCTTTCGGCAACACCATTTTGCTGAGGAGTGTAAGTGGCGGAGTATTGATGACGAATGCCTTCTTCACTAAGGAATTCATTCAATGTATAGTTCTTGAACTCCGAACCATTATCACTCCTAATAGCCATGATTTGAACAATGTGTTGACGTTGCACTTGGTTGGAGAAGTCGATGATGGTTTGTTGAGTCTCACTCTTGCACTTGAAGAAATAAACCCAAGTGTATCTTGAATAATCATCGACAATCACCAAGCAATACTTCTTGCCTCCAAGACTTTCCTCGGGCACGACACCAAAGAGATCAACATGGAGAAGCTCCAAGATCCTCTTTGATGAAATAATAGTCTTGGATTTGTGCACCGTGTCATGCATCTTTCCTTAAACACATGACCTACAAACGCGATCCTTTGAAAAGGAAACATTTTCTTTTAGTCCGACAATAAGGCCACCTTTGTGAAGACTTTGCAAAGTTCTCATGTTGACATGGAACAAGCGGCGATGCCACAACCATCCCACGTCCGCCTTCCCGAAAAGACACATTGCTTGAGAGTTGGTTGACTTCGAAAAGTCTACCACGAACAACTCATTTTCAACATGTCCCACGTGAGCGACGTCAAGAGTCTTGCTTCTCAAAAGGACCACAATATCACATCGAAAAACACGGAAAAACCCATCTTTCCAAGAGAGCGGACGGAAAGTAAATTGTAACCAAGGGATTTGACAAGCATGACGTTCACGATAGTGATATCGGGAGCCACCACAACCTTTCCAAACCCGGATACCTTAGACTTGGACGAGTCACCATAAGTGACGGTTGTTTGGATGTCATTTGGCCGCAACTCCGTCACTAGTTCTTTGCTTCCGGTCATATGATTAGTGCATCCACTATCAAGAATCCATTTAGTCCCACCGGAAGCATAGCCCTGCAAGAGATCATTGACTAGAGTTAGGACTCGAGAAGGGTCCCTTCATGTTAGCAACAAGGGTCTTTGGAACCCAAATAGTATAGTCAATGAAACCCTCAATAGGACCAACATATTTAGCTTGCACAACACCATAATAATCAACATATAAGAAATGGTGTGGATTGTTAGTTCCCGCGGAGGTGCTACGAGTAGTGTTGTCCCTAATGACAATACCACCCGAAGCACCATTTTGGTTCTTCTTCTTCTTCTTGTTCTTCTTCTTGGCTACATAGCCAAGACCTTGCTTACCCACTTGTTGCCTTGGAGCACTCAATTGTGGTCTATTAATGACCGCATTAGAGCTAGGGGCAACCACTTGTGGGGTAGGAATCACCACATTCTCAACTTGAGGGCCTTTGCCCTTGAGCCTTTCTAGCTCATCCTTCAACCTAGCATTTTCCTCAATAATATTTGCATGATCACAAGAAGAAGTAGAGGTGCTAGGATTGTTAAGTTGAGTAAGTTGAGTTTGAAGTTGTTCATGCAACTTTTTGAGGGATGAGTGTTAGCTTTCCAAAGCTTTGTGAGCATTGGTTAGCTTTTCAAACTCCTTGGTTAGTTTACCATGACCAACCCCAAACTCTACTTTATCCTTTTTAGCCTTTTTATATTTAGCAATGGAAAGATCACGTTCCTTAGTGATTTTAGAGACAAGTTCATTATGTGTTAATTCAATAGATTCAAGTTCATCCTCTAGAGAAATTCTACCATCATGCTCTTCTTCAAGAGTCATTGAGAGGGACGCATTTTCATCCGCATCCCTTCTTTCAACCTCACCTTTCTTCTCAAGGGCCTCTCCCAATTTCCTCATGAGATGCTCAAAGTACTTCTCGGTATCCCCTTGCATGTTAGACATAAAAGGTCCAAGGAGACCCTTTCATCTTCTTCTCTAAGACTAGCAATATGTTCTAGTTCACTAGGGGTCTTAGAGTTGGGAGAAGATGATACCTCCGTGGCCTTAGCCATGAAGCACTTGGCATTACGTTGAGGAAGATTGTCATTGTGGGATTCAAAGAGGGATGAAGATGATGGAGTGGAAGCAATAGCTAGAGCGGCCACTTCACTTGTGGTTTCTTCTTCTTCATCACTCCCGGAATCATACTCCTCTTGAGTCAAGAGCACAAACGTGGTGGGCGATTTCTTGTTGAATGGTTTCTTCTTGAAATGAGGTTTCTTGTACTCAACCTTGGACTTGTCCTTGCGAATGAGCTTGCCACTATGGATCTCTCTATTCTCGTAGGGGCACTCCGCAATGAAGTGATGCTTGTCTTGGCAATTGAAGCAAGATCTAACTTTTTGAGCCCCATCATTTCCATAATGAGACTTGGTCTGCGCCTCAACAAATTTCTTGCCCTTGGGTCGATTGTTCCAAAACTTTTGCACGGTAAGAGCAATGATATCCTTGAGAACGGGATCATAGTCTTGTTCCTTCAAGGGAGGCAATGCCTCTTCTCCATCTTCTTCATTCTCAACCTCTCTTGACAAAGTCTTGGACTTCAAAGCAACGGATGCTCCTTGGTGCATTCCAATGTCCCTCGCACGGTTCTCAAGAGCATTCTTGGTTTGCACCTTGTAGGAGCACAATTCTTGCATCACTTGAGTTGAGGTCATGGAGGAGAAATCATGTCTTCCTTGAATGCTCTTCAAGTCCGTGCCCTCAAATGGCATCACGGCAATCATGTACTTTCTCTTGATCCAAGCATCGTCAATATACTTTGCACCCACACTAGAGAAGGCGATGGAAAGAGTTTTGAGTCTTCGATACATGTCAACATGATCTTCTCCATCACGCATGAAAAACCCTTCGGCCTCATTGGTCAAGGCGTCATAGCGATTTCTTTGCATGCTCTCATTCCCAACGAACATGATGGCTAGTGCATCCCATGTTTCTTTGGCGGTGGAGAAATGTTGAAGATGCGGCATGTGGTTTCGACCCACGGCTTGTTGGAGAATGGACAAAGCGGTGTAGTTTAGTTGGTAATCTACGGCTTCTCTTCTTGTGAGATTCTTGGGATCAAATGGTTTGTATCCGTCACGCGTGATCCTCCAAAGATCTATACAAGAAGAATTCAAGTGAGTCTCCATGTAGTATTGCCATTCACGAAAAGAAAGAGCATCAATTTTAGGTGGATCTCCCCTAGGGATTATATGAGGATGAGGGACGGGGGGATCGGGAGAATATCGTCCATCAACGGCGTGATATCCTTCCTCTCCACTCGCGCCCTTCTTAGCGGATGTTTCGGCGGAAGCAGTTTTAGATGGATCACCATCTACCCCTTTCTTGGCACCCTCCGGATTAGTTTCCGGAAGAGATCATTCGACTACCTCCGGTCCTTTGGCTTTGAGGAGTTGTGCCATGAGTTGACGTAACTCATCAAATTTGGTGTCTACGGATGAGGTCAATGAATTTCTCAAAGCATTGAGATCATCCATGGTCACATTCCCACCGAACGGAGCGTCATCCAAATCATCTCCCATACTTAAACTCTTAGGCGATTAAGCCCGATAGAAGAGCCGAGGCTCGGTACCAATTGAAAGTAAAGTATGGGCACCTAGAGGGGGGGTGAATAGGTGCTACGACCAATTTTAATTTTTCTTTCGGTTTAGGCTTTACACAAAGGTAAATTCTCTAAATAGTGCAACTAGGGTGAATTTACCTATATGACAAGGATAGCAATAAATGCAACTAGTACAACAATTACTGCAACAAGTACAACAATTAATGCAACAAGTATAACAAGTAAGGATAAGGGAATGAGGTAACCGATGGGGGACGCGGAGACACGATGTATTCCCGAGTTCCTCCTTGTTAAGGGAGTACGTCTCGTTGGAGGAGTGTGAGCTCGCCACGAAGGCCTACTCAACGCCACTAAGGCCTCACCCTATTCTCTGATGAACTTTTTCCACAAAGGCCTAGTTCACCTTCCACTATTGAACCCCTTTGAGGCGGGGATCGAGTCCTTTACAAACAAGTTTGGGGTACACACCCACAAATTAATTGGGGGCTCCCAACACTCACAAATCACTAAGAGTAGCAAGAAGCCTAGGTTCTCCATAAGAGGAAACCCTAGGCAAAGATCCCTCAAGCAAAAGAGAGGGGAAATGAAATCCGGTTGGTGAAGACGTAGATTGGGGACTTCTCCTTCAATCCTCCAAAGATCAAGGCTTTTGGGTGGTTGGATTGGGAGATCTAGCAAGGTGGGGGAGCTCCAACAATGGTGACTTTAATTCTGGACAAGCTGACTAGAGGTAGGTGGAGGGGAGGGGGTATTTATACCCCTCATAAAGTCTAAGAGCCGTTGGAGCAGATCTGGCGTTTTCACACCGGAGACTCCGGAGTAAAGGCCGGAGACTCCGGTCTGATCCGGAGACTTCGGACAGTCTCCGGTGTCCCTCCGGACTGGATGCAGCAGGCGACACCAGCTGGGCAGCACTTGGTCTTCTTCAGAAAAACTTCAGCCCGGAGACTCCGGTCAGGGGGACCGGAGACTCTGGTCTTGGCGCTGCGGGTTGGCACAGAGGGAGTCTGGGGTCGAGTGGATCAATTAGATTCCAGTCACACCGGAGACTCTGGTAAGTCTCCGGTGCGAGTTCAGCACGCGACACCAGCCTTTCCTTAGCAGTTTCTTGACAGGAAGCTTCCACACCGGAGACTCCGGACAGTCTCCGGTAACACTCCGGTGTGGATGCAGTGCGCGACACCAACTGGCCCAGAGAAAATGCGAAGGCGAAATCTCCACACCGGAGACTCCGGTCTGGGAGACCGGAGACTCCGGCCTGGAGAAAACTCCAGCAACCAGAAACCTTGATGACTTGCTCCTTTTTGCAATATCACACCACCATAACAAATAAGTTGATTTAGCCCTGAAATACATCAACACCTTTAACAGTACATGTGTTATTAACAAACACCAAAACAAGATGATTTAAGCGCGTTTGCACTTTCATAGTCTTCCTCATAAACTTTGAAGGTGTCTTGGCATTTATGTTTTGCCCCACTCTTAAGGACTAACGAAATATCACTTTGCCATGCTTTCTCTATTCTTGAAACAAACGTTTATCTTTCTTTGCATTATTATTCTTGATCCTTTATTTGAGATACACTTCATGATGAAAAGTGATTGCTTTGCTTTATTATTAAAGTTCTATTTATCATGTTTGTGTTTGAAGTTCTATGATCTCAGCTTACATATGCTTTTACATATTATGATCAAGATTGTGTGGTAGTATGTCACCTCAGAAATTATTTTGTTTTATCGTTTGACTACTCGAGGACGAGTAGGAACTAAGCTTGGGGGATCTTGATACGTCATAAACATATCCTTAATTTCTGATGTTCCATGTTGTTTTCATGTTGTTTCCCACATATTTTCTTTACACTTTATGTCATTTTCATCGATTTCCCGGGAATAACCTATTGACAAGATGCCACAGAGCCAGTTCTTGTTTTTTGTTGTTTTTAGTTTCAGAAAAATTGTTCTGGAAATATTCTCGGAATTGGATGATTCGAAAGCCAGAAGTCTTAGAAGTCCCGGAAGCATCCAGAAGTCCCGAAGAGCCTCGGAGTCACGACCCCGAACCCAGAGATATACATACTGTTATGTGCTCCTAGCCATGGACTCACAAGGGCTTCAGGGTTACCAGCCTTGGCCGCAACAAACAACGATAGGCATACTGGATTCATCGGCACGTAGTCCGGATCCCCAGTCTACTACTCCTTGTATCCATGCTAGTCATAACCAACTATGCATATCAAAGAGTCCACGAATCGAATGAAACTGAAGAAAACGGGACCAAAGCTATACAGAGATGCTATGTGTCCAGAAAGTGCAACAACAATCGAGGGTTACTGGGGTTACCTCGCCCTAGGCCGAATCACATCGGCAGGCGGGCTCGGACATGGATCATCGGCTCCACAACCCCTCGACTGCGACAACTATGCAGGCATAGCCAAAACTGTATAGCAATGAGCTCGAAACCAACAACCGATCAAAGCAGTACTCTAGACAATGAAGTAGTATTAAACAGGTGTTACTAGAGTATAGCTTACAAGCAGAGGTCACACGACCCAACATTACATCAGACAACGGAAGGCAAATTATGTTGCTAATCAACAAGAACCAAAAGGCCTAAGAGGCCGCAACATAAGGCGACGTCCAAGCCCATAGATTCCAGGCTGCTACCTGGGAACCCCAAACTACTCGTCGATGTCCATGTTGAAACAACACCGATGTGAGATCTTCACCTGAACCAGAATTAAGCAAACCTGAGTATGGGAGGTACTCAACAAGACTTAGTTAACCTATTATATATCTGCTATCTTCACAAAGGGTTTTATGAAGGCTGATTTGCGTAAAGCAATATTTGTTTTCCAAATCGAGGAAGGAATAGCACGTCTCATGGAGTATTTTCAAAACAGATGAGAAGACTACTCAACTTTTGAAATCATCATCTTTTCATCCACCAACATCATTTCCCAGCACCTCACATGCTACAAGGATCACCCCTCCCGGCATCTCCGGGGAGGCACCCTTCATTCATTGTTTAACAAGTTTTAGTCATTCCGTTAGAGTTATCTATGATCACGGAATCCGTTGCCAAGCCGTCTGTAACCGTGACCACAACATCAACCATGCTGGATTCTGGAAAGACCTAGTTCAATACCCTTGAAGAGAACACCAACCATCGTTGCTGCTTGAGATTCAGCTCTGATTAGTGGAAGGATAACTCAGACTCGGTATGTTTGATCAGTGGAATTTCACCAGTTACAATTGAGATACATCTACTAGATTCTCAAGATATGGACTATGGTGCCACGCTCAAGAAGGTAAGTGAGATTGTAGAACTCATGTATAAGCAACTTGCGAAAGACGGTTGCACCTACATGAACTACTTGCAAAGGAACACATCGGAGTCCTTGTTAGGGAGATGACTACTAGGATAACGAAGTTCTTAAACTTCTTATCTTTCAAGAAAGATCAGTCAGTGGCTTAGCGTGGATGCAAACTGCTTTAAGTGAATGGAGGTAAAAACCAACCATCTCAAGAATACTTCATACATGCATGACCAACTTGGGGTTATACCCAAAGGAACAAGGAAACTATACTCAGATCCATGGCGACAACTTTCACCATAAGCACATGGACTGGAGTAAACCACTTCGAACATCCAGAACACAACTTCGTGATAACACAAAGTTGATTCTCGAAAGTTTCCAACATTTTTGCCAATTGTTCAACATGAGCCTCTCGCAACTTGGAGAAAATAGGAATGTCATCGATGGGCTCGAAAACACACTTATCAAAACACTCCAAGAAGAGAGATTCATATGATACATGAACAAGGAAATACATTGGTCAGACCAAAGGACATGAGTTATACTCGGGCCAAACACCATGAGAGAAAACACCATCAAAATAGTCCTTGAATCTGGACTTGATCTGACGATAGCCCAAATCAGATCAAAGGTAAAATGACAGCATGTCCATTGAAGAGATACTATCATGCTTCAACAGTATGAGAACTAGACATCCCATTCCAAAGGAACAAGTTAGGATGAGGTTTTGTCTTTCAACTCTCCAAGTTATTGTTTTATGCTCAACCAACTAATTCAGGATATCCAGCACAGTTTCTTGGAGATAGAGGAGTATTTCAAATTACCCCTTGTTTAGACATAACAGTCAGGTAACAACGTGGTGATACTTCTGGAAAGACAACAAGAATATCCCAAACCACCGGTATGTCTTGGAAGTTGAAAGGAGGCATGCTTTTCCAAAGCAACCGATATGATCTTGAGAGCTTCGGCATGAACCTAACTCTTTGACCAGGAATTGTTCACCGGGATGAATGGATTTGGTAACACACTCAACTTTAACTGGAGACCGGTTGATCAATAGTGCTAAGAAGAATACAGATGTTTCTTAGATTTTTTTCAAAGCAATAAGATTTTCTAGGAATATCTGATACACACCTCAGTGCACACCCAACATTCTTGAGCAGTAAGCTTGGGTTGAAGGTGGGTAAGGATGTGTAAGAGCATCACTTCATCGACAAGGCCATGAAATTCAGCACGACCTCTTGATATAAAAGAGTGTGATACTCAAAGGTGGAACAGAACAGAAGCTAATGAAACTTCTTTAACCTGCGAATTACAAAACTTTGACCTGGATCTATAGATGAACGAAGTACTGGAGTTTGTTTCTCCTGACACTCCAAGGTGGAATGTTTTAACGGAACACCAGAGGAATGCATTGTCAGACTCCAACACACATATGCAACTTGGTGTCCAAACCATGGACAAAGGTAGGAAAGCAAGTAAAGGTTAAGGACATGCTCCAGGGAATCCAGAGATCATGAGGAATGAACAGGGTGATACTCTTTTGTAAAACCCATGCTAGGTAGATTGGTATAGCTGAACCAAGAACAAAGATATGAGAATCATAAGAACACTCTTGTCGTGATCCTTTTGATTCCTAGAGAAAACCTATGGCATTGGAGCTAATATTACCTAGCCACCCTGAGGTAAAACAGATTCCTTCGGATTCAAGGAAACATAACTTGGGTTAAAGGTCAGCATCATGTACTGATAGCGTGAGCATTACATGGTTAAGAAACCACATGACTTAACTCACCACAATTCAGCACATTCCGGGACCTTCGGTTCAAGTTCAAGGGTTAAAAACATTGAGAAAAGAGTAACTACTATCTTGATGACTGGAAAGACACTACAAATAGTAATCACGAAGTATCTTTCAAAAGACAACGATAGCTCCAAAAGAATTTTAGCAGAGGATAACAGATACATTCGATATGAAAAGGAAATCTCGAGGTTCAGGATTTTGAAACTTAGAACATGGGTATGTGGAACCCACACAACTCTGAGAGATTATGGATGGAAGGGAATCTCCCAGTTGAAACAAGAGATAATGGAGTATGGAACACACACGACTCTAGAAACTTTTTAACACTAAGCCAACTTGGGTAACAACGTCCTTGCCAAAGGAGGCACCTAGGTTTTGAATGACTCGAACCTTTTCAAATCAAAACAGGTAAGAAGACCGAGAGTTAGAGCGATACCAGATAAGGAGTAAAAAGAATCCTAAGAAGGTTTTTCACAACTCATTTGAAGTTTCAAAATAGTTTTCATAAACACTAGACTCAACATCGACCAAGCAGTAAGGTTTCCTACAGGCAGTCCTGCTCTGATACCATGACTTGTCACGACCCCGGACTCAGAGATATACATACTGTTATGTGCTCCTAGCCATGGACTCACAAGGGCTTCAGGGTTACCATCCCCGGCCGCAACAAACAACGGCAGGGAGACTGGATTCATCGGCACGTAGTCCGGATCCCCAGTCTACTACTCCTTGTATCCATGCTAGTCATAACCAACTATGCATATCAAAGCGTCCACGAATCGAATGAAACTGATGGAAACGGTGCCAAAGCTATACAGAGATGCTATGTGTCCAGAAAGTGCAACAACAATCGAGGGTTACTGGGGTTACCTCGCCCCAGGCCGAATCACATCGGCAGGCGGGCTCGGACATGGATCATCGGCTCCACAACCCCTCGACTGCGACAACTATGCAGGCATAGCCAAAACTGTATAACAATGAGCTCGAAACCAACAACCGATCAAAGCAGTACTCTAGACAATGAAGTAGTATTAAACAGGTGTTACTAGAGTATAGCTTACAAGCAGAGGTCACACGACCCAACATTACATCAGACAACGGATGGCAAATTATGTTGCTAATCAACAAGAACCAAAAGGCCTAAGAGGCCGCAACATAAGGCGACGTCCCAGCCCATAGATTCCAGGCTGCTACCTGGGAACCCCAAACTACTCGTCGATGTCCATGTTGAAACAACACCGATGTGAGATCTTCACCTGAACCAGAATTAAGCAAACCTGAGTACGGGAGGTACTCAACAAGACTTAGTTAACCTATTATATATCTGCCATCTTCAGAAAGGGTTTTATGAAGGCTGATTTGCGTAAAGCAATATTTGTTTTCCAAATCGAGGAAGGAATAGCACGTCTCATGGAGAATTTTCAAAACAGATGAGAAGACTACTCAACTTTTGAAATCATCATCTTTTCATCCACCAACATCATTTCCCAGCACCTCACATGCTACAAGGATCACCCCTCCCGGCATCTCCGGGGAGGCACCCTTCATTCATTGTTTAACAAGTTTTAGTCATTCCGTTAGAGTTATCTATGATCACGGAATCCGTTGCCAAGTCGTCTGTAACCGTGGACACGGCTTCTCGAGGAGATTTATCCCTGCAGGGGGTACACTTTACCCACACGTACCATCCAACTCTTAACGCCACATGTACGCTCTTCCATGGAGCGCGGCAGAGGGTGGCTGGCCACGACCTTTACCTTGCTCGACCCTATCCATGAGTCAACCCAAACAGGGCCACCCCGTCAACAGGGAGTTGGCCACCTCCTGACGGCACCTGTTTTGTGAGTCGGTATCAAGATCCGAGTACGTCCATCATTTGTCCCGGTCACGCCCTAAACACCTCCAAAAGGTTTTTGACTCACACGCAGATGGAAATCCCAAACTACGTGACTCACGGATAGAACCAAACAAGTTAGTTAGTCGAGCGCGGTCTATTAGGCCCCGCGTGTGGTTGCACGCTCAGTCTTGGCTTCGAAGGCGAGAAATCGCTCCTAGGGGCGAACAGGACAAAACGCCACAACCCATTGTGGCCGCACATCCATGCCAGTATTTATTCAAGTTATCAAAGGTAATTTAAATCACAACAACCTGACATAATAGATTCACACATTGACCAGATTCATCAACCGGATGGATCAGATCACAACTAGGCATGGCTAAGCAAGACTCACAGGCTTTAACGAGGCGTGCACAAACAAACCTATAGCTGCTAGGAGCAGTGGATCAGGATATTTAGGCGATGCAACAAGTATAGGAGAACTCTATCTAAGACCATAAATACTTTGAACCGCATGCAATATACGAGATTCCAAAACACTTCGAAAACCATATATGAGCAGATAAGAGGTTATGCTTGCCTTGGTTATAAGAAAACTAGATAAAGTCTTATGGAATAAGTGCTTGACTTGTCGGTTAAGATCAAGTATTCGTCATTGTCATTGCTGGCCTTCTCTTCGGAGTCGCATTCTACCGAGGGGGAAACAACACCGAAAAGAAGAACAACAATCAACACATGGCATCGATGCCATGCACAATATGTATGCATGAGCAATTTAATGCACTGAAGCAAAGCCCTAAACATGTTCGTTGGGTTGCTAGGGTTCGTATGACAATTATGCAGTTTTACTGAAATTAGCCCGAAATAGACCCCGGAGGGGTACTTTAGGTGATTATGGGAGTGAGTCCAATTTTAAAAGATCAAATGGGTTTGAAAACATCATAAATAGGTTTCATTTGTCATTTTGAGCAATTTGGTATATAACTTTTAATTTTCTAATTTTATTGATAAAAACTTATTTTTCTATTTTTAAATGAATTAACAACATTAAATAATCACCATAATTCAACTTTGTCAAACATGTGTGAAAATTACATATTTGGGTAGATTACATTTTTATGAACATTTTCATGCTTTCATTTTATTTTTCTGAGTAATATTTTAATAGTTATTTAATTTACAAAATTAACTCATTTTCTGCAAATAGCAAAAACAGGAATATGACATCACTGTGATGTCACTGTGACATCACAGTGCTCTGTTCTTCACAACTGAGATCAAAATTTGATCGAATTCGCGCGCGATTCGAAAATTAAACTATACCACGGGATGGAGGAGATCAAGGGGAGCCGAGGGGTGCCAATCGGTGACCAAATGGTCGCCGGAAAACTCGCCGACGACGAGGTGGCGCGGCGGCCGACGGTGGAACTCGGCGCGGGAGAGATACGGAGGGCGAGGGAGGGGATGGAGGGCACCAGGAGGTCCGGGAGCTCACCGTGGATGTGATGGGATGGACGAGGAGGCAGGGCGCGACCAGATTCGTCGCCGGCGAGGGAAGGACGACGACTGCCGTGGCGGAGGTGGGCGGCGCGATTGAGGCCCTCCCGGCCTTCCCTGCTTCCATAATAGCTCGAGGAGGGAGAGGTGAGTGCGGGGAGGACAACAACGTTCCCAGCACGGTCGCGGACGACCGGGAACAGCGGCAACGGGCGGCGGCAGGGGCGGAGCTAGGGTTTCGTCCATACATAGAAGATATAGAGGGAGGGAGCACTCGAGGTGGGGGAGGACGTAGAGGAGGAAACGGCATCCAGGAGAGGTCATCCACGCGCGGGGGCGGTAGCAGGACGTGGCGCGCGGCGTCGGAGGCAAGGACACCAGGTGCTCCGACTGGCAGAGGTTGAAGAAGACCAAAATTTCACAACACCCCGTGTAATTTCTGAAATTTGTAAAGGCGTCCTTGTCTCCCCAAAACAACAACATAACTTGAATGTTTGAGGGCCTTTTTGCAAAGTAAAATTTGGCAAAAATAACTTTTGGAAAGCTTACAAAATTTCCAACAAAACCATAACTTGGTTTGCCAAATTTGAAAATGTTTTTAATTCAAATTTTGGGTGACCACTTTAAGTGGTTTTTGGTCAAATCTTATTAAATTCAAATTCAAACTTGATTTAAATTTTACATGCCTGATATGGCATGAACACAATATCACAACCCTTTTGTTAGCAAAATTTGGGATGTTACCAATCTACCCCCCTTACAAGAATCTCGTCCCGAGATTCCCGAAGGAGAAGAAAGAAGAAACACCTATTTTGAACGATCTTCTCGAACCTTACAGTTATCTTCTTGAAGAGGTTGATCCGTAGCACTTGTGAAGATTCTTCAGCGGCTACACCTTAGGTGAGAGGGAAAACTCTTAGGAAATGATCTTCACGAAGATCGAGTATCTCATGGGTAACTCATGATAGGAATGTTCACAAAGAACTGTTGAGTTAACAGACAAGAAACACATCAAGGTAACAGAGTGAACAGAAGATGGTTTCAAGGTTGCCGACGATTGATCTTGAAAGGATTTAGAATATGAGCTTTGCACAAGACCTTAAATCCTTTTGGAAAAGAAAGGTTGAACAACTTGTGAAACCGAGGTTTTCTTCAAACAGATAACCAAGATGGAAAGAATTGTCTGGGATATCACAACGCAATGTCCGTAGACGAGGGAAAACACGAGAAAACACGGTAATCGTGCGTCAGAGAGAATTTGATACAGCATCATGTTCACTCTTCGGAGTGGACACGAGAGATAACGGAACTTTGAACCATTCCGTCAAAGTTTGTCGAGATCTTTATCAAAGGTCATGATGTTACTTCACAACAGAAGATGAGTAACCACGGAATGTTGGAGCACCGTAATTAAGAAGGGAGTCTTGGTAACACCATAAGGATGGGTAACCAACGGGGATAGAAACAACAGAAGGAAATAGGGAATTTCTTTCCTATTGTGGTCTGGACGTAGCAATACATCTACCACATAGTTAAGATCCCACCGCTGAAGTGACGGACAAATTCACACAATGTGTGATATGAACAGAACTTCAAGTACCAACAACTTGAAAAAGGAACTGATCAATGGCGGTTACAAAACACCACGAGATGTTTTTCACGATGAACTTGTTTCCATTAAGACAAAGGTTTTGGAGGTTCAACAGAGAGATATTGGAAAGATCAACTTCCAGGTTTTCCTGGATGTTCTAGATACCGATATCAGGCTTATGACAAGCCTTCTATAGGTCATCAAGTGAATGTAGAACTCCGGTTTGGAAGAACGGTGTGAAAATCTTGTTAGAAAACGAGCCACACAAGAATTCTCACGGAGAGTGGTTGTTCTTAGGGATTCAAAGGATTATAAAGTTAGGCCTTCCGGCTAATTGTGTTAACCACAACATCAACCATGCTGGATTCTGGAAAGACCTAGTTCAATACCCTTGAAGAGAACACCAACCATCGTTGCTGCTTGAGATTCAGCTCTGATTAGTGGAAGGATAACTCAGACTCGGTATGTTTGATCAGCGGAATTGCACCGGTTACAATTGAGATACATCTACTGGATTCTCAACATATGGAATACGGTGCCACGCTCAAGAAGGTAAGTGAGATTGTAGACCTCATGTATAAGCAACTTGCGAAAGACGGTTGCACCTACATGAACTACTTGCAAAGGAACACATCGGAGTCCTTGTTAGGGAGATGACTACTAGGATAACGAAGTTCTTAAACTTCTTATCTTTCAAGAAAGATCAGTCAGTGGCTTAGCGTGGATGCAAACTGCTTTAAGTGAATGGAGGTAAAAACCAACCATCTCAAGAATACTTCATACATGCATGACCAACTTGGGGTTATACCCAAAGGAACAAGGAAACTATACTCAGATCCATGGCGACAACTTTCACCATAAGCACATGGACTGGAGTAAACCACTTCGAACATCCAGAACACAACTTCGTGATAACACAAAGTTGATTCTCGAAAGTTTCCAACATTTTTGCCAATTGTTCAACATGAGCCTCTCGCAACTTGGAGAAAATAGGAATGTCATCGATGGGCTCGAAAACACACTTATCAAAACACTCCAAGAAGAGAGATTCATATGATACATGAACAAGGAAATACATTGGTCAGACCAAAGGACATGAGTTATACTCGGGCCAAACACCATGAGAGAAAACACCATCAAAATAGTCCTTGAATCTGGACTTGATCTGACGATAGCCCAAATCAGATCAAAGGTAAAATGACAGCATGTCCATTGAAGAGATACTATCATGCTTCAACAGTATGAGAACTAGACATCCCATTCCAAAGGAACAAGTTAGGATGAGGTTTTGTCTTTCAACTCTCCAAGTTATTGTTTTATGCTCAACCAACTAATTCAGGATATCCAGCACAGTTTCTTGGAGATAGAGGAGTATTTCAAATTACCCCTTGTTTAGACATAACAGTCAGGTAACAACGTGGTGATACTTCTGGAAAGACAACAAGAATATCCCAAACCACCGGTATGTCTTGGAAGTTGAAAGGAGGCATGCTTTTCCAAAGCAACCGATATGATCTTGAGAGCTTCGGCATGAACCTAACTCTTTGACCAGGAATTGTTCACCGGGATGAATGGATTTGGTAACACACTCAACTTTAACTGGAGACCGGTTGATCAATAGTGCTAAGAAGAATACAGATGTTTCTTAGATTTTTTTCAAAGCAATAAGATTTTCTAGGAATATCTGATACACACCTCAGTGCACACCCAACATTCTTGAGCAGTAAGCTTGGGTTGAAGGTGGGTAAGGATGTGTAAGAGCATCACTTCATCGACAAGGCCATGAAATTCAGCACGACCTCTTGATATAAAAGAGTGTGATACTCAAAGGTGGAACAGAACAGAAGCTAATGAAACTTCTTTAACCTGCGAATTACAAAACTTTGACCTGGATCTATAGATGAACGAAGTACTGGAGTTTGTTTCTCCTGACACTCCAAGGTGGAATGTTTTAACGGAACACCAGAGGAATGCATTGTCAGACTCCAACACACATATGCAACTTGGTGTCCAAACCATGGACAAAGGTAGGAAAGCAAGTAAAGGTTAAGGACATGCTCCAGGGAATCCAGAGATCATGAGGAATGAACAGGGTGATACTCTTTTGTAAAACCCATGCTAGGTAGATTGGTATAGCTGAACCAAGAACAAAGATATGAGAATCATAAGAACACTCTTGTCGTGATCCTTTTGATTCCTAGAGAAAACCTATGGCATTGGAGCTAATATTACCTAGCCACCCTGAGGTAAAACAGATTCCTTCGGATTCAAGGAAACATAACTTGGGTTAAAGGTCAGCATCATGTACTGATAGCGTGAGCATTACATGGTTAAGAAACCACATGACTTAACTCACCACAATTCAGCACATTCCGGGACCTTCGGTTCAAGTTCAAGGGTTAAAAACATTGAGAAAAGAGTAACTACTATCTTGATGACTGGAAAGACACTACAAATAGTAATCACGAAGTATCTTTCAAAAGACAACGATAGCTCCAAAAGAATTTTAGCAGAGGATAACAGATACATTCGATATGAAAAGGAAATCTCGAGGTTCAGGATTTTGAAACTTAGAACATGGGTATGTGGAACCCACACAACTCTGAGAGATTATGGATGGAAGGGAATCTCCCAGTTGAAACAAGAGATAATGGAGTATGGAACACACACGACTCTAGAAACTTTTTAACACTAAGCCAACTTGGGTAACAACGTCCTTGCCAAAGGAGGCACCTAGGTTTTGAATGACTCGAACCTTTTCAAATCAAAACAGGTAAGAAGACCGAGAGTTAGAGCGATACCAGATAAGGAGTAAAAAGAATCCTAAGAAGGTTTTTCACAACTCATTTGAAGTTTCAAAATAGTTTTCATAAACACTAGACTCAACATCGACCAAGCAGTAAGGTTTCCTACAGGCAGTCCTGCTCTGATACCATGACTTGTCACGACCCCGGACTCAGAGATATACATACTGTTATGTGCTCCTAGCCATGGACTCACAAGGGCTTCAGGGTTACCATCCCCGGCCGCAACAAACAACGGCAGGGAGACTGGATTCATCGGCACGTAGTCCGGATCCCCAGTCTACTACTCCTTGTATCCATGCTAGTCATAACCAACTATGCATATCAAAGCGTCCACGAATCGAATGAAACTGATGGAAACGGTGCCAAAGCTATACAGAGATGCTATGTGTCCAGAAAGTGCAACAACAATCGAGGGTTACTGGGGTTACCTCGCCCCAGGCCGAATCACATCGGCAGGCGGGCTCGGACATGGATCATCGGCTCCACAACCCCTCGACTGCGACAACTATGCAGGCATAGCCAAAACTGTATAACAATGAGCTCGAAACCAACAACCGATCAAAGCAGTACTCTAGACAATGAAGTAGTATTAAACAGGTGTTACTAGAGTATAGCTTACAAGCAGAGGTCACACGACCCAACATTACATCAGACAACGGATGGCAAATTATGTTGCTAATCAACAAGAACCAAAAGGCCTAAGAGGCCGCAACATAAGGCGACGTCCCAGCCCATAGATTCCAGGCTGCTACCTGGGAACCCCAAACTACTCGTCGATGTCCATGTTGAAACAACACCGATGTGAGATCTTCACCTGAACCAGAATTAAGCAAACCTGAGTACGGGAGGTACTCAACAAGACTTAGTTAACCTATTATATATCTGCCATCTTCAGAAAGGGTTTTATGAAGGCTGATTTGCGTAAAGCAATATTTGTTTTCCAAATCGAGGAAGGAATAGCACGTCTCATGGAGAATTTTCAAAACAGATGAGAAGACTACTCAACTTTTGAAATCATCATCTTTTCATCCACCAACATCATTTCCCAGCACCTCACATGCTACAAGGATCACCCCTCCCGGCATCTCCGGGGAGGCACCCTTCATTCATTGTTTAACAAGTTTTAGTCATTCCGTTAGAGTTATCTATGATCACGGAATCCGTTGCCAAGTCGTCTGTAACCGTGGACACGGCTTCTCGAGGAGATTTATCCCTGCAGAGGGTACACTTTACCCACACGTACCATCCAACTCTTAACGCCACATGTACGCTCTTCCATGGAGCGCGGCAGAGGGTGGCTGGCCACGACCTTTACCTTGCTCGACCCTATCCATGAGTCAACCCAAACAGGGCCACCCCGTCAACAGGGAGTTGGCCACCTCCTGACGGCACCTGTTTTGTGAGTCGGTATCAAGATCCGAGTACGTCCATCATTTGTCCCGGTCACGCCCTAAACACCTCCAAAAGGTTTTTGACTCACACGCAGATGGAAATCCCAAACTACGTGACTCACGGATAGAACCAAACAAGTTAGTTAGTCGAGCGCGGTCTATTAGGCCCCGCGTGTGGTTGCACGCTCAGTCTTGGCTTCGAAGGCGAGAAATCGCTCCTAGGGGCGAACAGGACAAAACGCCACAACCCATTGTGGCCGCACATCCATGCCAGTATTTATTCAAGTTATCAAAGGTAATTTAAATCACAACAACCTGACATAATAGATTCACACATTGACCAGATTCATCAACCGGATGGATCAGATCACAACTAGGCATGGCTAAGCAAGACTCACAGGCTTTAACGAGGCGTGCACAAACAAACCTATAGCTGCTAGGAGCAGTGGATCAGGATATTTAGGCGATGCAACAAGTATAGGAGAACTCTATCTAAGACCATAAATACTTTGAACCGCATGCAATATACGAGATTCCAAAACACTTCGAAAACCATATATGAGCAGATAAGAGGTTATGCTTGCCTTGGTTATAAGAAAACTAGATAAAGTCTTATGGAATAAGTGCTTGACTTGTCGGTTAAGATCAAGTATTCGTCATTGTCATTGCTGGCCTTCTCTTCGGAGTCGCATTCTACCGAGGGGGAAACAACACCGAAAAGAAGAACAACAATCAACACATGGCATCGATGCCATGCACAATATGTATGCATGAGCAATTTAATGCACTGAAGCAAAGCCCTAAACATGTTCGTTGGGTTGCTAGGGTTCGTATGACAATTATGCAGTTTTACTGAAATTAGCCCGAAATAGACCCCGGAGGGGTACTTTAGGTGATTATGGGAGTGAGTCCAATTTTAAAAGATCAAATGGGTTTGAAAACATCATAAATAGGTTTCATTTGTCATTTTGAGCAATTTGGTATATAACTTTTAATTTTCTAATTTTATTGATAAAAACTTATTTTTCTATTTTTAAATGAATTAACAACATTAAATAATCACCATAATTCAACTTTGTCAAACATGTGTGAAAATTACATATTTGGGTAGATTACATTTTTATGAACATTTTCATGCTTTCATTTTATTTTTCTGAGTAATATTTTAATAGTTATTTAATTTACAAAATTAACTCATTTTCTGCAAATAGCAAAAACAGGAATATGACATCACTGTGATGTCACTGTGACATCACAGTGCTCTGTTCTTCACAACTGAGATCAAAATTTGATCGAATTCGCGCGCGATTCGAAAATTAAACTATACCACGGGATGGAGGAGATCAAGGGGAGCCGAGGGGTGCCAATCGGTGACCAAATGGTCGCCGGAAAACTCGCCGACGACGAGGTGGCGCGGCGGCCGACGGTGGAACTCGGCGCGGGAGAGATACGGAGGGCGAGGGAGGGGATGGAGGGCACCAGGAGGTCCGGGAGCTCACCGTGGATGTGATGGGATGGACGAGGAGGCAGGGCGCGACCAGATTCGTCGCCGGCGAGGGAAGGACGGCGACTGCCGTGGCGGAGGTGGGCGGCGCGATTGAGGCCCTCCCGGCCTTCCCTGCTTCCATAATAGCTCGAGGAGGGAGAGGTGAGTGCGGGGAGGACAACAACGTTCCCAGCACGGTCGCGGACGACCGGGAACAGCGGCAACGGGCGGCGGCAGGGGCGGAGCTAGGGTTTCGTCCATACATAGAAGATATAGAGGGAGGGAGCACTCGAGGTGGGGGAGGACGTAGAGGAGGAAACGGCATCCAGGAGAGGTCATCCACGCGCGGGGGCGGTAGCAGGACGTGGCGCGCGGCGTCGGAGGCAAGGACACCAGGTGCTCCGACTGGCAGAGGTTGAAGAAGACCAAAATTTCACAACACCCCGTGTAATTTCTGAAATTTGTAAAGGCGTCCTTGTCTCCCCAAAACAACAACATAACTTGAATGTTTGAGGGCCTTTTTGCAAAGTAAAATTTGGCAAAAATAACTTTTGGAAAGCTTACAAAATTTCCAACAAAACCATAACTTGGTTTGCCAAATTTGAAAATGTTTTTAATTCAAATTTTGGGTGACCACTTTAAGTGGTTTTTGGTCAAATCTTATTAAATTCAAATTCAAACTTGATTTAAATTTTACATGCCTGATATGGCATGAACACAATATCACAACCCTTTTGTTAGCAAAATTTGGGATGTTACCAATCTACCCCCCTTACAAGAATCTCGTCCCGAGATTCCCGAAGGAGAAGAAAGAAGAAACACCTATTTTGAACGATCTTCTCGAACCTTACAGTTATCTTCTTGAAGAGGTTGATCCGTAGCACTTGTGAAGATTCTTCAGCGGCTACACCTTAGGTGAGAGGGAAAACTCTTAGGAAATGATCTTCACGAAGATCGAGTATCTCATGGGTAACTCATGATAGGAATGTTCACAAAGAACTGTTGAGTTAACAGACAAGAAACACATCAAGGTAACAGAGTGAACAGAAGATGGTTTCAAGGTTGCCGACGATTGATCTTGAAAGGATTTAGAATATGAGCTTTGCACAAGACCTTAAATCCTTTTGGAAAAGAAAGGTTGAACAACTTGTGAAACCGAGGTTTTCTTCAAACAGATAACCAAGATGGAAAGAATTGTCTGGGATATCACAACGCAATGTCCGTAGACAAGGGAAAACACGAGAAAACACGGTAATCGTGCGTCAGAGAGAATTTGATACAGCATCATGTTCACTCTTCGGAGTGGACACGAGAGATAACGGAACTTTGAACCATTCCGTCAAAGTTTGTCGAGATCTTTATCAAAGGTCATGATGTTACTTCACAACAGAAGATGAGTAACCACGGAATGTTGGAGCACCGTAATTAAGAAGGGAGTCTTGGTAACACCATAAGGATGGGTAACCAACGGGGATAGAAACAACAGAAGGAAATAGGGAATTTCTTTCCTATTGTGGTCTGGACGTAGCAATACATCTACCACATAGTTAAGATCCCACCGCTGAAGTGACGGACAAATTCACACAATGTGTGATATGAACAGAACTTCAAGTACCAACAACTTGAAAAAGGAACTGATCAATGGCGGTTACAAAACACCACGAGATGTTTTTCACGATGAACTTGTTTCCATTAAGACAAAGGTTTTGGAGGTTCAACAGAGAGATATTGGAAAGATCAACTTCCAGGTTTTCCTGGATGTTCTAGATACCGATATCAGGCTTATGACAAGCCTTCTATAGGTCATCAAGTGAATGTAGAACTCCGGTTTGGAAGAACGGTGTGAAAATCTTGTTAGAAAACGAGCCACACAAGAATTCTCACGGAGAGTGGTTGTTCTTAGGGATTCAAAGGATTATAAAGTTAGGCCTTCCGGCTAATTGTGTTAACCACAACATCAACCATGCTGGATTCTGGAAAGACCTAGTTCAATACCCTTGAAGAGAACACCAACCATCGTTGCTGCTTGAGATTCAGCTCTGATTAGTGGAAGGATAACTCAGACTCGGTATGTTTGATCAGCGGAATTGCACCGGTTACAATTGAGATACATCTACTGGATTCTCAACATATGGAATACGGTGCCACGCTCAAGAAGGTAAGTGAGATTGTAGACCTCATGTATAAGCAACTTGCGAAAGACGGTTGCACCTACATGAACTACTTGCAAAGGAACACATCGGAGTCCTTGTTAGGGAGATGACTACTAGGATAACGAAGTTCTTAAACTTCTTATCTTTCAAGAAAGATCAGTCAGTGGCTTAGCGTGGATGCAAACTTCTTTAAGTGAATGGAGGTAAAAACCAACCATCTCAAGAATACTTCACACATGCATGACCAACTTGGGGTTGTCCCCGAAGGAACAAGGAAACTATACTCGGATCCATGGCGACAACTTTCACCATAAGCACATGGACTGGAGTAAACCACTTCGAACATCCAGAACACAATTTCATGATAACACAAAGTTGATTCTCGAAAGTTTCCAACATTTTTGCCAATTGTTCAACATGAGCCTCTCGCAACTTGGAGAAAATAGGAATGTCATCGATGGGCTCGAAAACACACTTATCAAAACACTCCAAGAAGAGGGATTCATATGATATATGAACAAGGGAATACATTGGTCAGACCAAAGGACATGAGTTATACTCGGGCGAAACACCATGAGAGAAAACACCATCAAAATAGTCCTTGAATCTGGACTTGATCTGACGATAGCCCAAATCAGATCAAAGGTAAAATGACAGCATGTCCATTGAAGAGATACTATCATGCTTCAACAGGATGAGAACTAGACATCCCATTCCAAAGGAACAAGTTAGGATGAGCTTTTGTCTTTCAACTCTCCAAGTTATTGTTTTATGCTCAACCAACTAATTCAGGATATACATCACAGTTTCTTGGAGATAGAGGAGTATTTCAAATTACCCCTTGTTTAGACATAACGGTCAGGTAACAACGTGGTGATACTTCTGGAAAGACAACAAGAATATCCCAAACCACCGGTATGTCTTGGAAGTCGAAAGGAGGCATGCTTTTCCAAAGCAACCGATATGATCTTGAGAGCTTCGGCATGAACCTAACTCTTTGACCAGGAATTGTTCACCGGGATGAATGGATTTGGTAACACACTCAACTTTAACTGGAGACCGGTTGATCAATAGTGCTAAGAAGAATACAGATGTTTCTTAGATTTTTTTCAAAGCAAAAAGATTTGCTAGGAATATCTGATACACACCTCAGTGCACACCCAACATTCTTGAGCAGTAAGCTTGGGTTGAAGGTGGGTAAGGATGTGTAAGAGCATCACTTCATCGACAAGGCCATGAAATTCAGCACGACCTCTTGATATAAAAGAGTGTGATACTCAAAGGTGGAACAGAACAGAAGCTAATGAAACTTCTTTAACCTGCGAATTACAAAACTTTGACCTCGTTCTATAGATGAACGAGGTACTGGAGTTTGTTTCTCCTGACACTCCAAGGTGGAATGTTTTAACGGAACACCAGAGGAATGCATTGTCAGACTCCAACACACATATGCAACTTGGTGTCCAAACCATGGACAAAGGTAGGAAAGCAAGTAAAGGTTAAGGACATGCTCCAGGGAATCCAGAGATCATGAGGAATGCACAGGGTGATACTGTTTTGTAAAACCCATGCTAGGTAGAATGGTATAGCTGAACCAAGAACAAAGATATGAGAATCATAAGAACACTCTTGTTGTGATCCTTTTGATTCCTAGAGAAAACCTATGGCATTTGAGCTAATATTACCTAGCCACCCTTAAGTAAAACAGATTCCTTCGGATTCAAGGAAACATAACTTGGGTTAAAGGTCAGCATCCTGTACTGATAGCGTGAGCATTACATGGTTAAGAAACCACATGACTCAACTCACCACAATTCAGCACATTCCGGGACCTTCGGTTCAAGTTCAAGGGTTAAAAACATTGAGAAAAGAGTAACTACTATCTTGATGACTGGAAAGACGCTACAAATAGCAATCACGAAGTATCTTTCAAAAGACAACGATAGCTCCAAAAGAATTTTAGCAGAGGATAACAGATACATTCGATATGAAAAGGAAATCTCGAGGTTCAGGATTTTGAAACTTAGAACATGAGTATGTGGAACCCACACAACTCTGAGAGATTATGGATGGAAGGGAATCTCCCAGTTGAAACAAGAGATAATGGAGTATGGAACACACACGACTCTAGAAACTTTTTAACACTAAGCCAACTTGGGTAACAACGTCCTTGCCAAAGGAGGCACCTAGGTTTTGAATGACTCGAACCTTTTCAAATCAAAACAGGTAAGAAGACCCAGAGTTAGAGCGATACCAGATAAGGAGTAAAAAGAATCCTAAGAAGGTTTTTCACAACTCATTTGAAGTTTCAAAATAGTTTTCATAAACACTAGACTCAACATCGACCAAGCAGTAGGTTTTCCTACAGGTAGTCCTGCTCTGATACCATGACTTGTCACGACCCCGGACTCAGAGATATACATACTGTTATGTGCTCCTAGCCATGGACTCACAAGGTGTAACATCCCAAGTATGAAAAACCATCCATAGAATGTTTGTTTCTTATTTTATTAAAGTTTTGCATCATGTCATCATACTCATTTCTTCATTGCATTTGTTTCTTTCTTGTTTGCATCTGTTTTTATTTGTTTTCACAATTGAATTTCAAACATTAATCAAATGCTTTGGTTCATACTTGTTATGTTACAATTTATTTTCCAAATAAAAGTTCAATTAAAACATCCAATTTGTTTCCATGAAAAATAAAAAGCTCACTATTAATTTGTTCTTAATAATTCACTTAATTCAAATGTCATTCAAATTCAATTTCAATTTCAAACAGCACCCAATTTCAAATAATGAAAATTACGAAAACAATTATAATCATTTGATTCCAATTAAAACTATATGATCACCACATTTAATTCTTGTTTTCACTAAGTCACTTAATCATCAAATCCATCCAAATTTGAATCAAATCACAAACATCTTTTTATTTTGAACTTTTTGAAAAACATAAAGTTGCAATTTGTTGCTATTACATAAATAAGTAATATAAAATTTTTTCCCTAAATTTTTCTACCCCAAAACCCTTTCCATTTCTTCCTAATTCTATTTCTGCAAAAAAAAAGAAACAGAACAAATTAAAAAGGAAAAAGCGCCCAGGAGAGGGGAAGAGGCCGGCCCAGCCCACTCCCAGCGGCCCGGTACCCCTTCGTTGCTCCCCCTCTCCTTTCTTCTTCGCGTACGGCAGGCCATCGCGCCTATCCACGTCGCCGGCAGCAACAGTGGACGGCCGCGCGCAGCCCTAGCCTCTATAACCCCCCCTAGGGTTCCCCCTCGAACCCTAGACCACCTGCTCCACACCACCTCCCTCCTCGCCGCCGGCCACCGCTCCGTTACTGTCAAAGTTCAGAAGTTTTTCGTCAGTTAAAAGTTCAGTTTCGTAACTGAACTATATTCTGTCAGCGTCGCGTATACTGATAAGAACGATTCGCACAGCGCAGTGGTTGTAGTGCGTTGCGCGCGCGCTCGAGCCCGGGGTTCGATCCCTGGCGCTCGCGATTAAACCCACATTTTTGCACGGTGCACTGACAGGGTGGCTCCCCTGTCAGCTGCTGTGCACGCGCGCGTACCACCGTGGCCTAGGGGCCCTCTGTCAGTGGCTAGGGCTAGCCACTGCAGAGTAGAAATAGTTTTTCAGCTTTTTCTTTTTCAAAAACAAGTCCTTTGCTTTTACAGTTTGGTCCCTGCCACTAAAACCCTAATAACTTTTATTTTATAAACCCAAATAATAAAAATAAAATATGTACACTGCACCAAATTTAATTTTCTATCTATTTAAACCAGTTGTATTATGTTTTGAATAACCCAAATGCATTCAAATTTCAAATTCAAACAATTCCTTTGAAATTTGTATAATTGCATAACAAATTCATACTTACTCCAAATAATGCAAATAAAATATGTTTTCCATGCTAGTTCAAACCATCTTTTCAAATATAAATTTTGTTCCATGATTTGAATAATTAAAATTGCCTAAATAATTTAAGCCTTGTTTAAATCATTTAAATTTGCTAAATTCCTAACTTGCTCAAAATAAGTTATTTTTGAACATGTAAAATATGTTTTCAAACCAGAAAAGTATAAACTTTTCAAATATGAATTTGAATTTATGTTTTGAACAAATAAAATTCAAATAATATGCATGCTTGTTTTAAATTCATTTAAAACTTGTTTAATCTTGTTTAATTCATAATAAATTCATCCCAACTCCTTTTTCAATATTTGAAACATGTAATCCACCTAAAATTGTGTGTTCTTTTCAAATATGAACTTTGTTATCTATTTTGGACAATTTAAATTGGTGAAAACAACAAATGCTTGTGTAATACCTTTAAGGAACCAAAATTTCTTAACTTAATAAATAAATTTCTAAACTTAGTAAACCTTATTTCCAATTGGTTCTAATGTTGTTATTTTGTTGTTTTTCTTCATCCATGCATCATACTAAACCACTATCACCTGTTGGTTAGTTGTAAAACAATTGTTTCAACCATAATTCTTGGGCTTTTCATATGCAACTCAAATTGCATGTGGGTCCACTTAATCATGTTATGTTACCATGTCAACTAGGTTATTTTGATGCATCCATTAACTTGACATGCATCATCCCATGATTGTGCACTATGCCATGTTATTGATTGGTTGTATCCTTGCGTTGTTTGTTTGCTTCTTCTCGGATAGACGACGACATTGAGACAGACGATACTTACGACACCCCTTCTGAGGATCTAGCTCAGTACCAGGCTGCTGAGTTTGCAGGCAAGTATTCACTCACATGAACCACTGTGTTCCTTTCAACCTTGGGTACCGATACTTTCCGTTGTCTATTCTGCTAGCCCTAGTGATAGTTGTTTCTGTTACGAACCTATCACATGAATCCCTTAACCCTGATATTGCCTCACCTCCACTCCTACAACCCCATTGTTTGAGCCCGTGTCTTACTAGCATGCTTAGGTTGTTTTGCTCGAGTCTGTTATCCGTTACTTTCTGTTACTATATTTCTATTATGTTCTGGGGGCTCGATGTTAATCAATCAACCTGTTAATAATAATATGCTGATAAGGCACCGGCAGGAGGCCCTGTGTGGTTTTAAGGCCTGCTAGTGTCGACCCTAATAGGAAAAGGGTCTTGTCTACTGATCCATGATGAGCGCACTACCCGCATGTGGGAAGCGTGTATGGGCGCCCCCCTCAATTTGATTCAATTTGCATCTCGTCCAAATCGCCTCATTTAGTTCGGGTTTTCGATTTGCCGCATGCATGTTTTTGCGAGCCCAGCGCAGGGTGGAACTTTTGTAGTCGGCATTTAGGGAGACACGTTCTTAGAGTGCTATGAGGGTCCCCTTTTCTTCGGGGGCTCGATTAGCCGTGCGCTCACTGCACGGGGTTCTTTGGGCTTGATGCGGAGAAGAGTTGAGTTGTGTTGAGTGCCCCGCTTGGTGGGAGGCATCCCATCTGGCGGGTTATTCTTACGTGTACGGCCAAATTGGTGCACCCCTGCAGGGATAAATCTTCTCGAGAAGCCGTGTTTTCCGCGGTTATGGTTAACTTGGTGAAAGTACTGGCTAACAAGTACTCAGAACAACTTACACCTAACTAATGATAACTTGACTAGTAATAGACTCATTGACACAACAACTTGATCCATTATTCATTAATCCAACTGTGTGAGTTATCCTCGGATTGCTTCTTTGGATAAGGGGCGAGATCCAGGATGGGTTTGTTTGGTGGTTAGTCATAGTTGGTTACGATACGCTATCTTATCTTCTTTCTGTTAGCCGGAAGTTGTAGTATGTTCTGTAGTTGGTTAGCGCAGCTAGTTGCAGCATCCTTTATATCCCCTTTCTTCCGTTGAACCCAAGGCATCTGTGCTTGGTGTTGACGGGCTACACTTTGGTGAACTGTGAGTCTTGCTTGTCAGTACGTTGTTGTACTGACCCCTTTGGGGCTGTGGTTTCCGCAGACTACGCTTACGAGGATCCCCGTGACGGCTACTACGTGGAGTTTGACGAGGCTGCTGACGAGTAGATAGCGGACCTGGGCAGGATCCGAGACATCGTGGATGGGCTCCGTCTTTTCGTTTCCGGCTTCTTAAGCCTATTTGGATTTGTCTGTACTCAGACCCTTTGAATGCTTCCGCTGAGTTGTAATGATGATATGTTGGGACATGTGTCCTCTGGATGATTGTATTTGCTATCTCTGCTCTAGTGAGAGCTATTTGCAACTTATTTCCATCTTTTGTGTCTTAGAGATATGTTGTGCTATCATTCTGTTAAACGCCGTTGACGTACCATGTGTGTATGGTATGAAGTACGTCAATGGTAGTATCCTGATTTCTATGGGATGGTTTACGTAGACGATGAACAGTAGGGATTGGTTGTCACACATACGTGTGTTGGCCTACTCGTAAGAGATGCGGGTGCCGGTAAGCCCCGTAATCCAATCAACTACTGTTCAACGGAACTGCGAGTATCCTCTAGAAGTCCGGGTGCGACAAATGGTATCAGAGCCTGTCTGCCTGTAGGATCCCTTTTACTGGTCGCAGTTGAGTCTAGAAACTATTTTGTAGTTACATAGGAAAAATGAAACGTGAGAGTAGGAATTCTGCCATTTTATTTCTTTCCCCACCCACCCTCCCTTTTCTGGTAAGGAAGTGCAACGTTGTTTTCTCTTCTCATCTAAACTTTCAAGTTAGGATTTCACGAATCCTGGTTTCTCTAGGATAGTTATATCTACTAGTCCATAGGAATGGAGGTGGTTGTGACATGATTTATCATGTTGCCTATTCATGATTGAGAACGGAGGCGTGTAAGCCCCGGAAGCAAATCCTCTATTCCTTAAGCAGTAGATATTGATCCTTTAGAAGCCCGGATGGGTTTTCCGTAGTACCTCAGGAGTTTTTGGTCTCGTGTTTCTCGATGTTGCTTCGATATCCTGTTCTTCTCAACATCCTTATCGTCCGTTGAAACCTTGTTGTTGCTTTCCACTTCAGTTCTCTACCGGCGTCTAATCAAAACTTCCCCAATCATCTGCAGATGGATCTCAGGTTCTACCCGCAGGTGGTTCGGATGACTCGTTGTGAGAGCACCGCCGGTTATCCGGAGATGCTGAGAGACATGGTCACTTATCTGGGTTTCCGTTGGGCACCAGAGTACCAGGTCTACGGGCACCAGCGAGAGTTTGACCAGACCTACTACCAGGCTATCGTCTACATTCTCTCAGATGATGGCATGAGCGTTGTCCACCGCTACGAGGCAGTAGGTTCCACAGTGGATATGGCTGTGCAGCAGGCAGCTTATGTGAGTCTCACCGTCCTTCGTGCTGACTACTGGGGGTTTGACGATTCTATCTATCGCCACATCCCCCGTGGTTACATCACTTCGGAGGGAGCTCACTTCACTCTCTACGACAACCTGGATGTCTACGAGCATGATAACTCCAGGCTGCACACCACCGCTCAGTTTGTGAGGCACAGTGACGCAGTTGCCAGCACACTATCTCAGGAGTTGGCTTCAGTCAGAGAGCAGCTCTACCTTGCTTTGACTCGTCTGACGACGTACACCACAGACTTTGTTGGAGACGAGCGCTTCGCACGTTTCGAGCAGCCAGTTGGTCGTACTCTGCCAGATGCTGGAGGTTACGAGCCGATCAGAGGTCCACTCCTCAACCTTGGTGCTGGTTACACTGGGATTCCACGCTTTGGAGCACAGGGAGTCGACGCTATGTACTTCACCACACCTAGAGTCGCTCTCAGACCCCGTCAGATCTATGTGGATCGTCGTTCTACCTACTTTCGTGGACGTCCTCCTCACCGTACTTCTCGCCGTACTACTCACCGCCGTCCTGCGTGATGAGCATGGGAGTACCGATGTATCCGTTCTTAGCTATGTTTAGTTATCCTTTGGCATTCGAACCATTTATGGTGTGTTGGATATTCTGATGTATTTGAACATGTTATGATGTACCTGTTGGTTATCTATTCATGCGTCGGAATAATCTATCTTTCGGTTACCAAGTCTATCCTTTTCTGTTGTTGTGCTAAAATGCATTTCCATTCAGGATGCCGCCAACCAGGAACACCCCGCCTGAGCCACCGCCAATCACGGAGCTGTTGAATCAGATGACTCAAGTCGTGACGCAGATGGCCCAGTTCCAGGCTAATCAGCACATCAACCAGAACGCTCCACGAGTCAGTATCAAGGAGTTTCTGAGTCTGGGACCGAGAGCTTTCGTGGCAACACGCGAGCCTCTGGATGCTGATGACTGGATCCGTGAGATGGCCAGGGCTCTGGACATTGCTCACGTTGCTGAGGAAGACAAGGTCAAGTATGCCTCCTATCTGCTGAAGGGTCAGGCAGCTACTTGGTGGGAGAACTACCAGACCATGAGAGCTGGCTACCCAATCACCTGGGGCTGTTTCAAGGAAGCTTTCCTGAAGCACCACATTCCAGATGGTCTCATGGAAAGGATGCGTGAAGAGTTTTGCTCTCTCAAGCAAGGCAAGCTGGACGTCATCGGCTATCAGAATGAGTTCAATCGCCTCGCTCGATACGCTGGTGATGAGGTGTCCACTGAGGCCAAGAAGATGGCAAGGTTCCGCAGAGGTTTTAACCCGGAACTCAAGTACGCCCTCACCAACATCAAGACCAAAGACTTCGAGGAGCTCGTTAACACCGCGCTCAATGAAGAAAATGGGCGCAAGGCGTTCGAGGAGTATCGAAAGCACTCGCGTGAGGGTGGTTCCTCCTCCAACATGACCACCCCTCCGCAGAAGCGCCGCATCTGGGTGCCAAATGGTGTTGTCACTCGGGCTCCATATGCCCAAGCTTCTCCAGGCTTCGCTCCCCGCCCACCCAACCCAGCTCAGATGCATGGTCAGAGGTTTTCAATGGGGCAGCCAAGGCCAGATCCTCCTCGTGTCGTCACTTGCTACAAGTGCAAGCAGACGGGGCACTACGCTGACAAGTGCACGCAGAGGCAGCTACCTCCACCACAACCTCGTCCCAACACAAACCAGGCAATGGTGCGTGCTCCCCCGCCTAAAGCCTTCAACTCCAACAACAGGCCTGTCGGGAGGACCGCGAGGGTGAATCATATCAAGGCCGACAAAGCTGAGGAAGCTACTGACGTCGTTCTCGGTACATTCCCCGTAAACTCTAACCCAGCTAAAGTGTTGTTTGATACCGGAGCATCGCATTCTTTCGTGTCAAAGACTTTTGCCGCAACAAACAATCTAATTGTGGTTCCACTAAGCAATCAAATCACTGTTCACTCTCCGGGATCTCAAATGTTGACTTCCAAGATAAGTAAGGACAATCAGATCCTAATTGGAGGTCACATATTCCTTGCTTCACTCATGTTGCTGGGAAATTCTGACATTGATGTCATTCTGGGCATGGATTGGTTGAAGGCCAATAAAGCTATAATTGACTGTGCTAAGAAGTCAATAACTCTGTTCCACCCGTCTGGCCAGATAGTCTATTCTCCACATGAATCAAGTTCTGTTCAGCTGTTCAACCTCGATGCAAAACCTCTTCCTGCAATTGAGAATGTTCCGGTGGTTTGTGAATTCCCTGACGTCTTTCCAGAAGAGTTGCCAAGGATGCCTCCGGACAGAGCAGTTGAGTTCGTGATCGAGCTTGAACCAGGTACTGCTCCAATCTCTAAGCATCCATACAAGATAGCTCCTCCTGAACTGAAACTGTTAAAGGAGCAAATCGATATGTACATGGAAAAGGGTTACATTCAGCCTAGTTCTTCGGCTTGGGGTTGCCCAACTCTGTTCGTTGCAAAGAAGGATCAAACAAAGAGACTCGTTGTTGACTATCGTCCTCTTAACGAGAAAACCATCAAAAACAAGTATCCAATTCCTCGTATCGATGATCTTTTTGATCAACTTGCTGGAGCCTCAATATTCTCAAAGTTGGACTTGAGGATGGGTTACCATCAAATAAAGATCAGAAAGGAAGATATTCCAAAAACAGCTTTCACCACTCGGTACGGTCTATATGAATACACCGTCATGTCCTTTGGTCTCACCAATGCACCGGCGACATTCTCTCGACTCATGAATTCTGTCTTCCATGAATACCTCGACAAGTTCGTTGTGGTATATCTTGATGACATTCTTGTCTACTCAAAATCTGAGGAAGAGCACGAAGAACATCTTCGTCTCACTCTCATGAAACTTCGCGAGCATCGTCTATATGCCAAGTTCTCCAAATGTGAGTTCTGGATTCCAGAAGTTGCTTACCTTGGTCATGTCATCTCAGCCAAGGGCATAGCCATTGATCCAGAAAAGGTTAAAGAAATTGTTGATTGGAAACCTCCTAAGACGGTGAAGCAAGTTAGAAGTTTTCTTGGCTTGGCTAGCTATTGCCGTCGTTTCGTCCAAAACTTCTCAAAGATTGCCAAACCTCTCACTGATCTCACAAAGAAGGACAAGAATTTCGTTTGGTCTCCACAATGTGATGAAAGTTTCAATCTCCTGAAGACTAAACTCACTTCTACACCAGTTCTGGTTGGCCCAGATACTACCAAACCTTTCCAGATATTCTGCGATGCATCTCTCCAAGGTCTAGGTGCAGTTCTTATGCAAGAACGTCAAGTTGTGGCTTATGCTTCACGTCAGTTGAATGCACATGAGCTCAATTATCCCACACATGATCTTGAACTTGCAGCAGTTGTGTTTGCCCTCAAGAAATGGAGGCAATACTTGTTGGGTAATCGCACTGAAATCTTTTCCGATCATAAGAGTCTGAAATACATCTTCACTCAACCAGATCTAAACCTCAGGCAAAGGAGATGGATTGAAAAGATTAAAGACTTTGATCTCACCATTTCTTACACTCCAGGCAAGGCTAATGTTATGGCCGATGCTCTCAGTCGCAAGTCATATTGCAATAATCTCATGATCATGGAAAGCCAACCTCCACTTCATGAAGAATTCCAGAAGCTGAACCTTGGTCTTGTTCCTCAAGGTTATCTTGCTAGCTTGAAAGCCAGTCCAACTCTCGAGGACAAGATTCATTCTGAACAACTTCGTGATGCTGAAATCAAGAAGATGGTAGAACACATCAAAGAAGGCAAGGAGAAATTCAAATCCTTCTCAATTGATGACAAGGGAACTGTGTTCTTCGAAGGACGCATTGCAGTTCCTCAAGTTCAAAGTCTCAAAGATGTCATTCTCAAGGAGGCTCATGAAACTCCTCTCTCCATACACCCTGGAAGTACAAAGATGTACCAGGATCTCAAGACACTGTATTGGTGGCCTGGCATGAAACGTGAAATTGCTCAATACGTTTCTGAATGCGACGTTTGTCAACGTGTTAAGGCAGTCCATCAGAAAACAGTCAGTCTACTCCAACCTCTGAAAATTCCTGAGTGGAAGTGGGACATGATTGAAATGGACTTCGTCACTGGTTTTCCAAAGTCCAAGAGGGGCAACGATGCAATCTTTGTTGTCATTGATCGTCTCACAAAAGTAGCTCACTTCTTTGCTGTCAAAGAAACAATCTCAGCTAGCCAGCTAGCAGAACTCTACACAGCAAAGATTGTTCCTCTTCATGGTGTTCCATTGGAAATAAGCTCAGACCGTGGAAGCATATTCACTTCTCATTTCTGGAAAAGCTTTCAAGAAGCTTTGGGCACCAAACTTCTGTTCAGCACAGCTTATCACCCTCAGTCTCAGGGGCAAGTCGAAAGAGTCAATCAGATTCTCGAGGATATGCTCAGAGCATGTGGTCTCTCCTTTGGCATGAAATGGGAGGATTGCCTTCCATATGCTGAATTCTCCTACAACAACAGCTTCCAGGCAAGCCTAGGCATGGCACCATTTGAAGCACTCTATGGCCGCAGATGCAGGAGTCCAATCAATTGGTCTGGAGCTGGTGAACGTTCACTCTTAGGCCCTGACATTGTTAAGGAAGCAGAGGAGAAAGTTCGTATCATTCGTGACAATCTCAAGATTGCTCAGTCTCATCAGAAAAGCTACTATGACAGCAAGCACAGGGATATGATCTATGCACCTGGTGACAAGGCATATCTCCGTGTAACTCCCCTCAGAGGCACTCATCATTTTGGTGTGAAAGGAAAACTTGCACCAAGATACATTGGTCCTTTCAACATTCTCTCAAGGCGTGCGGAAAATGCCTATCGCCTTGAACTTCCAGAAAAACTATCCAAGGTGCACGACGTGTTTCACGTGTCACAGCTCAAGAAGTGTTTCAAAGATACAGATCGTGCAGTTGATCATGATTCCATTGAACTGCAAGATGATCTATCTTATGAGGAGCACCCTGTTCGAATTCTCGATGAGACCGAGCGTAAGACTCGCAACAAGAGCACCACGTTCTTGAAAGTGCAGTGGTCGCATCATTCCGATAAAGAGGTAACGTGGGAGACCGAAGAGGATCTTCGCAAGAAGTATCCGGACCTTTTCTCTTCTCCGTAAGGAATCTCGGGGCGCGATTCCTTCAAGGGGGGCGTTTTGTAACATCCCAAGTATGAAAAACCATCCATAGAATGTTTGTTTCTTGTTTTATTAAAGTTTTGCATCATGTCATCATACTCATTTCTTCATTGCATTTGTTTCTTTCTTGTTTGCATCTGTTTTTATTTGTTTTCACAATTGAATTTCAAACATTAATCAAATGCTTTGGTTCATACTTGTTATGTTACAATTTATTTTCCAAATAAAAGTTTTAAAACATCCAATTTGTTTCCATGAAAAATAAAAAGCTCACTATTAATTTGTTCTTAATAATTCAATTGCAATTTCAAACAGCACCCAATTTCAAATAATGAAAATTACCAAAACAATTATAATCATTTGATTCCAATTAAAACTATATGATCACCACATTTAATTCTTGTTTTCACTAAGTCACTTAATCATCAAATCCATCCAAATTTGAATCAAATCACAAACATATTTTTATTTTGAACTTTTTGTAAAACAAAAAGTTGCAATTTGTTGCTATTACATAAATAAGTAATATAAATTTTTTTCCCTAAATTTTTCTACCCCAAAACCCTTTCCATTTCTTCCTAATTCTATTTCTGCAAAAAAAAAGAAACAGAACAAATTAAAAAGGAAAAAACGCCCAGGAGAGGGGAAGAGGCCGGCCCAGCCCACTCCTAGCGGCCCGGTACCCCTTCGCTGCTCCCCCTCTCCTTTCTTCTTCGCGTACGGTAGGCCATCGCGCCTATCCACGTCACCGGCAGCAAGAGTGGACGGCCGCGCGCAGCCCTAGCCTCTATAAAACCCCACCCCCTAGGGTTCCCCCTCGAACCCTAGACCACCTGCTCCACACCACCTCCCTCCTCGCCGCTGGCCACCGCTCCGTTACTGTCAAAGTTCAGAAGTTTTTCGTCAGTTAAAAGTTCAGTTTCGTAACTGAACTATATTCTGTCAGCGTCGCGTATACTGATAAGAACGATTCGCACAGCGCAGTGGTTGCAGTGCGTTGCGCGCGCGCTCGAGCCCAGGGTTCGATCCCTGGCGCTCGCGATTAAACCCACATTTTTGCACGGTGCACTCACAGGGTGGCCCCCCTGTCAGCTGCTGTGCACGCGCGCGTGCCACCGTGGCCTAGGGGCCCTCTGTCAGTGGCTAGGGCTAGCCACTGCAGAGTAGAAATAGTTTTTCAGCTTTTTCTTTTTCAAAAACAAGTCCTTTGCTTTTACAGTTTGGTCCCTGCCACTAAAACCCTAATAACTTTTATTTTATAAACCCAAATAAAAAAAAAATATGTACACTGCACCAAATTTAATTATCTATCTATTTAAACCAGTTGTATTATGTTTTGAATAACCCAAATGCATTCAAATTTCAAATTCAAAAAATTCCTTTGAAATTTGTATAATTGCATAACAAATTCATACTTACTCCAAATAATGCAAATAAAATATGTTTTCCATGCTAGTTCAAACCATCTTTTCAAATATAAATTTTGTTCCATGATTTGAATAATTAAAATTGCCTAAATAATTTAAGCCTTGTTTAAATCATTTAAATTTGCTAAATTCCTAACTTGCTCAAAATAAATTATTTTTGAACATGTAAAATATGTTTTCAAACCAGAAAAGTATAACTTTTCAAATATGAATTTGAATTTATGTTTTGAACAAATAAAATTCAAATAATATTCATGCTTGTTTTAAATTCATTTAAAACTTGTTTAATCTTGTTT
Organism: Alopecurus myosuroides; assembly: GCA_028641055.1. Classification (NCBI taxonomy): domain Eukaryota; kingdom Viridiplantae; phylum Streptophyta; class Magnoliopsida; order Poales; family Poaceae; genus Alopecurus; species Alopecurus myosuroides. The sequence continues at coordinate 392,345,666 of CM054059.1, forward strand.
AATTCATAATAAATTCATCCCAACACCTTTTTCAATATTTGAAACATGTAATCCACCTAAAATTGTGTGTTCTTTTCAAATATGAACTTTGTTATCTATTTTGGACAATTTAAATTGGTGAAAACAACAAATGCTTGTGTAACACCTTTAAGGAACCAAAATTTCTTAACTTAATAAATAAATTTCTAAACTTAGTAAACCTTATTTCCAATTGGTTCTAATGTTGTTATTTTGTTGTTTTTCTTCATCCATGCATCATACTAAACCACTATCACCTGTTGGTTAGTTGTAAAACAATTGTTTCAACCATAATTCTTGGGCTTTTCATATGCAACTCAAATTGCATGTGGGTCCACTTAATCATGTTTTGTTACCATGTCAACTAGGTTATTTTGATGCATCCATTAACTTGACATGCATCATCCCATGATTGTGCACTATGCCATGTTATTGATTGGTTGTCTCCTTGCGTTGTTTGTTTGCTTCTTCTCGGATAGACGACGACGTTGAGACAGACGATACTTACGACACCCCTTCTGAGGATCTAGCTCAGTACCAGGCTGCTGAGTTTGCAGGCAAGTATTCACTCACATGAACCACTGTGTTCCTTTCAACCTTGGTTACCGATACTTTCCGTTGTCTATTCTGCTAGCCCTAGTGATAGTTGTTTCTGTTACGAACCTATCACATGAATCCCTTAACCCTGATATTGCCTCACCTCCACTCCTACAACCCCATTGTTTGAGCCCGTGTCTTACTAGCATGCTTAGGTTGTTTTGCTCGAGTCTGTTATCCGTTACTTTCTGTTGCTATATTTCTATTATGTTCTGGGGGCTCGATGTTAATCAATCAACCTGTTAATAATAATATGCTGATAAGGCACTGGCAGGAGGCCCTGTGTGGTTTTGAGGCCTGCTAGTGTCGACCCTAATAGGAAAAGGGTCTTGTCTACTGATCCATGATGAGCGCACTACCCGCATGTGGGAAGCGTGTATGGGCGCCCCCCCTCAATTTGATTCAATTTGCATCTCGTCCAAATCGCCTCATTTAGTTCGGGTTTTCCATTTGCCGCATGCATGTTTTTGCGAGCCCAGCGCAGGGTGGAAATTTTGTAGTCGGCATTTAGGGAGACACGTTCTTAGAGTGCTATGAGGGTCCCCTTTTCTTCGGGGGCTCGATTAGCCGTGCGCTCACTGCACGGGGTTCTTTGGGCTTGATGCGGAGAAGAGTTGAGTTGTGTTGAGTGCCCCGCTTGGTGGGAGGCATCCCATCTGGCGGGTTATTCTTACGTGTACGGCCAAATTGGTGCACCCCTGCAGGGATAAATCTTCTCGAGAAGCCGTGTTTTCCGCGGTTATGGTTAACTTGGTGAAAGTACTGGCTAACAAGTACTCAGAACAACTTACACCTAACTAATGATAACTTGACTAGTAATTGACTCATTGGCACAACAACTTGATCCATTATTCATTAATCCAACTGTGTGAGTTATCCTCGGATTGCTTCTTTGGATAAGGGGCGAGATCCAGGATGGGTTTGTTTGGTGGTTAGTCATAGTTGGTTACGATACGCTATCTTATCTTCTTTCTGTTAGCCGGAAGTTGTAGTATGTTTTGTAGTTGGTTAGCGCAGCCAGTTGCAGCATCCTTTATATCCCCTTTCTTCCGTTGAACCCAAGGCATATGTTCTTGGTGTTGACGGGCTACACTTTGGTGAACTGTGAGTCTTGCTTGTCAGTACGTTGTTGTACTGACCCCTTTGGGGCTGTGGTTTCCGCAGACTACGCTTACGAGGATCCCCGTGACGGCTACTACGTGGAGTTTGACGAGGCTGCTGACGAGTAGATAGCGGACCTGGGCAGGATCCGAGACATCGTGGATGGGCTCCGTCTTTTCGTTTCCGGCTTCTTAAGCCTATTTGGATTTGTCTGTACTCAGACCCTTTGAATGCTTCCGCTGAGTTGTAATGATGATATGTTGGGACATGTGTCCTCTGGATGATTGTATTTGCTATCTCTGCTCTAGTGAGAGCTATTTGCAACTTATTTCCATCTTTTGTGTCTTAGAGATATGTTGTGCTATCATTCTGTTAAACGCCGTTGACGTACCATGTGTGTATGGTATGAAGTATGTCAATGGTAGTATCCTGATTTCTATGGGATGGTTTACGTAGACGATGAACAGTAGGGATGGGTTGTCACACATACGTGTGTTGGCCTACTCGTAAGAGATGCGGGTGCCGGTAAGCCCCGTAATCCAATCAACTACTGTTCAACGGAACTGCGAGTATCCTCTAGAAGTCCGGGTGCGACACAAGGGCTTCAGGGTTACCAGCCCCGGCCGCAACAAACAACGGCAGGAAGACTGGATTCATCGGCACGTAGTCCGGATCCCCAGTCTACTACTCCTTGTATCCATGCTAGTCATAACCAACTATGCATATCAAAGCGTCCACGAATCGAATGAAACTGAAGGAAACGGGACCAAAGCTATACAGAGATGCTATGTTTCCAGAAAGTGCAACAACAATCGAGGGTTACTGGGGTTACCTCGCCCCAGGCCGAATCACATCGGCAGGCGGGCTCGGACTTGGATCATCGGCTCCACAACCCCTCGACTGCGACAACTATGCAGGCATAGCCAAAACTGTATAACAATGATCTCGAAACCAACAACCGATCAAAGCAGTACTCTAGACAATGAAGTAGTATTAAACAGGTGTTACTAGAGTATAGCTTACAAGCAGAGGTCACACGACCCAACATTACATCAGACAACGGAAGGCAAATTATGTTGCTAATCAACAAGAACCAAAAGGCCTAAGAGGCCGCAACATAAGGCGACGTCCCAGCCCATAGATTCCAGGCTGCTACCTGGGAACCCCAAACTACTCGTCGATGTCCATGTTGAAACAACACCGATGTGAGATCTTCACCTGAACCAGAATTAAGCAAACCTGAGTACGGGAGGTACTCAACAAGACTTAGTTAACCTATTATATATCTTCTATCTTCAGAAAGGGTTTTATGAAGGCTGATTTGCGTAAAGCAATATTTGTTTTCCAAATCGAGGAAGGAATAGCATGTCTCATGGAGTATTTTCAAAACAGATGAGAAGACTACACAACTTTTGAAATCATCATCTTTTCATCCACCAACATCATTTCCCAGCACCTCACATGCTACAAGGATCACCCCTCCCGGCATCTCCATTCCGTTAGAGTTATCTATGATCACGGAATCCGTTGCCAAGTCGACTGTAACCGTGGACACGGCTTCTCGAGGAGATTTATCCCTGCAGGGGGTACACTTTACCCACACGTACCATCCAACTCTTAACGCCACATGTACGCTCTTCCATGGAGCGCGGTAGAGGGTGGCTGGCCACGACCTTTACCTTGCTCGACCCTATCCATGAGTCAACCCAAACAGGGCCACCCCGTCAACAGGGAGTTGGCCACCTCCTGACGGCACCTGTTCTGTTGCACGCTCAGTCTTGGCTTCGAAGGCGAGAAATCGCTCCTAGGGGCGAACATGACAAAACGCCACAACCCATTGTGGCCTCACATCCATGCCAGTATTTATTCAAATTATCAAAGGTAATTTGAATCACAACAACCTGACATAATAGATTCACGCATTGACCAGATTCATCAACCGGATGGATCAGATCACAACTAGGCATGGCTAAGCAAGACTCACATGCTTTAACGAGGCATGCACAAACAAACCTATAGCTTCTAGGAGCAGTGGATCAGGATATTTAGGCGATGCAACAAGTATAGGAGAACTCTATCTAAGACCATAAATACTTTGAACCGCATGCAATATACGAGATTCCAAAACACTTCGAAAACCATATATGAGCAGATAAGAGGTTATGCTTGCCTTGGTTATAAGAAAACCAGATAAAGTCTTCTCGAATAATTGCTTGACTTGTCGGTTAAGATCAAGTATTCGTCATTGTCATTGTTGGCCTTCTCTTCGGAGTCGCATTCTACCGAGGGGGAAACAACACCGAAAAGAAGAACAACAATCAACACATGGCATCGATGCAATGCACAATATGTATGTATGAGCAATTTAATGCACTGAAGCAAAGCCCTAAACATGTTCGTTGGGTTGCTAGGGTTCGTATGACAATTATGCGGTCTTATTTAAATTAGCCCGAAATAGACCCCGGAGGGGTACTTTAGGTGATTATGGGAGTGAGTCCAATTTTAAAAGCTCAAATGGGTTTGAAAACATCATAAATAGGTTTCATTTGTCATTTTGAGCAATTTGGTATATAACTTTTAATTTTCTAATTTTATTGATAAAAACTTATTTTTCTATTTTTAAATGAATTAACAACATTAAATAATCACCATAATTCAACTTTGTCAAACATGTGTGAAAATTACATATTTGGGTAGATTACATTTTTATGAACATTTTCATGCTTTCATTTTATTTTTCTGAGTAATATTTTAATAGTTATTTAATTTACAAAATTAACTCATTTTCTGGAAATAGCAAAAACAGGAATATGACATCACTGTGATGTCACTGTGACATCACAGTGCTCTGTTCTTCACAACTGAGATCAAAATTTGATCGAATTCGCGCGCGATTCGAAAATTAAACTATACCACGGGATGGAGGAGATCAAGGGGAGCCGAGGGGTGCCAACCGGTGACCAAATGGTCGCCGGAAAGCTCGCCGGCGACGAGGTGGCGCGGCGGCCGACGGTGGAACTCGGCGCGGGATAGCTACGGAGGACGAGGGAGGGGATGGAGGGCACCAGGAGGTCCGGGAGCTCACCGTGGATGTGATGGGATGGACGAGGAGGCAGGGCGCGACCAGATTCGTCGCCGGTGAGGGAAGGACGGCGGCGGCCGTGGCGGAGGTGGGCGGCGCGATTGAGGCCCTCCCGGCCTTCCCTGCTTCCATAATAGCTCGAGGAGGGAGAGGTGAGTGCGGGGAGGACAACAACGTTCCCAGCACGGTAGCGGACGACCGGGAACAGCGGCAACGGGCGGCGGCAGGGGCAGAGCTAGGGTTTCGTCCATACATAGAAGATATAGAGGGAGGGAGCACTCGAGGTGGGGGAGGACGTAGAGGAGGAAACGACATCCAGGAGAGGTCATCCACGCGCGGGGGCGGTAGCAGGACGTGGCGTGCGGCGTCGGAGGCGAGGACACCAGGTTCTCCGACTGGCAGAGGTTGAAGAAGACCAAAATTTCACAACACCCCGTGTAATTTCTGAAATTTTTAAAGGCGTCCTTGTCTCCCCAAAACAACAGCATAACTTGAATGTTTGAGGGCCTTTTTGCAAAGTAAAATTTGGCAAAAATAACTTTTGGAAAGCTTACAAAATTTCCAACAAAACCATAACTTGGTTTGCCAAATTTGAAAATGTTTTTAATTCAAATTTTGGGTGACCACTTTAAGTGGTTTTTGGTCAAATCTTATTAAATTCAAATTCAAACTTGATTTAAATTTTACATGCCTGATATGGCATGAACACAATACCACAACCCTTTTGTTAGCAAAATTTGGGATGTTACAAATCTACCCCCCTTACAAGAATCTCGTCCCGAGATTCCCGAAGGAGAAGAAAGAAGAAACACCTATTTTGAACGATCTTCTCGAACCTTACGGTTATCTTCTTGAAGAGGTTGATCCGTAGCACTTGCGAAGATTCTTCAGCGGCTACACCTTAGGTGAGAGGGAAAACTCTTAGGAAATGATCTTCACAAAGATCGAGTATCTCATGGGTAACTCATGATAGGAATGTTCACAAAGAACTGTTGAGTTAACAAACATGAAACACATCAAGGTAACGGAGTGAACAGAAGATGGTTTCAAGGTTGCAGACGATTGATCTTGAAAGGATTTAGAATATGAGCTTTGCACAAGACCTTAAATCCTTTTGGAAAAGAAAGGTTGAACAACTTGTGAAACCGAGGTTTTCTTCAAACAGATAACCAAGATGGAAAGAATTGTCTGGGATATCACAACGCAATGTCCGTAGACGAGGGAAAACACGAGAAAACACTGTAATCGTGCTTTAGAGAGAATTTGATACAGCATCATGTTCACTCTTCGGAGTGGACACGAGAGATAATGGAACTTTCAACCATTCCGTCAAAGTTTGTCGAGATCTTTATCAAAGGTCATGATGTTACTTCACAACAGAAGATGAGTAACCACGGAATGTTGGAGCACCGTAATTAAGAAGGGAGTCTTGGTAACACCATAAGGATGGGTAACCAACGGGGATAGAAACAACAGAAGGAAATAGGGAATTTCTTTCCTATTGTGGTCTGGACGTAGCAATACATCTACCACATAGTTAAGATCCCACCGCTGAAGTGACTGACAAATTCACACAATGTGTGATATGAACAGAACTTCAAGTACCAACAACTTGAAAAAGGAACTGATCAATGGCGGTTACAAAACACCACGAGATGTTTTTCACGATGAACTTGTTTCCATTAAGACAAAGGTTTTGGAGGTTCAACAGAGAGATATTGGAAAGATCAACTTCCAGGTTCTCCTGGATGTTCTAGATACCGATATCAGGCTTATGACAAGCCTTCTATAGGTCATCAAGTGAATGTAGAACTCCGGTTTGGAAGAACAGTGTGAAAAACTTGTTAGAAAACGAGCCACACAAGAATTCTCACGGAGAGTGGTTGTTCTTAGGGATTCAAAGGATTATAAAGTTAGGCCTTCCGGCTAATTGTGTTAACCACAACATCAACCATGCTGGATTCTGGAAAGACCTAGTTCAATACCCTTGAAGAGAACACCAACCATCGTTGCTGCTTGAGATTCAGCTCTGATTAGTGGAAGGATAACTCAGACTCGGTATGTTTGATCAGCGGAATTGCACCGGTTACAATTGAGATACATCTACTGGATTCTCAAGATATGGAATACAGTGCCACGCTCAAGAAGGTAAGTGAGATTGTAGAACTCATGTATAAGCAACTTGCGAAAGATGGTTGCACCTACATGAACTACTTGCAAAGGAACACATCGGAGTCCTTGTTAGGGAGATGACTACTAGGATAACGAAGTTCTTAAACTTCTTATCTTTCAAGAAAGATCAGTCAGTGGCTTAGCGTGGATGCAAACTTCTTTAAGTGAATGGAGGTAAAAACCAACCATCTCAAGAATACTTCACACATGCATGACCAACTTGGGGTTGTCCCCGAAGGAACAAGGAAACTATACTCGGATCCATGGCGACAACTTTCACCATAAGCACATGGACTGGAGTAAACCACTTTGAACATCCAGAACACAATTTCGTGATAACACAAAGTTGATTCTCGAAAGTTTCCAACATTTTTGCCAATTGTTCAACATGAGCCTCTCGCAACTTGGAGAAAATAGGAATGTCATCGATGGGCTCGAAAACACACTTATCAAAACACTCCAAGAAGAGGGATTCATATGATATATGAACAAGGGAATACATTGGTCAGACCAAAGGACATGAGTTATACTCGGGCCAAACACCATGAGAGAAAACACCATCAAAATAGTCCTTGAATCTGGACTTGATCTGACGATAGCCCAAATCAGATCAAAGGTAAAATGACAGCATGTCCATTGAAGAGATACTATCATGCTTCAACAGGATGAGAACTAGACATCCCATTCCAAAGGAACAAGTTAGGATGAGCTTTTGTCTTTCAACTCTCCAAGTTATTGTTTTATGCTCAACCAACTAATTCAGGATATCCAGCACAGGTTCTTGGAGATAGAGGAGTATTTCAAATTACCCCTTGTTTAGACATAACGGTCAGGTAACAACGTGGTGATACTTCTGGAAAGACAACAAGAATATCCCAAACCACCGATATGTCTTGGAAGTCGAAAGGAGGCATGCTTTTCCAAAGCAACCGATATGATCTTGAGAGCTTCGGCATGAACCTAACTCTTTGACCAGGAATTGTTCACCGGGATGAATAGATTTGGTAACACACTCAACTTTAACTGGAGACCGGTTGATCAATAGTGCTAAGAAGAATACAGATGTTTCTTAGATTTTTTTCAAAGCAATAAGATTTGCTAGGAATATCTGATACACACATCAGTGCACACCCAACATTCTTGAGCAGTAAGCTTGGGTTGAAGGTGGGTAAGGATGTGTAAGAGCATTACTTCATCGACAAGGCCATGAAATTCAGCACGACCTCTTGATATAAAAGAGTGTGATACTCAAAGGTGGAACAGAACAGAAGCTAATGAAACTTCTTTAACCTGCGAATTACAAAACTTTGACCTGGTTCTATAGATGAACGAGGTACTGGAGTTTGTTTCTCCTGACACTCCAAGGTGGAATGTTTTAACGGAACACCAGAGGAATGCATTGTCAGACTCCAACACACATATGCAACTTGGTGTCCAAACCATGGACAAAGGTAGGAAAGCAAGTAAAGGTTAATGACATGCTTCAGGGAATCCAGAGATCATGAGGAATGCACAGGGTGATACTCTTTTGTAAAACCCATGCTAGGTAGATTGGTATAGCCGAACCAAGAACAAAGATATGAGAATCATAAGAACACTCTTGTCGTGATCCTTTTGATTCCTAGAGAAAACCTATGGCATTGGAGCTAATATTACCTAGCCACCCTGAGGTAAAACAGATTCCTTCGGATTCAAGGAAACATAACTTGGGTTAAAGGTCAGCATCCTATACTGATAGTGTGAGCATTACATGGTTAAGAAACCACATGACTCAACTCACCACAATTCAGCACATTCCGGGACCTTCGGTTCAAGTTCAAGGGTTAAAAACATTGAGAAAAGAGTAACTACTATCTTGATGACTGGAAAGACACTACATATAGCAATCACGAAGTATCTTTCAAAAGACAACGATAGATCCAAAAGAATTTTAGCAGAGGATAACAGATACATTCGATATGAAAAGGAAATCTCGAGGTTCGGGATTTTGAAACTTAGAACATGAGTATGTGGAACCCACACAACTCTGAGAGATTATGGATGGAAGGGAATCTCCCAGTTGAAACAAGAGATAATGGAGTATGGAACACACACGACTCTAGAAACTTTTTAACACTAAGCCAACTTGGGTAACAACGTCCTTGCCAAAGGAGGCACCTAGGTTTTGAATGACTCAAACCTTTTCAAATCAAAACAGGTAAGAAGACCCAGAGTTAGAGCGATACCAGATAAGGAGTAAAAAGAATCCTAAGAAGGTTTTTCACAACTCATTTGAAGTTTCAAAATAGTTTTCATAAACACTAGACTCAACATTGACCAAGCAGTAAGGTTTTCCTACAGGCAGTCCTGCTCTGATACCATGACTTGTCACGACCCCGGACTCAGAGATATACATACTGTTATGTGCTCCTAGACATGGACTCACAAGGGCTTCAGGGTTACCAGCCCCGGCCGCAACAAACAACGGCAGGAAGACTGGATTCATCGGCACGTAGTCCGGATCCCCAGTCTACTACTCCTTGTATCCATGCTAGTCATAACCAACTATGCATATCAAAGCGTCCACGAATCGAATGAAACTGAAGGAAACGGGACCAAAGCTATACAGAGATGCTATGTGTCCAGAAAGTGCAACAACAATCGAGGGTTACTGGGGTTACCTCGCCCCAGGACGAATCACTTCGGCAGGCGGGCTCGGACATGGATCATCGGCTCCACAACCCCTCGACTGCGACAACTATGCAGGCATAGCCAAAACTGTATAACAATGAGCTCGAAACCAACAACCGATCAAAGCAGTACTCTAGACAATGAAGTAGTATTAAACATGTGTTACTAGAGTATAGCTTACAAGAAGAGGTCACACGACCCAACATTACATCAGACAACGGAAGGCAAATTATGTTGCTAATCAACAAGAGCCAAAAGGCCTAAGAGGCCGCAACATAAGGCGACGTCCCAGCCCATAGATTCCAGGCTGCTACCTGGGAACCCCAAACTACTTGTCGATGTCCATGTTGAAACAACACCGATGTGAGATCTTCACCTGAACCAGAATTAAGCAAACCTGAGTACGGGAGGTACTCAACAAGACTTAGTTAACCTATTATATATCTGCTATCTTCAGAAAGGGTTTTATGAAGGCTGATTTGCGTAAAGCAATATTTGTTTTCCAAATCGAGGAAGGAATAGCACGTCTCATGGAGTATTTTCAAAACAGATGAGAAGACTACTCAACTTTTGAAATCATCATCTTTTCATCCACCAACATCATTTCCCAGCACCTCACATGCTACAAGGATCACCCCTCCCGGCATCTCCGGGGAGGCACCCTTCATTCATTGTTTAACAAGTTTTAGTCATTCCGTTAGAGTTATCTATGATCACGGAATCCGTTGCCAACTCGTCCATAACCGTGGACACGGCTTCTCGAGGAGATTTATCCCTGCAGGGGGTACACTTTACCCACACGTACCATCTCTTAACGCCACATGTACGCTCTTCCATGGATCGCGGCAGAGGGTGGCTGGCCACGACCTTTACCTTGCTCGACCCTATCCATGAGTCAACCCAAACAGGGCCACCCCATCAACAGGGAGTGGGCCACCTCCTGACGGCACCGGTTCTGTGATTCGGTATCAAGATCCGAGTACGTCCATCATTTGTCCCGGTCACGCCGTAAACACCTCCAAAAGTTTTTTGACTCACACGCAGATGGAAATCCCAAACTACGTGACTCACGGATAGAACCAAACAAGTTAGTTAGTCGAGCGCGGTCTGTTAGGCCCCTCGTGTGGTTGCACGCTCAGTCTTGGTTTCGAAGGCGAGAACTCGCTCCTAGGGGCGAATAGGACAAAACGCCACAACCCATTGTGGCCAAACATCCATGCCAGTATTTAGTCAAGTTATCAAAGGTAATTTAAATCACAACAACCTGACATAATAGATTCACGCATTGGCCAGATTCATCAACCGGATGGATCAGATCACAACTAGGCATGGCTAAGAAAGACTCACAGGATTTAACAAGGCGCGCACAAACAAACCTATAGCTGCTAGGAGCAGTGGATCAGGATATTTAGGCGATGCAACAAGTATAGGAGAACTCTATCTAAGACCATAAATACTTTGAAGCGCATGCAATATACGAGATTCCAAAACACTTCGAAAACCATATATGAGCAGATAAGAGGTTATGCTTGCCTTGGTTATAAGAAAACCAGATAAAGTCTTCTCGAATAATTGCTTGACTTGTCGGTTAAGATCAAGTATTCGTCATTGTCATTGTTGGCCTTCTCTTCGGAGTCGCATTCTACCGAGGGGGAAACAACACCGAAAAGAAGAACAACAATCAACACATGGCATCGATGCAATGCACAATATGTATGCATGAGCAATTTAATGCACTGAAGTAAAGCCCTAAATATGTTCGTTGGGTTGCTAGGGTTCGTATGACAATTATGCAGTTTTACTGAAATTAGCCTGAAATAGACCCCGGAGGGGTACTTTGGGTGATTATGGGAGTGAGTCCAATTTTAAAAGCTCAAATGGGTTTGAAAACATCATAAACAGGTTGCATTTGTCATTTTGAGCAATTTGGTATATAACTTTTAGTTTTCTAATTTTATTGATAAAAACTTATTTTTCTATTTTTAAATGAATTAACAACATTAAATAATCACCATAATTCAACTTTGTCAAACATGTGTGAAAATTACATATTTGGGTAGATTACATTTTTATGAACATTTTCATGCTTTCATTTTATTTTTCTGAGTAATATTTTAATAGTTATTTAATTTACAAAATCAACTAATTTTCTGGAAATAGCAAAAACAGGAATATGACATCACTGTGATGTCACTGTGACATCACAGTGCTCTGTTCTTCACAACTGAGATCAGAATTTGATTGAATTCGCGCGCGATTTTAAAATTAAACTATACCACAGAATGGAGGAGATCAAGGGGAGCCGAGGGGTGCCAACCGGTGACCAAATGGTCGCCGGAAAGCTCGCCGGCGACAAGGTGGCGCGGCGGACGACGGTGGAGCTCGGTGCGGGAGAGCTACGGAGGGCGAGGGAGGGGATGGAGGGCACCAGGAGGTCCGGGAGCTCACCGTGGATGTGATGGGATGGACGAGGAGGCGGGGCGCGGCCGGATTCGTCGCCGGTAAGGGAAGGACGGCGGCGGCCGTGGCGGAGGTGGGCGGCGTGATTGAGGCTCTCCCGGCCTTCCATGCTTCCATAATAGCTCGAGGAGGGATAGGTGAGTGCGGGGAGGACAACGACGTTCCCAGCACGGTCACGGATGACCGGGACGGGCGGCGGCAGGGGCGGAGCTAGGGTTTCGTCCATACAGAGAAGATATAGAGGGAGGGAGCATTCGAGGTGGGGGAGGACGTAGAGGAGGAAACAGCATCCAGGAGAGGTCATCCACGCGCGGGGGCGGTAGCAGGACGTGGCGTGCGGCGTCGGAGGCGAGGACACGCAGGTGCTCCGACTGGCAGAGGTTGAAGAAGACCAAAATTTCACAACACCCCCTGTAATTTCTGAAATTTGTAAAGGCGTCCTTGTCTGCCCCAAAACAACAACATAACTTGAATGTTTGAGGGACTTTTTGCAAAGTAAAATTTGGCAAAAATAACTTTTGGAAAGCTTACAAAACTTCCAACAAAACCATAACCTGGTTTGCCAAATTTGAAAATGTTTTTAATTCCAATTTTGGGTGACCACTTTAAGTGGGTTTTGGTCAAATCTTATTAAATTCAAATTCAAACTTGATTTAAATTTTACATGCATGATATGCCATGAACACAACACCACAACCCTTTTGTTAGCAAAATTTGGGATGTTACAGGGGGCCATAGGGTGGCGCCACCGCCCTCTGGCCGCGCCACCTGGTGGTGTGGGCCCCCTGGCCACCCCTTGGCATCGCCCTTTCGCCTGTATATACTCCCCGATTCATAAACCCTAGAAGAATCGACCTTTTCCACAAAATACATCCGTAGCTTCGTCGCCGCCGCCGACAGGTTTCTGGGGACATATCTCTGTTCTGGCACCCTGTCGGGATGGGGAAGTGCCCCCAGAAGCCATCTCCATTGACTCCACCGCCATCTCCATCGCCGTTGTTGTCTCCTATGATTAGGAGGGAGTAGGCCGAGGGCTCTACCGGTAGCTATGTGATTCATCTCTCTCTCCCATGGTGTGATCTATATGTGATCATTAGCTTTGTAATCTATTTGAATTCGTAGATGTTACTCTTCATCTTTTGCTAGTCAAGTGCTTTATTAATATGAACTTTGGAGTCGCCTTGCCCCGCGGTGTGAAGGTGACAGTGTGCACACCGTGTGTGTCTCCTGTATGAATTGTGGTGTTTGTCTAGTAACTTCTAGAGCGCTCATAGTGACAGCGTGGGGTTAACTAGACATGGGAATGCTTAATTTAAGGAATGGTTTCTGCAGCCCTACACAATGATTCGTGTTCATTATTTGTTATGAGATCTCCGTAAATGTTTTGATCACGGTGTAAAGGTGACGGTGTGTTCTTCGTGTGGTTTAGCATTATATTTATATTTTGTGTTGGATAACCCTATGAAATTGTGGTGTTTGCGTGGAACCATCTGGGTCCCATGGTGATAGCATGGGGGTTACTTGGTTGGGAAAGTGCTTACTCTGAGGAGTGTTGTTAAAGTCCTACACATGGATTGGTGTTGTTATTCGACCGGAGAGTGGTTAAGAGTAGCATAGTGAAGAGAAGATATCTAGTTATTCAATTATGTGATCATTGTTGAGAATGTCCTCTAGTGAAAGTAGGATCCCTAGGCCTTATTTCCAAGCATTGAAACACCGTTTTCCGCCTGTTCTGCTACATGTTTGCTTGCTGCCATTTCTATTTCAGATTGCTATTATCACTTATTATCATCCATATTACTTGCATTTTACTCTCTCTTCGCCGAACTAGTGCACCTATATACCTAACAAGTATATTGGGTGTGTTGGGGACACTAGAGACTTCTTGTATCTTAATTGAAGGGTTGCTTGAGAGGGATATCTTTGACCTCTACCTCCCTGAGTTCGATAAACCTTGGGTAATCCACTTAAGGGAAACTTGCTGCAGTTCTACAAACCTCTGCACTTGGAGGCCCAACACTATCTACAAGAATAGAAGGGTGCGTAGACATCAGCTGCCCACAAGGGCAAAAGCAAGATCAAAAGTGGCGTCGTGGACACCAAGCACAAAGCTCCCGCTGTCTTGGGGTCGGAGCCAGAACGCAAGCATGGCCGCAGTGACAACACTCCTGCAGCGGACAACCACCCCTTCTGCGCGTTTCACAAGATGTACTCCCACTCCATCGAGTACTGTTTCCAGCTGGGGAAGCTCCGCAACGATCGCCTCATGAGGAACGGCTAGGACGGCTCCTATCGAGGCAATGGCTGGCACAAATCTCGGTGTGGTAATGGCCGCGGCGGTTTTCATTGGGAAGAGCGCGGCCAGAACAACTACAATGGGTACAACAACTACCACAACGCCACCAATGACAACGAATACACCAACAACTTCCAGCAGTTCCCTCAGCAGCAGCGTCCGCAATAGCGCCCCAACCCACCCCCTCCTCCGGTGCACGGTGCCATGCAACACCACGCTAAGGGGAACCAGGGTCTCGGCAAGAAAACTGTGGGGGCTATCAGGATCCCACGAGCTGGATCGCCTGCATCCTCGGCGGAGCACAAGGTCTCCTCTCCAACCGCCACTTCAAGAAAATCTCTCGAGAGACAACGTCGGCCTCCGAGGAGTGGAAGCCTCTAAGCCCCTAAAGTGGTCCAAGCACAAGATCTCCTTCGACATAGGCGACCACCCCAAGTCCACAAGGACCGTGAGAACCATCCCCTTGGTCTACACCCCACAATTAACAACTTGCCATCACCAAGACGCTTCTCGATGGGGATGTAGGCCTCAACGTGATCTTGGTGCAGACGTTCGAGAGGCTGCAGGTGCCCCACGAGCGCTTGTCCCCTACGAGGCCCTTCATTGGTGTCACCAATGGGAGTACGGCTCCCTTGGGACAGGTGCGCCTCACTGGCATGCTCGGTACCCGCCAGAACTACCGCACCGAGACTCTCGAATTTGACGTGGCACACCTCGCCCTCCCCTACAACGCCATCCTCGGCTACCCAGCTCTGGCCAAGTTCAAGGACGTCACACACCATGTGTACAACATCGCCAAGATGCATGGGCCCGTTGGAACCATCACCATCTGCGGCGAGGTGGAGGATGCGATGCGCTATGTCGGGCATACATACAAGGAGGTCGCGGCCTCACACCCCGCTGACGAGGACGACATGGGACAACTTGACAAGGTCCCCAAGAAGAGGATAATATTCTCTCCTGAGATAGCAACCACCTAGAAGACCTCACCAAGCACTGGTGGCTCGAGGGTTGCCGCCACTCTCCACACGAGCCTGCCTCCCAACTAGAAGGGCGCGCCCGTCGCCTACTCTCTTGTTTTCGAACACGATCTGTGACCACCCTAGTTTCTTGTTTGACATCGTACCCTGAGAAATTTGGCGTAATGGAACACTAGTAGTGTCTCGTCGGACTAGTAAAAAGTATCTTTAAAAATAACGACACTAACGTACAATAACTAACTCTAGCTTAACACCTAACTATGTTTTAAAAATACTAACATATTTTTCTAAACCAAGGAGAAAGGTGCCTTAGGATGTTTTATAGCTTTCTGACAGAAAGAGGAAGTTGAAAGGAATATTGGAGTTTTGAGCTATGATTTTACTAAACAACAAGATCTCTTGTGTATCTATTTTGGAGGAACCAGATTTTACGATATGAGATTGTGGTGATAATTTGAGGTTTATATTAGGAGTGAAAGTTTGAGGAGAATATGAGAATTGTTTGAGATGAATTATAGTATATATACTCTGGGGCTAACCAGTTGTGGACCCCAATACTTTGGAAGTTATCGAGATCTGAAATGTGTAACGTAGGAGAAATGATTGGAGGTTTAAAACATTGGATTGGATTAGACATTTCGATTTTGATTGCAGAAAGATTGGATTTTCATATCTAGGAGACCAATTGGTGGACATGAAAGAATGATTTTTGGATTTTAGGAAAAGTCAATATGGCTTGGAGATAGTAGATGATTGTTCTTGGTGATATATTTTTGGAGCTTGTCACGCTCTGTTGGGATTGTTCTTAGAGAGATGGTTTAGCATTAATGATGAGATAAGAGTTAGGAGAGTTTGAAAATATTTATATAAGTAGTCATAAAGTGGATCAGATCCCTAATGTTATGGGTATATGATTATTGGATTTTTGGTTTAGCATTGGCATTATGATCATGGAGAAAATAACTTTTGAGGGAGACAAATGATATGAGACTCTTTTTTTCTAAGAGTAGGTTAGATTAAGAGAAGGATAGTGGATTTCCTGGAATTTTAGGGAAGGAGCAATGGAAAGCTCATGATTAAGAAAGATTGGTGGATATCCAATAAATTGATCTATATACCGATGATAGAATTTATACCCCAAAGTATATGATAGTGGAATAATGATCCTAGCTTGATATCCATGTGAGGATTCTAGTAACTAGTTGATAATGGAAGCCCTATAAGAGATTTGAGGTTGGAAACTAGTAGATCAAGGTCTAAAGAGTAACCACTGGATAAACCTTATCGTTTTGAAGAACAATAAGTTCGAGGTTTAGAACATGGCACCCAGACCCTTTGTAAAACTAACCTGCCGGTGGATTTTGGTAAGATTAATCAAAGGGGGGAAGCACCTGTGCTTAATGTTAGCAACCACCAGTACCTGTTTTTTATACTAGTGTTCTAACATTGTTGTTTTTACCATACCCTATTTTTGCTTGCCTCCGAATCTCGGGACAAGATTCTTTTAAGGGGGGAAGGTCTGTCACACCCTAGTTTTTGGATTCTTGTACTGTAGTTCAAGGAGACAAAAATGTGGGAAAAATTTTTTTTATGACAATATGTTTGTTTGAACCAACATGTGTTTGTGGAAATGATCACCTATGCAATGCAAAGAGAGTTTACTTTGAAAACCAATGCAATTTTTTTCTAAAAACACTTCTATGTTTTCCCTGATGTTTTCCCTATTGTGACTTGAGTAATTTTTATTACAACACTTGGATCATGCTTGTTTGCATCTTGATTTAAACTTTTAACTTTTTTGGATCCAAGAAAACAAAAATACAACATGATTTATGGAAGTTTTCTTCTAAGTTTTCTATTGAAACTATTCCCTGAAAATATAGCCAATTACTTGTTTTCCACACTTGTTTTCACGAGGCTATAATATTCCATTTTGTGTTTTCTTGACTTGTATTTGTTCTTTGATATATGGACCAAAAAACTACAAGCTTGGTTTGTATTTTGGAATAAGAAAAACAATCTTTTGCATGTTGTTTTTGTGGAAGAAAAACAAGACAGAAAAAGGCACTTTTAGAAAACAGAGAAAAACAGAAAGTACCTCTTTTTCCACTTTGTTTTCATAGCCTTCCACTATTCCAAATTTGTTTTCAAAAGATGTTTCTGAAAGTTTAAAATATTTTTAGCAATCTCCAGCTTTGAAAACAACATTTGGATTTCATTTGACCTCTGAAAACGATCTGAACATT
Source organism: Alopecurus myosuroides (assembly GCA_028641055.1). NCBI lineage: Eukaryota > Viridiplantae > Streptophyta > Magnoliopsida > Poales > Poaceae > Alopecurus > Alopecurus myosuroides. Next base: position 392,363,288 of record CM054059.1, read on the forward strand.
TTGCTCATTTTAACTGTTTTCAGCATTTGGAAATTTCTCCAAGTCCTATAACTGAATTTTCTAAACTTTTTCAGAAACAGTATTTTTACAAAGGTTTAGCAGATGTTTTCTATTGGATTTTGTTCAAATTTGGAAATGCCACTTTGCCATTTGTGTTCACTTATGTTTGGACTCCACATTGGATGCTTTGTTTTTCTTCTAGAAGGTTTTGGGAGAGAGCACACGAGGGAAAAAGAGGAGGGGACAGAGAGGGCAGGACAGGACATGGGCGCACAGTGCAATGGCCACTGTGGCCATGTCGTGCCTCTTCCACCCGTCAAACGCCACCTACTAGCTGCCATTGACCTCCCTAACACCATCCCATCCCGTGCACGTTGCGGACACGCGCTAGAGCGCCACCCCATGCCGATATCGACATCCCGAGAGTGCCCCCGTGCACATGACCTCAATGCCATGGATATAATCCCAACCCTGCGCCCCCACTGCGCCACGGTGCTCCCACACTCGCCCACCTTCACCTCGAGCAGCTAGATCGCCCCCGTGAGCTCTCTACAAGCCCCACGAGGAGAAACGCCGCCGACGGCCACCATAGCCACTCGGGCAAGGTGGAGCCCGACCCGTGCCCTCCCACCGCTCGTATTCGTCACCTTTGAGTTCGCCGTGAGCCGTAGCTTTCCCCTGACCCCTCCACATGCTCGTTTGCGTGTAGGTGTGCCGCCGTCGTCGCCGCCGCGGACGCCCTGCTCAACGCCACCGACTGGAGTCACGCCGACCACCGTTTCCCGTGCCCCTCGATAGCCCCAAGCCACAGCTACCTCCTCAACACCGCGCTGCCCCTCGTCGTCGCCCCACGGTGAGCCCACGGCCATCGCCATTTCTCCGTCGTGAGCGAAGAGAAAGAGAGAGAGTGAGGAGAGAAGGGAGACGACCCGCGACCGTTGATCTTTTGATCAACGGCCTCGCTTGAACGTCCAACGTTCCTGCGTGTTTCTGCGCGTGCGCGCGTGAGTGGGCCAACTCGGCCGTTAGTTGGGCCGTGCGCCTAGGAAACCAGCCCGCCCTGTTGTTTGTTTTTCATTTTAATTTTTAACAGAAACTTGTGTGTTTACTTTAGGCTTGTTAAAAATAGGATATGTGGAAATAAAATTATACAAAAAATTGTGGCAATAACTTAGCATTTTATTGAACACATCCAAGTGTTAGATCCATGTTTGCATGTTTATTTTTGCCATAGTTTTAAAAGTGCCAAAGAGTATCTTTGAGACTATTTGGGGCATAAGTTTTTGTGTATGTGTCCAAATTGGTCAAATCAAATTGTTTTGAGAAGCCCTTGGATAGAACTATAAGTTAGACTTGACCTTGTGTCAAGGAGATTTACCATTTGGAAATGCCATTCATTTTGGTAAAAGGCCAGTAGGCATTTCTAGGATTTTTAGAGAGAGTTTAAGAGTGATTTTTTTTATGTGAATACAATTTGATGAGCTTGTGTGTGATTAGGTCTATATAATCATAGCTTGGCTTAATTTTTAGAGCTCTAGAACATTTTTGGTGTGCATTTCTAGATACAACACTTTTCTGTTTTTATTAAATCTTGTGTGTTTTTTTTTTTTGATTAAGTGTTTGTTTGTTGGAAACTTGTTTCCTAGCATGTGTAGATGAGTTGCTCTCCGTTATTAGGTTGTTTTCTTGCAGTACTAGTATGATAGGAAGTGTGTGCATGTTTGGAATACAACTAGGAATAGAAATAGTCTAGTATTGTATTGTAGTATTTTGATTGAATAGATTTTGTGAGCTAGTTTTGCTATGTTTGTTACCTACGTTTTTTATGTTGATGTACTGAGTCCAGTACCATTTTTGTACTGATATTAGAGTGGTATCACCTCTGTTAGCTTGCGCTTTACTTTATAGAAAAAGCATGTGTAGCATTTGTTTGCTTGTTTCACTTTCTTGTTTTCACTAGTATGAATAGCTTTGTATTGTTTGTTTGGGTAGATTATTATTTTTTCACGTAGGACCAGAGGCTTTGTGACCTCTTAAATGCCTTGGTATATTAGTGGGCCCATAACCCACTGGTCCAATTGCATTTTTGGTTAGGGATACAAATCCCCTACCATACACTTGTTTGCTAGTAGCATGTATTCTATAAGAGTATGTTTAGTATTTTACACCAAGGAAACTAGATGTTAGCTCTACTAGTTGATTGGAGTGATAGTAATACTTTGTGACTCCTAGTATGTTTAGTTTAGGTGCATTTGTGGACATGATGTTCCCTTGTGAATATCATGTTAAGAAGTGCTTGACTATTGTTTTATTTAATTTGTGTATTGTTTGAAAATAGAAATATTTTCCTAGTGTTGGTAAATTACGTGTGGATAGATTTTCCTTGAGTGTTTTGAGTTTAGAATGTGATTGATTGAGAATTTATTAAATGCATAGATACCGATTGTATAGCTTTTCACTTTGATTGGTTGTTATTTGGTTGTTAGAAAAGCAAGATTTATTAGGCTTGGTTGATTCTTGCTAAGTAGTTGTTTTCATAGGATTATTTGAGTATGATTGCTTACTAGCATGTGTAAGGTGTATGTGATGTTAGTAGGTATTTACATTCATGTGTTGCTTGTTTAGGTATATGCATCCTTGTAGTGTTGTTTGCTTCTATATTAGTGTACTAGTGTTACCACTAGATTTTATGAGTTGCCCGAGTAATTTTGTTGTCTTTATATTTTTATGAGTGTATGATTATCCTAGCATGTTTAGCATGTTTTCACTTCTGTTATTGTGGCATGGTTATTTTAGTTTCTAGTTGTTTTGAGTGTGGAGTACGTTATTTCTTATAGCATGCTTGTGTAGCAACTTTCATACTAGTATCTTATTAGCAAAACTCCTGTTGTTATGCTGTTTTCTAGCTATTTTATTCCTTGTGATTATTGTGTTTTAGAGTGTGTATTATGACCTGTTACAATTGATTGAGACACTGGTTTGTTTCTTTATATTTATGATTGAGTGATTCCTTAGTCTTTGTTTAGATGTGAGCATAGCGAGTAACTAGTTTATTCATATGTGGTTAGTTTGCTTTGCTGATTGGAATTGTCTGAGTGGATACTTTAGTATGAGTATTGTACTAGTGTTACTGTTGTGTTTAGTAATATCTTTTTATCTATGCATTAGGTTAGTGGTAAACTTGTTTGGTGATGATTTATTGTGTTGTTGTTAATACCCACTGTCATGGGTATCGCTTTGGACGATTGTTGTTACTTTGGTAGTCTCACCCTTGTGACCACAAGCTATATTTTTTAGCTTCTTAAATGTCTTGGTATGAGAGTGGTACACCCACTCAACCTATGATATTTAGGATGTGGAATATGGTTTCTCAACCATATGTTTTTCTGGCGATAGTTTTGTACCATGAGTGTTTGTGAGGAAGTTTTCTCGATAACGTTTGAGTGATTACGCTAGTATAAGCCTGCTTGCTGTATGTGTTGCTTGTGTTATTGATTTCCTTCATGGGTTCTGAGTGTCTGTCTTTTATTCTTTTTACGATGTTAGAAAACAAATAAGAAGAAGAAAGATTTGTAGAGTCGTGTGTCAAGTTCAAGCTACTTCAAGGCCAGGGACACAAAGAGTTTTAAGGCAAGCCATCCTGATGCTTGCTACTACACTTATCATTATCTATCATGCATGTTTTACTTCTGAAGGTTTCACAAAAACTTTGATTTCCAAAACTATTTTTGAGTGACTTCTACTACTACTATTATTATTATTATATGAGTTTTTACAACGCCAGTAGTTGATACTTGGTGTTACCAAGCCCATAGCCACCATATGGTATTTAATACCACCAAATGTACAGTACCTAAGTGGACACTCTAAAAATATGTTTTGGTAAAACAGGGCTTTATGGAAAACCCGGTGGAAAGGCGAAGCCTTATCCACAGGAGAATTTTATGAGGTTGTCATTTTTGGGGAAAAGGTGTTTTCAAAAATGACACATAACCTAGTCTTCGCCGGAGAACCTTTATCGTACTGCCACTCTAACCCAACATGGGCACGGGGCTTAATTTGAAAAAAAAATTGTTAGTGTGTGTTCTATCTCAATTTGCTATAAGGGGACGGACTCCCTCGAACCGAATTGTCGCCAAGTTATGAAACACATGACATACACAGTGAGGGATTAAGTTCTCCTTCGGGTGCGACAGTTGGGTCTCCTGTCATGGTGAGGTGGGTGATGCCGGGGATATTACACTCAACTGAAGAGATAGTCATTTACTAGCTTGAACATAGTGGATGGTTAGGATCAGTTGTCTGATGTTCACATACTGTTGTTACAGTCCGTGGTTGTTCACGGCGGATGTTCTGGATCTTGTGGAATGTGTACACCTCTGCAGAGTCAAACTATTCTGAATAGCCGCATCCTCGGATATGGACAGTTGAATGGCCATGTAGCTAGCATTGTGTCAATGTTTTCAAAAAGGAGTTTTGAAAAGGAGTTGGAACTTGTGAAGTATTGGCAGGAGGAACTTTGTACCAGTGAGGTACGGATGAAGAAAAACCGAAGTTGTTTTACAAGAAGTTTTGCAAAGAGAAAACCTTCTTTTCTAAACAAAAACTAGAAGTTGAGTCCAAGAAGTTTTGCAAAGAGAAACTTTCTTTTTAACAAAGTCTTACAAAACCTCTCGTACATGTGATATCTACAAGAGAAAGAAAACTATATTATTTTCTTTTGAAGTATCTTCTTCAACAAAGATACAGAGATTTTAAAAATCAACTATGAGGTATTTTACATATATCATGTATAGTAAACCCTGTGTATAGCCTACCTAATCCACCATATAAGAATACTTGCATTCTTAAGCTTCTTGATGGGTGTCTTGATGAGTACATTCAAACGTACTCATATTGGTTGCGTCCCTGGTACTTACTTGCCAGACTTTAAGGAGGAGCCTCAGGAGGAGATCTGCGAGGAGGAGTACTGCACTGATGGCCTTGCGAACTAGGATCGTCTCCCGGTCAGCAGCCTGTAGGTTAAGGCGTGACTTGGGCTCTACTACGTTGTGTGTGTTTTGTCTTCCGATGTGTGTTGTGTGCTTTCCCTGCGTGGCATTTGTGTTAGACTTGGTCATGTGACAATGTCTCTTTCGTAAGACCTTTCTGTAATCGTGTAATGGATTTTGTATCGGAATGCCAACTTGATATGTTGTTCACGACTGGTGTGATTTGGGATCGTGAATGTATGCATATCGGAGGTCCTTGAACAGTGGTTCGGGGGTCCTTACAACTGGGTTATCTCCACTGGATTTTACTTGGCATAGGTCAGGTGATCTACTTCCATGTCCACCTTGTAATTCTCACTGGGTAAATCATGAAACTGGGTACCTTCCAACTAGGAAAACCTAATTGTCCTAACCTTGGTAATTTCTTTGAGAATGGTAATATGGAAAGGAGTCTCCACATGCTTTGCCTCTCAATATGGCATCCTCATACCAACTCCTACCTCCTTGGGCAATGAAATAGAAACTCTATACTTAGTTAGAGTGGATCCATCGTAGAAGCTCATGATCTTCACTCTAACCTTAGTTTTACTCCAAGAAAGTCGATCATCTTTTCTACGATATCGACCCAATTTCCTTGGATAACTCCTTGTCCAAGAGAATAATCCTTAACCCCGATCATTCTCTTTGGGTAACGAGAATCCATCCTTATAGACAAAACATAGTCCAAAATTAGGACATGATTGTAGACAAATAATCATCTCATCATTGTGTTATGTTAATGTTATTCTCAAGTGAATATCAACCATTTTTACAGAGAATTATATCACTGCTAACGTTTCCGAGTTCCTACAGGCTTTTACCTATACTAGGCTTACCAACCTAAGGTCTAACAATGGCTTTGATGCCATCTATGGTGACCCCGTACACCACTGCATGTGTAGTGCACAAGTCGTTTACATAAAGCTTATGAAAGTCATTATTTATAAATATTAAAACCCTTTGATTAGTACAAAAGAAACATTGTGTCGGGGGGTTACCCCCGAGTAGGGTAAAGGCAAGTGCTAAGGGCAAGATCAGAAGAGACGATTGGCAGAGTAGCTGGCTACCCGGTACTCGCTACCCGGTCGACTGCTATTCGGCCGTACACACTGATGGCCAGGAGGAATAATCAAGGAAGTTATTCTCCTCCGAGTAGAGGAGGTTGTCCGAGTAGAGATGGCGGACTCTTACTCGGGCCAGAAGTCAAAGGAGTCGTTCTGACACAGGATCCCACGTATCCTGGGTCCGTACTGGGGCACTATTCATCTGCAGAGCGCGTGCTTATCCGCGCCAGGGTGTCAGCAGGGCGTCGCAGGTTAGGTGGGCCTACCCCGTGACAGTGTCAGTGATAACAGATCAGTTTCTCGGTTCTGCGGAACGAATTTACACATGGAGACAAACTTGGAAGCCAAAGCTGTCAGCGGGAAGCTGGAAGTGTACAGTGTGCACACTATGTCGACATCTTGGCTGTATCCGGCTAGGCACCAGTATATAAGGTGCCCTGCCTCCTCCTGCGCGAGGGACGACACGACTAAGGGCTACAGTCACCTAGAGAGAAGAGTGGCTACTCGGTTGTAAGCATCATTTGTACTGTGGCTACTCGGTGAGACACGAATAGAAAGAGAGAAAGGCAGGAGTAGGGGTTTTACCTCCACACGAGGGCCCTGAACCAGGGTAGATCTTGTTGTTTGCAGTGCTAGCTTCATACTCACGCGGCTACTCGCTGCGTGATCCCTCCCCGAGCGCCTACAGCGTCCATCGTCCCCACAACTTTAGCCATCCTATGGCATCTTCCGTGACACCACCACGACAGTTGGCGCCCACCGTGGGGCAACCAGCGGCGCTGGCTGGAGTTTCCGTTCGGACGGGATCGTTTTCTGCTACCGGAGAGCGCATGGTCAGTGGCCTCGTCCACAGATTCGGCTCCTTCGACTTCGTCACCGACAACGCCGGAGATTTCGGCGGCAGGGCCATGCCGGAGGGCGGTGATGGAGGGATAATAACCCGGTAGGCCAACTCCAAGGTGTAATTCGGCCCCGAGGACGCTGCGCGAGATCCGGCTAAGGATAAAAGAACTTCTAGAAGGCCCAAGATTGTAGGCCTCGTAACCCGGATTGTGGGTTACGGTAAGGAAAGTTAGGGTTTAATATGCAGTGACCGGGTAGGACTCAAGATGCGCCTTGGAGGGCAAGCCAAGGGGTTCGGGTGCTTTATAAACCCGCCCCTAGGTCTAGTTAGACGAGATCCACGAGTTCTAACCATATCGCTTGATATCGAGCATCCAGTGTAACACGAGAGTTGAGTTAATATATCGAGATCGGAGACTCGGCGACTTGATTGCCGGCTACCAGATCGAATTCCATCATGTTTTCCTCTGAGCTAAACCCTCTCCCAAACGCCTGTGTCGTCTTGCCCCAAGATCAGTTACCCCCGGTAACGTCTGCCGTGATTATCCCACGACAGTTGGCGCCCACCGTGGGGCCTGCGTCCAAAGGTGTTTACATCACGGGAGAAGCTCGGAAGAGCATGGAGAATCTAGTCATCGGCGAGATCTACATCGACCGCGAAGGAGAGAAGATGGTGGACGATTCCGGCTGGGGGCCAGAGTCGGATCACCTCGAATCTGGATCTATCATGACAATCGGCCAGATCAGCGTCTTCATCGGTATGGTACGTACTTCCGGTTCGATCCCTGACGACTTGGGTTTGATTCTGTGTCAGGGAAGACCAGCTATATCCAATCAGATGGAGAAGAATCAGTTGGGACAACAAACCCGACAGAAGAGCCCACCACGAAGTGGGAACAGCCGGAGGAGCCGGCATGGACCCCGCGTGGCCGGGTCGAGAAAGAAGATGATACCGAATCTATCCTGCATCTACTGGAGAACCGGTACGAGGAACACAGCAACGAAGAGGAACAGTATGGATTCGCGCCAAGCATTGTGCGCCGGGTTGCGGTTTACACGGCTCCCGCGACCAATCTCAACCAAGAGAACGTAACCGCGGCCGCAGCCGGGGCAGCACAGGCATTGACCCGGCAGCAAGGACCGGCTAACGGAAACACGGTTTTGGCCCAGGTTGACGGAGAGTCGGCATCGGTTACCAGTCAAGCGCCAGAAAACGAGTTACACGCGAACACGTTTGGATTCCTAGCAAACCGGACACCAGGAGCGGGTCCTTCCAATCCACAACATCCGTCCCTGTTCGACAACAATCTGATCCTAGATCCGACAGTTCTCGCCACAGTTATCACTCCAGAGAACGCGGCGGAACGTGTTAGGGATTTGGACGTAGCCCGTCGTGCATTGGAGCAGCAGAGAAGGCAAGTAGAAGCAGAAAGACAAGGGATGGCCAGGCGACAACGTGAGCTGGATGCACTGGAAACCCGGCTCCGAGAGGAAACGACTAGAATACATCAAAGGCACCAAACCAGATTGCCAGCATTGGGAGGAGTCATAAACCCGGCTGCGCTATTTATCACGCCTCAGGATCAGCCGATCCCAGCGGCAAATCAAGGAGCCGCCCCTCAGCCGACAACCTGAGGAGTACAACCGGTAGACACGCAGGCCGGGTTACCCGTACCACAGACTGGAGTTACTACCGGCAATACTGTACCACCACCACCACCACCACCACCATCATGTTTTCACACACCAGCGGGTCATTACAACAATCCCATGGACAACGTGTACGCGGCAACGCTTGCACTAAATCAAATCCCCGTGAGAGAGTCACCCCACGCAGAGGAGACCCGGCGGGCGATAGATATGTTGCGCACCGCGGTGGCACAACAGGTTAATTACCCGGATCACAGAAGTGGAATGCATGGGACACCATATGTCAGCCAACAGCAAGGTAACACCGGCAATATCCAGACAAGTTCGGCACGGCGGAGGGAAGAGCAGTAGCAAATGCCGCCTCCTCCACACGTTCAGGCAGTACCAGCAGCATCAGCAGCACAGGCCATCATGGACAGTTCCAGAGCCAGGAGAGCCGTGGCCGGGTCTGCGGTACATGGGATACCAGCAGTACCGCGCCCAGCTGTACCCCCTGCAGGATCACACGTTTCCCGAGTAAGACCAGCTTCGACCATTCTTGCAGGACCTAAGTGTCTTTCGGATAGCATCAGGGCTGAACCTTACCCGGAAAAATTCAAAGAACCGGGTAAAGTAGTGAATTATGAGCCGACTATGGATCCGGAAACATGGTTGAGCAGCTATGAGATGGCCATGTCAATTCGCAATGCGTCCGAGAATCTTCAAGCCAAATTCATGTATTTGATGATGTCACAGGGAGCAGCAAAGTTATGGTTCACTAATCTACCGGAAGGATCTATCAAATCATGGGGAGAATTGAAAACTGCGTTTATCAAGCACTTTCACGGGACGTGCAGAAAATTATTCACTATTGATGACCTAGAGCGGTGCGTTCAGAAGAAGGGAGAATCGGCACGCAGCTGGGTGCGCCGGGTTATGGAAATACTTCATTCATCTACAGATATTCAGCCCAAGGATGCGCTGCAAGCTATGGCAAAGACCTGCAAATACACACCTTTAGTACAAAAGTTAACTCGCATGAAATCTAGTCGGAATGCTTCAGAGGTTACGATGGGAGAACTGATGGATGCGTGCAACAAACACGCCGCAACGGACACTACGGAAGAGGAAACTGACGATAAAAAAGCAAAAGTAAACACAAGTAATAATGGAAGAACCGGCAATGGATCAGCGCCGGGTAACAACGAAAACAACCAGAACAAGCGCCCGTTTGAGGGAGGCTCCGAGTTTGTCGCCAACACTGAAGCCGGATCTTCAAGACCCAGGGCAGAAGGAAATTTCAATACTGGAAATCACAATGGAGGAAACTATCAAGGGCCACCAAGGCCGAGTAACAATTGGGACATCTTCAGAATGGCATGCCCGAAGCACAGCAGGAACGGTAGGCCAGCTAACCATTCCTTGGAGCAGTGCGCCGACCTACAGAGGTGGAAGAATGAGGAAGTGAACAGAGCCATGCGAGGTGCAGGTCGGGGAGGAGGACCGGGTCCAGGTGGAAACCCGGGCAACGGCCCACCCCCAGCTGGTAACCCGGCAGCCGGAAATCAAGGTAACAACCAAGGGGGAGCTGGAGGTTTCCAGGCCAACCCCAAGCAGTTGGGTCAATATCACGTGCATACTACAGGAAGTTCCAACAAGGACAAGAAGATACTGAAACAGGCGGTAAACTCGGTGTCTTCGGCTGTTCCGAGATACCTGAGGTGGTCAGAACAGGACGTAACATGGAGCAGAAAGGATCACCCGGAAAGAATAGAACATCCGGGAGTCTTGGCATTAGTAGTTGCACCGCAGGTCAATGGTTATGAGTTGAAAAAGGTCCTGATGGACGGTGGAAGTAGCATCAATATACTATATTGGGAAACCTTTCTACGCATGGGTCTCAAGGAGTCTCAGCTACAAAAAAGTTCAACAATTTTTCATGGGATAGTGCCAGGTCATTCAGCGTGCCCCGAAGGAAAAATCGCATTGGAAGTAGCTTTTGGGGAATCAAAGGACAATTATCAAGTTGAGTGGCTCACTTTCGAGGTGGTCAAATTGCGCAGTCCTTATCACGCGCTGTTCGGAAGACCGGCTTATGTTAAATTCATGGCTAGGCCGTGTTACGTGTACCTACAGCTAAAAATCCCGGGTGCTAAACAGACCATCACCATACATGGAAGCCGGGACATAGCGGCTGAGTGCGATGAAGGAGATGCAGCAATGGCTGAACAAGCGTGTAGAAAAGAGGGACTCAAATATTACCGGGCTCAAGCAGACTCGGGTGACAGAACAGCCCTGAAAAAGCCGAGTACTGAAGGCGAAAGGGAAAAACTCAAGGCAGCACGAGATACCAAGATGGTGGCTTTCATAAAGGGTGATTCCCTCAAACAATCCACCACAAGAGAAGAAATTGCGCAGCCGTTCACAACCAGCCGCGTCATGGAAACGCCTTATCCGGATTGGCTGGCAAACCCGGTACTCATAGTAAAAAAGATCAACAAGTGGAGAATGTGTATCGATTATGACAGTTCCGGACAGATTCCCAAGGAGAACTAAACAATGTAACGGGCAGCAGGTTTCAGACGCACTCTTTTCCTATCCAGGGTACCTAAGGGGACTGGAAGGTTTTTAATGAGGCGGCCTGCTGACCCAAAACTTTCTCGTATCAATAAAGAGATGGTTATCAAGTCTTATTTTATGATCTTCACTCCGGTTACAGATAAGTATTATTTATCGCTACCAATACATCAGTATCATCAAGTATGTTGCATATATATAGGTCTTGAGGGCTGATTGCTTGAATAGCACAGTTACAAACTCAAAGACCCGGCCTTGATGCCTATGAGTTATAAGGGCCGATTACTCGCAAACGAGTACGGCTGCAATCTTATAACCGGACAAAGGAGCCAAATTTTCTTGACTTTTCTTACTTAAGCTCGATGTGACTCGCACTAAAGTGGCATGATTTGCTCGCTTACGATTACAATCAGCCATGAAGCCCAATGGGACTTGCCTGACCCTGTTTTCGTATAGATGTAACAACATGATATCCACGCGAAAGCCGGCTTATAGTACAAGATTGTCAAAAGGGTCATCTAAACCACAAGTTATGCAGAGTATAAGGCTAATAGCTGGAAACTCAACGTTTATCAAGCATAACTTCAATACTCACGTGAAACGGCTCTAGGGCTTGGGCTTAGTAGAAACAATTTGTTCTCTGGAAAAGACCACACATCCCAGACTCGGATTTCGGGCCTTGGGGACTGGGGATTTTGAAACAGAAACAAGTTGTTACTAAGCTAAAAAAAAACCCTAACATCCGAGTCTTGGGGACTTGGGGACTTAGAGAAAAGTCCGCCTGTCAGAACCCACGATGCTCGGAAACCGAGTCTCACAAAAGGAACAATAAGGAAAGCCGGATATCGAGAATAAGCTCAAAAACCAGATAAAATATCAAGCTCATCCAGAGGCCAGAAGAGGCACGAGGTATATCAAGGAATTAAAGTACGTTACAAATCTTGGTACTAGTATCAAAGGTGCATAGGTGCACCGACAAAAGAATATCCGTCTCGAACAAGAGCAGCGAAACGACCAAGGTATCGTGATAGCATTTGTTTACTCGGCTTCTTGAGTAGGGTCCACACCCTTGCCCTTGCCCTCCGGGTCTTGGTCCTGGGCTTGCTCCGCAGCTCTCCCGGCATCGTCACCCGGATTCTTCGCATCAGGACGGACAGGCGGGAGGACAGCCGGTGTAGAGGTGGTTGGCTCTGATCCTAACTCGGCCTCCCTCTTCGCGGTTTCTTCCCTCTTCCTGGCCGAATCGGCAGCCCATTTCTCCAAAATGTCCAAGGGTGGGGGTGCTTCCTCCTTCACGATTTTGCCTTCAGCATCGTACGAACTCATAAGCGTACCCAGATCCATACTATCGGCCAAAGTAGTTGCCGAGTGACGCACTGCGGATTGTACGGCCTTGAAGTCCTTGGGCCCAAACCTGGAGCCGTCTGCTTTGAATTCTGGAAACCCGGATATCACTTTTGCCGGCTCAAACTTAGGAAAATAAGCCTTCGCCAGCGCAAAGGCCCGGGTCATACCAATCCGGCATGCCGAGCGTTTCCAGATCTCGATCCATGCAGGCACAGTGGAGCAAGCTTGGATTAGATTTTCCTCACCCGGATATACCTCAGTCGGCCACTTCACGGCATCTAATATATACTTGGTGCCAGCAAAGAAAGTCCGGAGCACGGTCTTTAAAGTTTTAGCCTTTACAACAGCATATTCTTCTGGGGTTGCAAGGTTAGCACCTGCAGTTGAAACAAAGAAAGGCCATATCAGTAATTCCGAGTATCATGTAACAAAATAGAGGCGTGAAAGCAGTCAACAGCAAGAAACTTACTAAGCAAGATACGATAAGTATCAGTAACTTGCTCCGACAACTTTTTCAGTGCGGTTCGAGCAGTGGTACACCTTTTCTTATATTTGGAAACATTTTTCTTTAAAGTTTCCACTTCATCCTCAAGGGCCTCCCTCCGCTTTACCTCGGCAAGCAGCAGTTGCTCGGTCTTGAGAAAAAGTTCATCAGACCGGGTGGCCTGTGCCTGTGAGAAACCAAAGTATGAGAATTAGTCGGGTATCATGGCAAAGCCAATTATCGCGCAGAATACCGAGCACAATTTCAACAAATTATACTCGGTACTTGGGGACTAGATGGATAAGAAGAGATATTAGGTAACATTACCTGGTGCTCTGCTGCCATGCGCTCTAGCACATCTCTCTCCGAGGCCTTCATAGCAAGGAGAGTTCTCATTATCTGGTCAAAAGTATCATTGCCCAAATGGGAAGACCCGGGATCTTGGGGACTTGGAGAAGGGGCTCTCTTCTTGAAAGAGGGTATACGGGTCGTCCGAGTATCGGAGTCTGGTGCCCCTCCTCCCGTGCCCAAGCCCGCAGTTTCTTCCTCCTCGAGTACGTGCGAGGCTACGGGATACTCGGCCTCTCGGTCGGCTGGGTTTATTGGTGGCACTTGTTGTCCTTCTCCGCCAGCTGCGGCATGCATATCATCAGTCAAGTTTTCCATATTCGGGTCATCGGTCTCCATACCTTCTTGGTCGCTAACAGTGACCGCGGCTCTATGGACAATGTAAGCAGGCAGTTAGCATATAACTGGAAAAAAGTGATGAAAAGGTGATAAAGCATCAGGAAGAGAACTTTACCCGGGATTCACCACGAAGTCCGAGGGGAGCTCACTGCTGGACCCGGATGAAGCTGAAAAACATCAAGCAAGACATAGGATTATCCTGTAAGGGGATGGTTCAGAAAGGCTTTGATACCCAAGAAGGAATTAGTCAAATACCAGCGCGTTGAGCCGGAGACGACGAAATGCCCGGATTGAGAGCGCCATCACCCGGAAAGTTCCGAGTCACCCGACGCTTGGTCATGAGCGGTTCCTTAAAATACGACCAAGTGGATAATTTCCGGTTTAGCTCATGCATGTTACCAAAGAAATATGGTTTAGAGGCAAGGAAAAGGTATGGAACCTTGAAGACGACCCCTTGGGGTTTTCTCTTTGCTCCGACCTTGACTGTTGGCTCAGCGTCGTCCTCGTCACTCGATGATTCCACCTTGCCTTCAGTTTCTTCTTCGTCGTCCTTTTCTTCTTGTTCTGAAAGTTATCAGGATTTACAATCGAAAATGAAGAACGAGCAACAGCGATTTCAAAAAAGCTAAGTGAAATTCGGAATGTACCTTCATCCGAGTTAACGGCGTCTTCTTTCTCCTCTGGAGTTTCAGAGCTAGGAGGAGTTTCAATTTTCCAAAAGGGATCATCGGCCTGAGATGAAGATATAAGAATAAGGGTTATTAGCCATATCGAGTGGAAAGTGTGAAGATAAAGATATGAAAGCCGAGTCTTTACCTTGGGGGCCGGGTTCTCACGCGTGAAGGGTTCTAACCCGGCTATATTCCGGATTACCTCCAACTTCTCTGTCAAGAAGCTCTTGATAGTCTTGTTGGTGTCTCCGGCTGCAAAGCTATGGGTGGAGTATCGGAGCGAGTCCGTGGTGTGTCCCGAATACTCGCACATTAACTTAGTGCGGATGGAATTGGGTTGGATCCGGAAATCGACCCAAGTTTTCACCAGGTTAAGCCCAATGAGACCTTGGGCCGAAAGAATAGAGATTTTGGCTAATAAAGGCCAGATTGCCTCCCTGTCCGAGTCAGAGGCAAAGGCGTTGAAGGTCTCGGAGATATCGAGAAGGCCCTCCGAGTAACCCGGCAGTTTCTTTTGGCCGGGTGGGGAGGAGTCTCGGCAATAGAAATATGAGAGTTGCCAGTGTTTGACGTGGGAGTTGACAGTGAGAGGTGGAATCAGAGAATTCTTGCGGCGCTGGATAGAGACCCCGCCGCAAGCTAGAAGCGCCCCGTCACCGCTTTCGCGGCACGGTTTGCACTGAAAAAGTTCGATAAAAAGAGCCAAACTTGGCGGTGTGCACAAGTATGACTCAGAAAGAACGATGAAATGGGAAATATTTAACACAGAGTTAGGCCCTATGTCAAATATTCTGAGGCCATAGTGGCTCAAAATGTCTCGAAAGAAAGGGTGACCCGGAGGACGGAACACCCGGGTCACGTGCTCCACAAAGCATATTACCCCATCGTCCGCGGGCGTAGGCCGGGTCTCGTTTCCCGGCACCCTCCAGTGGATTTCCTTTTGAGGGGGTAGAACCCCTAACTCGGCCAGTTCTTCTAACTTGGCCTTCGTAACCGTGGATCGCGCCCAATTGGCGGATATGGAGCTGGTGGTCTTGGCCTTGGCCGGTGTTTTCCCCTGCTTCTTGGGAGCCATGGGATTGACCTGCAAAGCACGAGGTAGAAGGGTACAAGGAATAAGACTCGGAAGCCATAAGTTGTCTGAGTATTGACGAGCGATATCAAGATAACGTGGAAGCTAAGTATTATCCGGGTATCGTTTTGTGGAGAAAGATTACAAGTTATCCGGGTATCAAGCATCATTATGAAAATTATGGGGAGCTTATGTCTTGAAAGGTGTTTGAAGAAGTTGGATGGTTGCCCATGTATATACTGTAAGCAAAAGAGCCGAAAAAAGAAGATTTTTCGGGTAACAGAGTCAGGAGCGGAAAATTTGGGCGGCCCGAGCCTAGATTGGAGATTCCATTTCTAGATTTGTGCTGAAATTAGTGACTATGGGCAGTAGGGGAGTAAAGTGAAGTCTATATTCAATTCGTTGGGTGAGTTAGAATGAATTCGAGCGACCTAATTCGGCGTGACCAGAAAAATGACCGGCGGGTTGACTTAGATCTAATCTGAAGTAAATCAAGAAAATTGCAAGCACAAGTTGATAGATATGAGAGACTTACTGGAGGAGATCGAAGTGAAGCCCGACGGAGGCAAATAGCACAAGCTTGGTGTCCCTTTGCGATTCCCGGCGGAAAGGTCGGGGGTGCGGCGGCGGATCTTGGCGGCGGCACGGGGCGAACCGTGGCGGAGCGCAACCGGCGGCGGATTGGCTCTGGTGATGCGCGTGAGGTCTCCGTGGCGATGCTCTGTGAGCCTGGGCGCGGAGGCGAGGAGGAAGAAGAAAGGGGGAAAATGAGCCGTTGGGGTTGGATTTGCTCATATGTGCCTATTTATAAGGGTGTGGGCGGCTAAACCTAGCTCAACGGTTGGCAGCCGGAAATTTCGGGTTAAACGGCTATTTGCCTGGATTCTGTGGGGTGTGCTTTGAGTGATAAACGAGATATCCGGACGGAAACAAGAATGAGATCTTCTCTGCAATATTAGGGTTAATTATCGAGTAAAGTTAGCCGGATCTTTAACATTCTTATCAGGGTGTTGACCCGGAGAGACAAGTTAAGACTTGGAGAAAGCCGGGTTACTATATGGCCACCGTGGAGTTATGCCTAGCTACTTATCAAAGCTAATTAACCCGGCCTCCATTGAACTTGTAAGTTTGATAAATTTGCAGGGAATAGCGCGCGCTTCAAAGAGGATCCTATGAAGCCCAAGCTATTCTGGGGACTACTGATGGAGGGATAATAACCCGGTAGGCCAACTCCAAGGTGTAATTCGGCCCCGAGGACGCTGCGCGAGATCCGGCTGAGGATAAAAGAACTTCTAGAAGGCCCAAGATTGTAGGCCTCGTAACCCGGATTGTGGGTTACGGTAAGGAAAGTTAGGGTTTAATATGCAGTGACCGGGTAGGACTCAAGATGCGCCTTGGAGGGCAAGCCAAGGGGTCCGGGTGCTTTATAAACCCGCCCCTAGGTCTAGTTAGACGAGATCCACGAGTTCTAACCATATCGCTTGATATCGAGCATCCAGTGTAACACGAGAGTTGAGTTAATATATCGAGATCGGAGACTCGGCGACTTGATTGCCGGCTACCAGATCGAGTTCCATCATGTTTTCCTCTGAGCTAAACCCTCTCCCAAACGCCTGTGTCGTCTTGCCCCAAGATCAGTTACCCCCGGTAATGTCTGCCGTGATTATCCCACGACAGGCGGCTCGGTGCTCTCTTTCGGCGCGCACCTCGTCTACGTCGCCACCGTCATCGACCGCGAGTACCCCGGGGAGGTGCATGTCGCGGAAAATTCCCCGGCTGTCATCGCTGCGCGCGGGAGGCCGACTGGCCGCTCTGCGGACAGCGTGGAGGTGATGGTGACCGGCCCTGCTGCTGATGCCGGGAAGGGCGCGGCTGCTGCCGCTGCGGGCGTCATCGAGGATCTCGCTGGCCCGAGTGCTGGCGGGAAGACCCACAAGCCCTACGAGAAGGACTGCAACCTTCCTCCCTCCACTACTCCGACGATACCTGCGTCCGCCGTGAGGATGGGCATGCCACTTCCCACCGAGCTCGAGCTCATGACCATGCGGGCGCAGCTCGACCAGCAGCGCCAGGCGCTGCTCGCCGAGCAGGCGGAGCTGGATAAGGTTAGGCTTGAGCTAAACCTGGACCAGAACGAGTACAACCGGGCTCACGGCTTCACGCCCGTGGTGAGGAGGCCTTCCAAGGCAGGCGCTACGCGCCGCAACCTAGGCACCGAGATGGCGACAGTTGGTGAAACTGCTGGCCAAGCCGCTAGCCAAAACACCGCCACCACCAGACCCAGATACAGCACCCCCGCCAAAACCCTTAGAGCTGCTGAGGCTGTAGCTGCTGAGTTGCCGCATCTCGCTGGCGACGCGCGCGTTAGGCAGCAGGAGAGGCTCAATGAGCTAGTGCTAGAGGCTGCTAGGCAGAACGAGGAGTTCCGTAAAGCCAATCCGGGTGCTGGAGCTTCTCAGGTGGTGCACTCGCATGCGGCTAGATCTAACGATCAGGCCTCATCACCGCATCCCAGTCGCGAGAAGGAGCGGAGTGGGCATTCCGGCAGAGATAGGCAGATGCAGGTGTACGACCCGGCTGTCGCCGCAAAACAGCACGCTGTGGCGCGACAGTCCGGTCAAAAACACAACGCTGCAGGAGCAGGCTATCAAGCCCATAAAGCTCAAAGCCAGGCCCGAGATGGAGAACGCCCAGGCCCTTCTCAGCATCCAGTTGCTCAGCCTACTCGGCAGAGGCAGCAGCCGCGTGCAGTCGCACCAGCCGCCAACCCGGTGGAACAGCCTGAAGTTGTGCAGGTGGACAGATATGATGATGGCTACTCGGCCATGGGGTTGGCTGGCTACGACATCTTGGATCGCGTGGGTGAGCGCATGCTGGAGCCCAGTGATGCCAGGCACAAGCTGGACCGAATCAGCCTGTCCGCGCAGCTCGAGAGCAAGGGGCCACCTGGCCCAGAGTGCTTTGGCCCCCGCATCATGACGGAGCCATCCGTGAAGCAGTTCCATCTCGCTAGAGGGACCAAGTGCTATGACGGCAGCACCAAGCCGGAAGATTGGCTCAATGACTATGTCACAGCCGTGCACATTGCAGGCGGCAACCAGAGATGGGTCGTGCGGTACATCCCGCAGATGCTCAAGGGACCAGCAAGAACTTGGCTCAACAACCTTCCCAAGCACAGCATCAACTGCTGGCTTGACTTCGCGGAGGCTTTCGTCAGCAACTTCACCAGCACCTACCGGAGGCCGAATAGGCCGCAGCAGCTATCCGCTTGCAGGCAGCGGGAAGAGGAGACGGACCGAGAGTATCTTACTCGGTGGAGTACTCTGAGGAACACCTGTGAGGGTGTGAATGAGGCCCAGGCCATCACTTGGTTTGCGCAGGGTTGCAGGCATGGCAGCATGCTGTGGCAAAGGCTCCAGAGGGAGATGCCGAGTACTCTCGCTGAGACCATCCGGATTGCGGATCAGTATGCACTCGGCGACCCGACATAGCCTCTTCTTGATGCTGCTGAGCCGAGAAGGAACTACAACATCAACACCAGCAAGCGCAATGAGTTCCGCAACAAGCGCAGAGGTGACCGGATTGATACCCGGTACGATCCCGAGGAGGTGAATGCTGTGGCAACCGGAGCTGGGAGTAGCCAGAGGCCAAAAACTGCTGGAGCCCAGTACGGGCAGAACCAGAATCAGGGCCAAGGCAACAAGAAGCCGTACAGCGCTTCCCAGCAGGGTAGCGGCAACTCGGGTCCGGCACCAAACTTTGTCTTCAAGGACATGAAGGATGGCCCGTGCAGCTTCCACACTCGGCATCCCGCAAGACCCGCCAACCACACTACTCGGCAGTGTAGTTGGTGGGAGGAAATCAAGAACGAGGGCCTGCCTCCTCCTCCTCCTCTGCCAGCCGCGAATGCCGCGGTGCAGCCTGCTCGCGCACCCGCTGCTCGGCCTCCAGTTTTCCCGAGAAGAGAGAATGTGAACCAGGTGGCTTTAGGAGCCAACTGCCACTTCAACAACGATGGCTACCGCAACAACTACCAAGGTAACAACAACAACAACAACAACAACAACAACAACAATGGTGGCGGAGACCGCAATCGGTATCAGGAGCACCACGAGAGCTATATGATTTTCACCTCTGAGCCCGTCGACAAGAAGTCTCAGCACAGGCGTGCCATGGAGGTCAATGCCGTGATCCCTGCTGTTCCTCACTACATGCACTGGTACAACCAAGAGATCACGTGGTCCAGAGCGGATCATCCCAAGGTGATTCCCAATCCGGGTAGCTACGCCTTGGTGCTGGATCCCACCTTCTTGGGTCCTGAGAAGAACGTGAGGTTCAGCAAGGTACTAATTGACAACGGCAGCAGCATCAACATCGTGTACAGAGACACGCTTGAGAAGCTTGGTATGGCCGAGAACATGCTGCTACCCAGCAAGACCACTTTCCATGGCATTGTGCCAGGAGTCTCTTGCAACCCGATTGGCCGAGTATGGATAGACGTGCTATTCGGCACCAGGGAGAACTGCCGCACAGAGAGCCTGCAGTTCGAAGTGGTTGATCACCAGAGCCCCTACCATGCTCTACTCGGCAGGCCTGCACTGAGCAAGTTCATGGCCTCTACTCACACTGCATACCTGAAGATGAAGATCCCTGGTCCCAATGGCGTGATCACCATCTCTGGTGATTACAAGAAGTCTATGGAGTGTGCCTCTGCTGGTTCTCAGTTGGCGGAATCCATGGTGATTGCTGCCGAGAAGAAGAAGATGTACGAGGTGGTGGCTATGGCGCAATCCGCGCAAGCTGGTGCGCCTGGCATGCCGAGTTCCCAGCACGGGACGGCGTTCCAGGCATCTCAGGAGACAAAGAAGATCCAGGTTGACCCCGAGTTTCCCGACCGAGTTGCCATCATTGGCTCCGGGTTGGGGGAGAAATAGGAAAGCGAGCTCATCCACTTCCTCCGTGAGAATCGGGACGTGTTTGCCTGGTCCAATGAAGATCTGCCAGGTGTCCCGAGGGAGTTGGTTGAGCACTCGCTACATGTGCGTCCTGGCGCCAAACCAGTGAGGTAGGCTATGCGCCGTTTCGGAGATGAGAGAAGGAAGGCCATCGGTGATCAAATCACCAAGCTTCTGATAAGCAATTTCATCATGGAAGTGCTGCATCCGGATTGGCTAGCCAACCCGGTCATGGTTGAGAAGAAGAAGGAGGACCCCAAGGCCGCTACAGCATGGCGCATGTGCGTCGACTACACCGACTTGAACATGGCCTGCCCCAAGGATCCTTTTCCGCTACCTCGCATCGATCAGGTGATCGATTCCACTGCTGGTTGTGAACTGTTGTCTTTCATAGATGCCTACTCTGGATTTCACCAGATAGCTCTCAACCCTGCTGATCAAATAAAGACTGCCTTCATTACCCCGTACGGGGCTTATTGCTATCGTGTCATGTGTTTCGGGTTGCGGAATGCGGGTGCCACTTATCAGAGATGCATGCAGAAATGCTTGCATGATCAACTCGGCAAGAATGTGCAGGTGTACGTAGATGACATTGTCATCAAAACGAATAAAACACATACTCTGCTTAGTGACCTTGAGGAAACCTTCGCTAACTTGTGCAAGTATAAGATGAAGCTGAATCCGAGTAAATGCACTTTTGGCGTCCCGGCTGGCAAGCTACTCGGCTTCTTGGTATCCAGTCGGGGCATTGAGGCCAATCCTTCAAAGATAAAAGCTATTGAGAGCATGTCTTTGCCGAGATCCCTGAAGGATGTGCAAAAATTCACTGGTTGCTTGGCATCTCTGAGCCGTTTCTTGGGCAGGATGGGTGAAAAGGCCCTGTCTTTGTATCAATTGATGAAGAAAGGCGACAAGTTCGTCTGGACACCGCAAGCGGATGTGGCATTCAAGGAGCTAAAGGCGATGCTGGGTAGCGCTCCCATCTTAGCTAGTCCGCTACCCAAGGAGCCAATGCTGCTATACATTGCGGCTACCAATCGAGTAGTAAGTGTGGTGATCGTGGTAGAGCGAGAAGAGGAAGGCAAAAGTGTGCAGAGGCCAGTGTACTATCTCAGTCAGGTGCTGTCCAGCTCCAAACAGAACTACCCTCACTACCAGAAGATGACTTACGGTCTGTATCTGGGCGCCAAGAAGCTGAAGCACTACTTCCAAGAACACCCCATCACAGTGGTGAGCTCAGCTCCCATCTCGGATATAATGGGCAACAAGGAAGCGAGTGGCAGAGTAGCCAAGTGGGCAATCGAGCTGGCCGCCTACGCTCCCGTGTATGCGAGAAGAGAAGCCATCAAGTCTCAGATCCTGGCAGAATTTCTGGTGGATTGGGTTGAGGTGCAATATGAGCCTCCTACTCCGGTATCCAACTACTGGAAAATGCATTTTGATGGCTCCAAGATGAAGGAAGGCCTTGGTGCTGGCGTGGTGCTTACGTCACCCAAGCGAGATCAACTCAAATATGTGCTGCAAATTCACTTCAAGGCATCCAACAATGTTGCAGAGTACGAGGCCGTGGTACACGGCTTGAAGGTAGAAAAGGAAGTTGGTGTGCAGCGCATCATATGCTATGGAGACTCGGATCTAGTCGTGCAGCAGGTTTCTGGCACTTGGGATGCTCTGGATGCCAACATGGCGTCATACCGATTCCTGGTCCAAACCATGACAGGATTCTTTGAAGGTTGCGAATTCCAACACATACACCGAGCAGAGAACGAGGCAGCAGATGAGTTGTCCAAGTTGGGGTCTTCTCGGCAGTACATCCCGGCTGGGATTGCCTTGGAACATTTGAGAAAGCCATCCATCAAGCCATCCCCCAACTCGGAGTCCATCTTCGTTCCTTCCCTGCCTGATGACGAAGCAGTTCCAATGGAGATTGACTAGGAAGGTGCAAAAGAGGACCCGGGGACTGCAGTCTCCATCCCGGGGACTAGCGCCTGCAACCCGGGGACTGCCCCTCCCTACTCGGGGACTGCTCCTCCTTACTCGGGGACTGCCCCTCTCAGCTCGGGGACTGTCGCATTCCTTGAAGAAGTCCTTGCAAACCGTTCGGGGCTGCAAAGAGTCAACCCCAACCCGGAGAAAGACGCAGCAGTGGCTGTCCCAATGGAAGTGGACGAACCAGTGTTTCCCGCGCGGGAGACGCCGAGTTGGGCCATGCCCATATTATCCTTTCTAAAGGACGGCACCCTTCCAGATGATGAGGTTACCGCAAGGCAGATTCAGAGAAGATCCAAGGGCTACACTATCTTCAGAGAAGTGCTGCATAAAAGAAGTGCCACTGGCGTGTTGCAGCGTTGTGTGGAACCAGAAGAAGGAGAAGAGATTCTGGTGGAAATACACCAAGGGGAATGCGGGCATCACGCCTCTTCTCGGGCTCTAGTCAAGAAGTCTTTTCGGCATGGCTTCTTCTGGCTCACTGCTTTGAAGCAAGCTGAAGATATCGTGAGAAAATGCAACGGCTGCCAGAGATTCGCAAGTAAGATCCACATGCCTGCTTCCGAGTTGAAAACAATTCCCATCGCTTGGCCATTTGCTGTTTGGTGTCTGGATATGGTTGGTCCTTTCAAACCGGCTAGAGACAACATGACACACATTTTGGTCATGGTTGATAAATTCACCAAGTGGATTGAAGTGAAGCCTATTCGGAAGTGTGATGGAGCTACTGTTGTGAGTTTCCTGAAGGATGTGATCCTAAGATACGACTACCCGCACAGCATCATCACAGATAACAGCACTAACTTTGCTGAGGGAGCCATGGTGAGATTCTGCAGAGATAAGCACATCCGACTAGATGTCGCGTCTGTCGCACACCCCGCATCCAATGGGCAGGTGGAAAGAGCAAACGGCATGGTGCTTGCAGGCATAAAGGCAAGGCTGATTGAGCCGCTGCTGAAAACACCAGGGTGTTGGCTAGACGAGTTGCCAGCGGTGTTGTGGAGTCTAAGGACTACCCCTAACCGGTCAACCAGCTACACGCCATTTTTCTTGGTTTACGGGGCTGAGGCCGTGTTGCCAATCGACTTAGAGCATGACTCCCCCCGAGTAACCCTCTACACCGAGGCGGAGGGGAGAGAAGCTCGAGAAGATGACGTTGACCTGCTAGAAGAAGCAAGAGAGCTTACTCTGTCACGTTCAGCTGTTTACCAGCAAAACCTGAGGCGTTATCATAGCCGAAAAGTAAACCCAAGGGTTTTCCGAGAAGGAGACATGGTCCTCAGGCTCGTGCAGCGCACAGCCGGGATGCACAAGCTATCCCCTCTGTGGGAAGGGCCGTTCATTGTGAGCAAGGCTCTACACAATGATGCGTACTACCTTGTAGATGCGCAACCATCACAGAAGAACAGGCCGGATAAAGCTGGGGAGGAATCCAAACGCCCCTGGAATGTAGCTCTACTTCGTCGGTTTCATTCATGAGCAAAAGTGTGTATGTACCCTCTTATCCGAGTTAAACTCCTACTCTGCAATCTGAAATTGAACTCGGGGACTGCCCTCGTCCAAAATTGTTCTAAGTGTTTCTATTCTGCTGTATCTTTGTCTACTCGGTTGCTACGCTTAGAATTTCAAAAGCATACAAAGTAGTGTGTTTATACTCACCGGACACTCTGCGACTCTGCTGCTCTCCGCAAACCGGCTTCATGGCAAGCCAGAGAACAAGCCAAAGAGTCAATGAACACATGAAAAATTGCCAAGGGAAGGACGCGTGTGGCAACCGAATAGAGTGTTTTTTACTGTCTGTTGTTAACTTTTTCGGCTATGTGGTGGGTAGCGTTACTATGACTGTTCCCAAGCGGCTAAGTATTTGAAACTCCAACTTCGAACTCTTGTGACTCGAATACCAAAAAAGCAACAAGTTGCAGGTAAGAGCTGAGATAAAAAGAAGGAGTGAATGAGAAATGCAACTCGAGGACTCGCATGATAACGCAACCGGGCATCAAGCCAAAGCTGCTCAAATTACTAAGTATAAAAATTTCAACTGGAATAAAAGCTGAGTAGAAATGCAAAGGATAATTGTTCAGTACATCTGCACCCGGCATTCCGGGGATTTGATAAAAATCTCGAGCATAAGTGTTGCAGGACATAATCAGGTGGAGGTAGCAGCATCTTCGGTGTTGGCCTTGGCGGCATCAGCTTCGGTGTTGGCCTTGGCGGCATCAGCTTCGGAGTTGGCCTTGGCAGCGTCAGCTTCCGTGTTGGCGACATTGGTCTTCGTGGCATCCGCTTCTGGGTTGGTGGCAGCCTGATCAGAAGTGGCTATGGCCACCGAGATGAGGTCCGTCGCCGAAGTGGAGGCAGCAGATTGGGTGCGGAGTAGCGCCGTGTCGTCAAGGGCCGCGCCTGATGAAGAGCCGAACTCAAGTGTCGCGGTGTCGATGGTCATCTTCTCGCTTTCGGCTTCCTCGTCGCTATCCGCGACGACCGCGCCCTTCCCCTTCCCGGACTTGTCATCGGTGCCTTCGAAGCAACTCAAGCCTTCTGAATCAGTGGCCTCCTCGTCATCGTCTTCATCCTCGTCTTCGCCCTCGCCTTCCACATCCGTGTCAGGCTCGGTGAGGCCTTCAATGAAGCGCGCGGTATCCGCGTAGGAGGCGATCTCGCACGCGACTGCCTGGCGGCGAGCCACGCACTCGGGATCCTTCTCCCACTTTGAATCCCGGCGCATCTCGAGGATGGTATTGAGATTGAGATTCTCATACCAGCTGCAGACGAAGAGGAGCAGCATGTCAGCGCCTGCCCGAGCTCCGGATGCTCGCCACTTCGTCAGCTCGGCTTTAACACCATTCAGCTTCTCGGCGAGTGCGCGGATGGTGGAGGGCAAGGGATCTTGGGGCCAGAACAATGCATGGAGTTTGAAGGCAGCACACGTTAAGTCCGTGCCCAAGCCCTTAAGGCGCTGAAGCTGACCCTGCATGTTCGAAAAGCTATCCTCAATCGAGGCCTTGGTATCCATGGGCAGCCCCTTCTCTACTCGAACGTCTTGAGCCTTTGACAGGGCAGGTTTGCAAGCAGAGCAGAGATCGGGGAAAATTTCTAAAAATGCTATCAAAAAAAGATTAGAAATGAAAGCAGCAAAGAGATGCAAATCGGTCAACAGAGAAGAAGAAGGAAACAGGGAGGCACAAAGATGCGAGAACTTACTGTTCAGGTCGCAGAGTAGCGATTGCAGCTTCCTCTTCCATGACTCCTCATCAGCAGCGTGCCGCTCTTCGACCTTCCGGAACTGGGCCAATTGGAGCATGAGATCCGAGTTGCTTTTCTTCAGCGTCTCGCACTCCATCTCAAGGGCCCTTTGCTTAGCCTTGGCGGCTGCCTCCAACTTGTCCTTCTCGGCGGCTATGTCTATGGAGTCCTGAAGGGCAGTCCTTAACTGGACCCGCAGCGGCTCCAGCTCGGTGGTGTGTTGGCTCTTGAGCTCTACGGCTTGGCTTTCCAATTGCTGCTGCACCTCGGCGGGTTTCACGCAGTCAAGCTGCTCTTCACGAAATTTCTTGTAGTCTTCTGCGGAGGAGAAGGGCATGGTCGGCAAATAGCAGAGAAGAAGGAGGAGAACAAGCCGAGAAGACGGCAACTTACCTTCCAACTTCTTAATGGTGGTCTCGGCATTGTCAACAAAGACGTGACAGTGCTTGTGCTCATCTGTCAGCGCCTCGATCTTGCCTACGGAGTACAAGGAGTTAGAGTAGAAAGCAGAAACGGGCGTAAACACAAAACGCATGAACCGAATAGCTAGAAGCTTAATCTCGAGCTCGGAAAGTTGAAGGGTACGAGCTAGGGCCTCCTTCTCGGTCACAGCATCACTTTTGCGTTCCGCTTCGTAGGCCTCAAGGCGTCGTTTCGCGATGCTATGATTCCAGAGCAGATGCCGATAAAGGGTCGTTCTCTTCAAAAGGCTATTCTGAGAAGCAGAAAGAAAAGGAGTTAGACAATGTTTTGAAGATTTGACCCGAGAAGACGGCAACTCGGTTGAGTACCCGCCTACTCGGCCCGAATCTCGGGGACTGGGTGATGGATAAGAAGAAGAAGAAGAATAGAAGAGAAGAAAAGTGCAACTCCGAACAGGCAAGCAAAACTTACCGCATAGGTTTGCTCGAGGTCCTCTGCAGCTTTGCGGTGGACGAACAGCTTCGCGGCAAGAGTGCTGGTGGCGGACGAGATGGTCATGGGATTGTAGCCCATGTCCGCCTTGTTCCAGTCGGTGCGCCACTGGTCCAGCTTGCCCAAGGCCAGGCCATTCCAGGACTCGTTGCCAAGGAACGCGCTATTCCACTCAGCGTCAATAAAGCCTACCCGGTCGAACATCTGCTCGAGCCCCTTGGACACCACCTCGGTCTCCTGGATCTCGCGCGAGAAGATTGAAAGGGCCTTGTCCTTGGCCGGCAGCTTGGAATCCACAGCCTGGGCATGTTTGCCTTTTGTGAGAGCGAGCTGCTTCTCGGTCTTGTTCAGACCAATGCCATACTGTTTGCTCATCTGCACCATGTAAGGCGGGAAGACAGGCGGATCTTGAACGCTTGATCCCGCGGCTGCGCCTGCAGCGCTGCCGGAAGCACCGATGGTGAGCTGCCCACTCTTCGCGGCAGGCTTCGCAGTTGGTTTAGGTGGCGGCATCACGGCAGAATCTTGAGCAGCGCCACGCGAGGGATTCCTGCGGACGGGGGCGTCTGGCTGGGCAGCTTGCTTCTCGGCGGCCTTCTTCTCGGCAGCTTGCTTCTCGACAGCTTTCTTCTCAACAGTCTTCTTCTCGGCAGCCTTCTTCTCGGCTGCATCTTTCTTGCCAGTAGCATCGGAAGCAGTTTTCTTTGTGGTTTGCTTGGCTGGAGGGCTGGCTGTGGTCTTGGTCTTCTTCACGGGCGGGGAGCTTGGCACAGTAGGAGGAGCAGCCTGTTGGGTAGGCGGCGCAGAGGGCTGGCTACCCCGCGTCGTGTCCGGCTGCGCGTGACCTTGCAGGTTCTCATCCACCTCAAGTGCCTCAACCCGCTGCTCGGCAGCGGGGTCTTGCAGTACGTCGTCTTGTTCGTCTACCCGCGGCTGGGCCGCGGGGTCATCTCGGGCAGCAGCATCAGTGTCCTGCTGCTCCTGATTCTCTTCCTGCTGCTCAAGGGCGGCACGATCTTGATGCTCGGTGTCCGGTTCTGGTCTCTCGTCGTGAGCAGCCTCCTGCGTTTGTTGTTCCGCGCGGGCATGCTGCTCCTGCTCGGCGTCCTGGGCACCAAGGTCCATGCCCTGGACGTTGGTGTCGTCCTCATCTCCCCCTTTACGAAGAGGGCGCACGCGCCCTGTCCCCTGCTGCGGTCTCGTCCTCATCAGAGAGGTCGATGAGTTCGTCAATGTCGATGGCAGATCTCTTCTTGGATTTAGTGGGAGCAGCAGCATCATCAGCGTCCAAAGGGGCACTGAAGAGAAAAGGAAGTTCAGAAAAAGAAAAGAGAAGGAAGAAACCGAAAAGCAGCAACAGCGGAATGCAACTTAGAAGAAAGTAACTTACCCTGCGCGGGAAGGGGGTAGCCGTCTCCCGGAGACCTGCTTGACCTTCTTCACGCCCTTCTTGGCCTTCTTGCCAGGGGGCTCCTGGGCACCACTGCCTGCCCTCTTCCGAGTGGTGGGAGCAGCAACCGCAAGCGGATCGACGTCGAGGGCGTCCTCGTCCTCTTCCTCAGCATCAATATCATCTGTAGAGTTGAGTAGAAGAAAACAATTGAGAAACAGAAAGAAACTAAGTTGCGCTACTCGCGACCAAAAAGGTGAACTCGGTCACCTTCGTCGTCATCTTCGGACCAGTCCCGAATGGACGCGTCGACATGATGCTTACCCGGCTGGACGGCATGAGGGATACAGAGGGTGTCCGCGGTGTCGTAGGAAACCTCGTCATCCTCCTTTCGATCTTCGTGCCAGTTGGCCTCGAAGCGCTCCTCGCTCTCAGCGAGCTGGCGAGCAAGGCGCTGGAAATATAAGCAAGCAACACGAATCAGCTGAGCAGTATAAGGTATCCTACTCGACATGGCATGCAAACACAAAGCACACGAAGCCTAACAGATACTAGTAAGGTCCCTACTCGGCATGGCGTGCAAACACAAAGCACACGAAGCCTAAGGGATACTATTAAGTGTTCTACTCGGCACAGAGTGAGAATACTAAGCATTCCAAGCTACAAGGCTATCTACTCGGTATCATTATGCGGGAAACAAGATCTGAAGTACTAACCCGCTTAATTGGCTCCGTGCGGCTGTATGGCACGAAGCCGTACTGCCAGTGGTCGTTGAGGCCGGTGCTCATGATGGAGCGCGCCCAGACGGCCACATCCGCGTTGCTGAGCTCGAACGTGGTTGTCCGGGTGCAATCTCTATTGCCGCCCATGTAGCACATGAGGTGTGCGCGGCGCTGCAGCGGGAGCACTCGCCTGGAAATCCAGCAGGCGATGGGGTCGTCGTTCTTGAGCCCCTTTTTCCTTCAGCTGGGCGAGGCGCGTGTTGATCTGCTTGATGTCACCTTCTAGCGCCGGCTTGAACCCCCAATTCTGCCCGGTAGGATTCGAATTGGTCCACCGGGGGAGATTGATCTGGTCAACCGGGGGCTCGCCTTCCTTGGCAGAGATGTTCTTCACGTAGAAGAAGGTTCTCTGCCATTTGCGCACGGAGTCAAGGCCCTTGACGCGCGGATGGCTGGTCCCGCTGCGCTGCACCATCATGGCGCTGCCGGTCTCGGTCATGCCGCGGCCGCTATCTGTGCTACCCGGCTTGGGCTTGCTCTGCTTCCTGAAAAAGAAGTAGCGCGCCCAGGTCATCGGCGTGGGGCGCACGCCCAAGAACGCCTCGCACACCACGGCGTGGTATGCGAGCATCACCATCGCATTCGGCGGCAGGTGGTTCGGCTGGATCCCGAAGTGGTTGAGGAAGGAGCGGAAGAAGTACGACACGGGCAGCCCGAATCCCCGCGCGAAGTGCGCGAGGAACACCACGTGCTCGCCCGCCTCCGGAGTGGGGACGAGCTCGCCGTCGGGATGCCGGCAGCGGACGCCGGGAGGAACTCACTGGGTGTTCACCAACCACTGGCAGTCGTCTGCCGTGACGTTGGGTCCAGCCCACCCGGCGCGGCCGTCGTCGTCGCGAGCCATCGAGCTGGAGATGAAATTTGATGGAGATCTGGTGAAATTTGATGAGAAGGGGTGGCCTTTCGGCGCGGTGAAGCTCGCAGCGGCGCAGTGAGGTGCACGGCGGCGAAGAGCTTGGTGGCGGCGGAGAAACGAAGAGGCAGGGAGAGAATGAATGCAGGAAGGGGAAGAAGGAGTTACCGAGGGGGTATTTATACCTCCCCTCGGGTTGCCGTTACAATCGGAGGTAGTGGGATCAGTTACGCACGGAGATCGTGCGGCGTGGGGTGTGTGGGCCGGTTAGAAACGCACACAGCGCAGGACGCGCGCGTAACGGCCGCAATTGATCCCACGACGTGATCGTGGGTAATTACTGCGCTTGATGGGACATAACGGCTAGTAGGCCCAGGCCGTGAAAACTGGGCGCGTGGCCTGTCAGATCCCGGGCACCGAGGCGTCGGGGGTGTGGTAGCGTGACACGTGCCCAGTTGCATTACGAAAAGCCAGATTTTGATCTGCCACGCAGAGATTCTGATTGGAAATTTCGCTAGGTCTTTTTACTCGGCGACAGAGAAGAGAAGTGGTTCTATTCGGAAAAGAGGAAGCTCGAGACAAGATTAAAGGTTACATGGAGTTTCTACTCGGCATCCTAAAGTTCAAAGACAAGGTTGGTTTTTAAGCTGGAAGAGCCCAGTGAACAAGTTCGCACGACTCTACCAGCTTCGGGGACTAATGTCGGGGGGTTACCCCCGAGTAGGGTAAAGGCAAGTGCTAAGGGCAAGATCAGAAGAGACGTTTGGCAGAGTAGCTGGCTACCCGGTACTCGCTACCCGGTCGACTGCTATTCGGCCATACACACTGATGGCCAGGAGGAAGAATCAAGGAAGTTATTCTCCTCCGAGTAGAGGAGGTTGTCCGAGTAGAGATGGCGGTCTCCTACTCGGGCCAGAAGTCAAAGGAGCCGTTCTGACACAGGATCCCGCGTATCCTGGGTCCGTACTGGGGCACTGTTCATCTGCAGAGCGCGTGCTTATCCGCGCCAGGGTGTCAGCAGGGCGTCGCAGGTTAGGGGGGCCTACCCCGTGACAGTGTCAGTGATAACAGATCAGTTTCTCGGTTCTGCGGAACGACTTTACACATGGAGACAAACTTGGAAGCCAAAGCTGTCAGCGGGAAGCTGGAAGTGTACAATGTGCACACTATGTCGACATCTTGGCTGTATCCGGCTGGGCACCAGTATATAAGGTGCCCTTCCTCCTCCTGCGCGAGGGACGACACGACTAAGGGCTACAGTCACCTAGAGAGAAGAGTGGCTACTCGGTTGTAAGCATCATTTGTACTGTGGCTACTCGGTGAGACATGAATAGAAAGAGAGAAAGGCAGGAGTAGGGGTTTTACCTCCACACGAGGGCCCTGAACCTGGGTAGATCTTGTTGTTTGCAGTGCTAGCTTCATACTCACGCGGCTACTCGCTGCGTGATCCCTCCCTGAGCGCCTCCAGCGTCCATCGTCCCCACAACTTTAGCCATCCTATGGCATCTGCCGTGACACCACCACGACACATTGCAGTTCCACTAGTTCACACTTCTTATTATTACAAGACAAAAATAAATAAACGCTTCAAACCCTTCCTCAGTCATCTGAGAAAGATTAAACATTTCAAAGTCAACTTGAGACAGTTGATAGAACACTTGCAAAAGCAAAGAGAGAACCATGATATCTCAACAACTTAGATTCTAGAGCTTATCAACTAGGCTCCCTTCTAATGCTAGTCTATACTCGCTTAACTACTCTCCTGGTTTGTCTTCTCCATTGTCATCTTCTCTGCACATTATGATGTAGTCGAATCCTTCTATTCCTCTAGATAGATATGGTGCTTCATAGTAGTACTCATGGCCTTCGGTGTTCTAATCATTGAAGTCATTGTTGGATCCCTCACAATCTAAGAAAGGGATCAACGAAAGGGTTGAGTAACGAGCGTTACTCAACAAGTTCATGTAAGAAAAGGTTTTGGTTTTCATGCACTGGCTAATGTCATGAACAATGGTCGTAGACATGATGCAAGTTTTGGAGAAGGTTTCTTCAAAAGGTTGGTTTTAGATTCAAGAAATATGTTCCTCAGCCCTCATTGGATTAAGAATCGGTTAAGATTTCTTTTCCACCGTGAACGTATTTTCATCCGGGAATACGGATGTATCTGTCACAATTTTGTACACTCTATAGAGGTGCGTCAATTTTACCAAAAGTAGCCTTAGCCTTGATACAAGTTTCACACTTAGGTGTGTGGTTTGTTCAGCGTAAGGTTCTTGGATTCATACTGAGCAGTCTTCAACCCCACACATTCAGCCTTGTCGTGATAGACCAGATCCTTGGCACAACATGGGCCTCGATCCATCTCTGCCACCCCACCCGAGACACCACTACCTTCACCATACCCGCTGGGGGAAGTTTACACGGAGCTCCCACGCACGTTTGTCATATCCAAGACCCAACCAGGCAGCGTATCCGAGAATATGTGATAAGGAAGAAAATACTTATGACCCGTCTAGCCCATACCAAAACCTTTGGTCAACATTTCAATACGGCACTTGTCAAACTATGGAACACTTGTTAATCATACCTTTTCCCGTACGATGGAACCTCCACCACAACATTCAGTCTGTGGTTCCACCGCCAACTAATCAATCATTCATAAAAGAATTTTATTTTATGAAGTAGATATGAATAAGACTTTGGAAAATCAATCCAATATACATGCAACAATGAATTTGTCCCGAGACTGAGATAAAGTGCAGACTAAAGCTTCGAGTGGCTCGCGGACTTCGGGTTGTGAAAAACAACATGATTATGTGAGAATACAAAGTTTTAAAAACCAATTTCATGATAAATTATGTGCCCTTGCAAAAACCCTTCAATTTGATTTGAAATTATTTTTGATCACATTCCCAACAATGATTTCACAAATATCTATAATGAGGAATAACTTCAAGTGATTTTAAATTCAAACAATTCATATAGTTGAACTTTATAACTAATTTCCCATATTATTTTCTTTAGAAATTTTTTTATTTTAAAACTTTCAAATCATTTACACTTAAGTATATTTGAATTTTTCACTCAAGTGAAAGTTTTCAAAACTCAAAAAAATATATTTTATAAAAAGATCCTCATAATTTCAGGAGTGTGTAGTATATATTATTTGAATTTTGGGTGTATAGAACTTTGTGAGCAATTCAATGTAGTTTAAACATTTATGATTTATTTGGTAATTACAAAATTACCAAAACAATCCTACTAACACGTGGGCCATCCATTTAAGTGGACATGCATGGGTCAACTGGCCCAGCCCCACCTGTCAGCCTCTCATTCTCACTCCTCTCTCTCCCTCACGCACTCGCCCCCGATTCCCCTCGCTCCTGCGATATAAATTGCCCCAGCGCGCCGCCGTCCTCCAGCATGCTCTGGCCACCTCGGCGGACGCCGTTGACTGAAAAACGCTCCTCTCTCCCCTCTACCTTTCCATCCAATTTTATATGGGTTTCTTCCCTAGATATGAAATCGTGTGACCCTAATACCCACCTAGGGTTTCGGTGCTTGCCGCGATTCATGGCTCCACCGTGTCTAGCTGCTCTCCAGGCTGGTGCTCCTAGTGCCGCTCCAAGGCGTTGTGGTATCGGCTCTGGCTGGAATCCACTGCTACTCCTGATGTGGGTGCCTCCATGGCCTCGGATGGCCACAGTGTTACTGCACTACGTCGATTCGCCACTACATTGCCGCCGTCTGCAACGAGCTTCACAGGTACATGCTCCTCTTCCTCCTCTCTCTTGCTCTCTGAATCCGTGCATGCTCCGAACCTAGGTTTTCCAGTCTCTGAATTTCCAAATGTGTTCAAGCTCTGCAATAGGTTTTGTAGTGTTTAGGGATTTGTTTAATGTAATTAGTCTAGGTGTAGTCTTTGTAGAATTTAAATTTTTCACTGCTACTTTTTGTAGTTGTTCACTGAATTTTCTCTTTCTGTAACACTCCATGTAAATGAACTTTGCGTGTTCCCTAGTGTAATGCTAGTGTTCTTCTCACATTAGGTTACTTCAATGGCCTAATAAAACTAGGATAGCCATATCCTTTATATGCATCGTCTATTGAGATGGATTAGCTCCTCTTTAGTCAATTGTGAAGGTGAATGGTGTAGATCTTATCTGTACTTTTTGTAACCATGTTGGCTGTCTTGCATTCCTCTAGGGTTTCTCCTAGTGCCCTAGTGTGCTTAGCATTCGAAATCACGAATGATTTTTTTGCTTCCCCCTATGTGCCTCCTTGTACTGTTATGTGATCCTTGTAATATGCTTGTGAACCTTTGCATTGAAGATGCCTTTTCTCTCTTCCCTTGTGTGTGTGTGTATGTGCGTGTGTGTGTGTGTTCTTAGTGAAGTGCTAGTTAGCATTGTATTACGGTTCATGCATGATGACGCCTCTTGTGTGGTGTATACACGTGCATAATCCTTTTCTAATACCTTCTTTTTTGTGGTTTAGCTTGCTCCTCCTAGCTGCTTGACCTATTTCCTAGTTCTAAGAATAGAAATTGCAGTGTGTGCGTGTTATGTGTTGTGATTGTGTGTGTGATCACTGCCTGGCGCCCGTGAGGCCCTATTTATAGGGTTTTTTATGTGATTCTGGTCTTGACACTAGGATAACTTGCATGTCATGAGTATCCTACTTCCATGTGGGTCCTATTGGCCCTAGTTTCCAGGTTTGGAGTCGGTTGCCTCCTTCCTTGAACATGTCATGTGTCCTTTGGCTTCTCTAACTGATGCAATGCATCTCCTTATGAAATATCTAGTTGTGATGCGCTTGAGGAATGTTGGCACTGGACCTGGCTTGAATCTTGGCCTCTGTCACTTGTAATCCATGTTGTTCAATTGAACTTGCAGGTTATTGGCCCCTATGGACTATAAACTGTCCATAGTGCTTCCACTATAGGTTTGAAACGGCTAGCTAGAGGGTCTCTTACTTCCATGCCAGTGCTTGCACTCTATTCTATTTGTGCTTAGGTTAATTTGTTGTTTCCTTTCTGGTGCATGTTTCCTTTGTTGTTGTCAATTTCTTGTATGGTAGCGTGTCTATTCACTAAGAACTTGTCCTGGTGCTTGCATTTCCTCATGCTTTACTTATTTCCATTCCTTGTGTTGGCTCCAATACTTCTTGTTGACTGCATTCCGAGACTTGGTTACTGAATAACTGTTTAGTAGCTCATCCTAGCTATTGTAGCGTATCTAGCACTTGTACTTCACCACTATTGCTTCCTTTGATGCCTTTGTACCGCTTCATTTTTTTCATCCCGGTGCTACGAATGAATGCTTGGCATCTTGTCTCTATACACTTGTCTATGCAATTTGCCTCACTGATACACTCATGTTGCTTCTCTTACTATGCCTTTCAACTTTGGAACTTTGGCTTTCAACTATTGGCATTTGAACCTTTTGTTTTTGCTCTCTAGCAACCTGACTTGATCAAACAAGTGTTGATCTGGCATTTGGCCTTTCAAACAACAAAAATGCCACACAAAAGTGTGTTGGCAACATTCATCCTTAAGCCCCTTTGTTATGTATTTGCTTGTGTGCATGTACTGAACATCAAACTCCAAGACTTGAAGAATTAGATAGGTTTAGACTAGGACTTTGTAATTTTGCTTTCTTTTTCCGTAATACTCCAAATGTAACACTCCTTTGTATCTGAATGTTAAAGATGAAATAAAGTGTGTATTTCATCCAATTTAGTCTCCCTCATCTCTTTTAAATTTCGGTTTGAATTATTATGAGTTTGTGAAGAATGATTTAAATAAATAATTTAAATCCAAATTTCAAATCTGAATTGTCATCTAAATTCTTGAGCACATATGTCTGTTTAGAAAAGGTAAGTGAGAGAAGTAAACCTCTAATGTAGAATATCAAATCCCACAATAGGGTCAATTTGAAATCAAACTCAAAATGGCAAGTGAAATCAACCCCTCGACTAAATACGTGCGACATGTTTCCAAGTCTGAAGTCCTACGACACGTCGAGAACTGACCGCACCTCACACTTTGCATAATAGCGCGAAAAAGGACTGAGAAATGCAGTTGAAGGACACAACATTTGCGATGTCTGACCTGATGCATCACACCCCATTCCACCAAGCTCAACACCCATTGGACCCATGACAAGATCACGAGCAAAGGCGATGCATGATAAGGTGAACTCAATCCTATCTCTCTATGGTTTTGATGACTTGGTGAATGGAGCTCTACCTCATGGAAATTCCCTATGTGTGCTCAGGTTTGATCCCACCATGGATCCCCAAGACGATGGCCAAGAAGCTACAGAAGAAGTTCGAGAAGACGACATCGAGGAAGAAGAAGAGAAGAGGGAGAAAGGGAGAAAACTACGGCCCCGGCCTAAAACCCCGGCTAGGACGCCCCCCAGGCCGGCCCCCCCATAGAGCCGGCCGACCTCCACCCCGGCCTCGGGCTGGCCCTCCGCGCGCCAGGCCGGGAGGCCACCCGAAGCTCTCGTCCTGCAACCCAGCCTCGGGCCGGCTCCCAGGCCAGCCTCCCCGCTCCTCCACCTCGGTCACAGGCCGGTCTCCCCTCGCCTCCACCTCGGCCCCAAGCCGGCGCGCCAGTAGCAAAGACAGCCTTGCGAGCACTCCCACGCCGGCCTAAAGGGCTGGCCAGGCCGGCCTCCCAGGCCGGACCCCCTACAGAATGCGCAAATGAGGGGAAATGCCCCTTTTCACCCCTCACCTAGCCCCTTGGCTATATAAGAGACCCCTTTGGCAATATCTAGGGTTAGAGATGAATTTAGACATTTGAGCTTTGCTCTTGTATCCCTCTCGTGAGGCTACTCCTATGGTTTGTACCTAGGACCTTATCAAGGATACTTCTATGATGTGTATCTAGGATCGTATCAAGGCTACACCGGGTTACCTATCCTTTCCCCTTGGGAATCAGTTAGGGACTTTCCAATCTATCTCAACTAACCCTTGAGGTTCTATTGGCGTGGTGGACCGGCCACGTGGTGTTAAGCGGTTTCCGATAAGGTGAGTTCGGTTGGATCGATTGTTCCGTAGGCGGCCGTTGCGGCTTAGTTGATGGGAGATCGGGTCTTTCTGTTCTTGTTAGTTATCTTCTCTCCCCGACCCCCCTCTCGTTCCCCTTGTGTTCTTCATGTTCGTCGTACGTTATTCATGTTCTTGGTCAATTCATGAAGATCGGGCCACCCAAGAGGTTAACCCCTACATCATCTAGTATCAGCAGGTAGATTGACACGAATTCGATCCTCACTACCCCCCTTTCCACCAAAATGTTTCTTCCCCACCCTAAATTCGAAAATTTCACCAAAAAGAGCAAAAAAATGGATTTCGACCGATCTATGGATTTGTTGAGTTTTACGTGGATTTGAGCCGTGGAATTTTTTCTTGAGACCATTCCCCACCTTTCTATTCAGCCAATTTCCTCGAATTTGTCCAAAAAAAATTCTTGGATTTGAAGGAATTTCGAAATTGGGAAAAATCCCAGAAAAATCCCGCTCTTCGATTCCTGGACAGATTTTCGAAAGTGTTTTTCTTTGTCGTGGTTGGTCCGATTTGAGTGATTCAAGTTTCCATGCGAAGCCCATAACATCATCTACGCATCTACACCAACGGATTGAGACGACATCGACAACCCCCGTACGCAAGTCCGTGATCATCCATCAATTAGGTATAGCTTGCTTCCGCTTGAACTAACCCATTGTTTGTGTACCTTGCCCATTCGGACTAGCTGTTTTACATCGCTTGGCATTGCACTAGTGGCACCGAGAGTGCGTGTTTGGCACTTGTGAGAGCGTAGTTTCGAGTAGGCATTGACATTTTGGAATCATCAAAAATCGAAAAATAAAAAAGAGAGAGAAAGAAGAAAAAGATCGATGTCAATTGCTATCACTTGTAGGAACGTGTAGCTCCGCGTCGCAAAATAGAAGAGAGTGACCGGTTGCCATGGTGCAAATCTTTTTGCCTCTTATAGTTTGCGGTTTGAGCTAACATCCTCCTTGCGTTGGTGTGGCATTGAGCTTAGTCTTCGTTAGGAACATTTCGTCTCCACTCGTCCTTTGGCCGCACTTACTCCATTTATCCCTTGTGTGTGTGTGTTCCATTTTTCTTTCCTCCACTAGGCTTGGTTCTTTTGCTAACATTTCATTTTGGTTCTTCTCTACGTTTTACAACGAACTTTTGTTCGGATTTGTTGATTTTCTTTTCCACTTTTCTCACCCATTTTCCTTCCACATAAAGCGTGTGTGTTGTTGTTTGAGGTTTTCATTCGATATTTTTGGACTCACTTTAGACATCCGCCCTACACCTAGGCCCGTCCACTAGCCTCAATACGACCAAAAAAGGTAACGTTGGGTAAGTGAGACATTCATTTCTTCATATCACACATGTGTGTTTTTGAGATGGCTAGGAAAGGAGTGTTCACAAGTCCGAGCTCGGAAGATGAAGGAAGCCCATTCTTCAACGAAAACTACCACAACTTAGTCACCCACAACAACCATTTCCAACTCTGCCAACTTGTGAAGTACGGATTGGAGCGCTACGAATGTCGACTCCAAGCGTAAGAGGCTCGATTGAATGATCAAATGACATGCATCAACATCAACTTGGATAACCTTGCCAACCGCCATGGATCATCATCGTCCTCAAGCTAGAGACGTTCAAGACAACAAACTCAAGATCATCACCAAGCTCGTCGCCATGATCCTCAACCCCACATGGAGGATGGTGAACAACCGCAACAAGAACCACCACCACCACCTCCTCCTCCACAAGCCCCTCGACGAAATTGGTATGAAGATAGCTCGCCATCACCACCTCCTCGACATCGCCAAGGCCATGGTGACCCTCTTCAAAATCACCCCCGATGACCGGACCTTCGACAACATCATCAACCACCTCGACAAGGCCTCGCTAATGACTATGGTCACAATGATTTCGTGTATGGTGCTCGCCAACATCAAAGGCCACCAAGGCGCAATGCGCGTCACCACCAGAATGACCGCCAAGAACAAGAACTTCCTCAACACCCTCGGAATGAACAAGAGCGTCCTCAACAACACAACTGTGACAATGATGATAGTGAACGCCGCGAAGCATGACTCCGCCGTCATCACCAACTCCATCCTAATTATCACCGGCGTCATCCTCCTCACCATGCCTGCCAACGCCAAGCCAATGAGGATGACATATGATCTTTCACCTCCTATCTATGATGAAGACCCACATGTGTGACACCAACACCATGAACACAACAATATGAGTGCACTTTGCTTCAACATCCCAAAGTTCAATGTTGAAAATGATCCCGAAGAATATCTTGCTTGGGCTCTCAAGGTGGACAAGATCTTCGGCATCCAAAACTTTAGTGACAAGAAGATGGTTGCTATGGCTTCTTTGGAGTTCGAAGGCTATGCACTCCTATGGTGGGACCGTCTCCAAGCGGAAAGAGTCAAGAACCGTATTGCTCCCATTGCCACTTGGAATGAGATGAAGCAATTCATCAATGCTCGCTTTGTTCCTCCGCACTACAAGTGTGACCTCTTCAAAAATATACAAGAACTTCGCCAAGGTTTGAAGTCGGTTGATGAGTACTACAAGGAGATGGAGACCGCTTTGATAAGAGCTCATGTGATGGAATCTCAAGAGCAAACAATGGCCCGCTTTCTCAATGGCCACAACTACCCCATAAGGAAGATTGTCGAGTATCAACCCTATGACAACATTGTTGCACTTGTCCATCAAGCTCTCAAGGCCGAACGTCAAATTGCGTAAGACCTCAAGTACAACAAGCAAAAGGCTTACTTTGCCTCAAGGCCTTCTTCTTCGTCCCCAATGATGCAAGTGACAACACCAACCAACACCAAGAGCACCTCTAGAGCTTTCAATGCTACCAACAAAACTCCACAACTGTTCAAGAAACAAGTGCCTCCCACCACCACCTCTAATGCTCCTCAAGTCATATCGAGCACAATTACTTGCTTCAAATGTGGTGGAAGTGGACACAAATTTTTCAAGAGTTCCAACAAGATGATCATGATTGTCAACCAAGATGGTGAACGTGACTCCATGAGTGAAGACGAATATTGTGCCTTGCACCAACTTTCTCTTAATTCCTTGGACGTGCAAAACGATGATGAAGAAAGTATATATTGCGATGAGGACAAGAATCCATGTCTAGTGGTGAAAGGAGTCCTTAACACCTCTCCTCAAGATGAACATGACCAACGGTGCAACCTCTTCCAAACTAGAGCCGGCATCAATGGAAAATCAATCAAGGTTATTATCAATGGATGTAGTTGCCACAATTTGGCTAGCAAGGAGCTTTGTAACAAACTCCAATTGACTTACAAGCAACACCCACATCCCTACCATGCCCAATGGCTTACTGACTCCGGCACCTTCAAGATTCAACACATGGTTTCCATACACTTCAACATTGGCCCCTATGAAGACACGGTTGAGTGTGACGTTGTGCCTATGACCGGGTGTCATCTTCTTCTTGGACGACCTTGGCAATATGACAAGAGTGCTATTCATGACGGACGCACAACCAATTTAGCTTCAAGTGGAATAACAAGTTATTTGTGCTCCGCCCCATGTCTCCTAGCCAAGTGATCGCCGACAACGCCAAGACCCTTGCACGCAAACAAGAAGAGCTCCATTCTCGTGAGATGAGTGGTGAGAGAGTGATCCACCTAAAAGAGAGTGAAAGACACAAGCCAAACATGAGTGGAAAATTTTTGAGCGCTCCCAAAGGTCCTTACTTGCCACCAAAAGAAAGATGCAAGAGTTACGAGATGACCAATCCATACTTCGCTTTGTCCTCGTGTGCAAAGGAGAAGAACTTGAAACTAACGCCATAACAAGCTTTCCTCCGTCTTTGTTGCCTTTGTTGTAGGAATTTGAGGACATGTTTCCCGACAAACTACCACTGGGTCTACCTCCCCTATGTGGAATCGAGCACCGCATTGACCTCATTCCGTGTGCGCCACTCCTAAACTGCGCTCCCTACCGCACCAACCCCGAGGAGACTAAGGAGATCGAGCGGTAAATCCAAGAACTAATTGAGAAAGGTTTCATCCGCGAACCTCTTAGCCCTTGTGTCGTTCCGGTTATCCTTGTTCCTAAGCAAGATGGTACTTCTCGCATGTGCATGGATTGTCGCCCTATCAATGCTATTACCGTTAGATATAGAGATCCCATCCCTAGGCTCGATGATATGCTTGCTGAATTAAGTGGTGCTACTATGTTTTCCAAAATTGATCTTAAAAGTGGGTATCACCAAATCCGCATGAGCATAGGTGATGAATGGAAAACAGCTTTCAAAACAAAACTTGGCTTGTCTGAATGGATTGGCATGTCCTTTGGTCGTTCGAATGCTCCTTCAACCTTCATGCGTCTTCTGAATGAAGTTTTGCGCCCTTTCATTGGCAAATTTGTCGTGGTTTATTTTGACGACATCCTTATCTATAGAAAATCTTTGAAGGATCACCTTGATCATATTTCTGAAGTCTTGTTGGCCCTTCGCAAAGCAAAACTTTTTGCAAATCTGTCCAAGTGTAATTTTTGCACCAACAAGCTTGTTTTCTTGGGTTTTGTGATTTCCTCCAATGGAATTGAAGTTGACAAGAAGAAAGTCGAGGAAATTAGAAATTGGCCTACCCCTACTTCTGTGGGTGAGATAAGATGTTTTCATGGTCTTGCAGGTTTCTGTCGCCGTTTTGTGAAGGATTTTTCAACCATGCTTTCCCTTTAAATGAGCTTACAAAGAAGAATGTACCGTTTTTTTGGGGAAATGATCAACAAAAATCTTTCGATACCCTCAAGAAATGTTTGACCGAAGCACCTTTGCTTGTTTTGTCGGATTTTGAGAAAACCTTTGAGATTGAATGTGATGCTAGTAGAATAGGCATTGGTGGCGTTCTTATGCAAAATGGACGTCCCGTTGCTTATCATAGTGAGAAATTAGATGGTGCTAGACTCAATTACCCAATTTATGACAAGGAACTATTTGCCTTGGTTAGAGTCTTAGAAATTTGGAAACACTATCTTTGGCCTAAAGAATTTTTCATTCATTACGATCATGAATCATTGAAATATTTGAAAAGCCAAGCCAATTTGAACAAAAGACATGCTAAATGGGTAGAATTCATTGAATCTTTTCCTTATGTCATTATGTACAAGAAAGATAAAGAGAATGTTGTAGCGGATGCTTTGTCTAGAAAAGAGTGTCTTCTTACCCGCCTTGAGATCAATGTGATTGGTTTGGATGAGATCAAAGATTTATACTCTTCCGATGATTGACCCATTTTTGAGAAATGCTTGCCCAATCGAGGTTTTGATGAATAATATATTCGCAAAGGGTTCTTGTATAAGGCTAACAAATTGTGTATCCCGGAGTCCTCTCTTCGTTTGTTGTTATTGAAGGAATCGCGTGAAGGAGGTCTCATGGGACACTTTGGCCAGGACAAGACCTACGCCATGATCTCCAACCACTACTATTGGCCTAAGATGAGGCACTTATGACCCACAAGTATAGGGGTATCGTAGTACTTTCGATAAATAAGAGTGTCGAACCCAACGAGGAGTAGAAGGTGTTTACAAGCAGGTTGGATAGAGGATTCACTGTAAACACTAGCAAATGGGTTTTGGAGGTTTTTAATATAGCAGATAAATAAAGTGTGAGTAAATAAAGTGCTGTAAATAAAGTGTAGTAAATAATATTGCAGTGAGTGGCCCAGTCCTTTTGAGAGCAAATCACAAGACGGTTGTTCTACTTATGACTACCAAACGTTCTCAAGGACACATGGGAATTTCGTCAAGTGCTTTCGCTTCGTTACGGTTGATTAATATCCATTGATTCGTGAAGTGTTGTGTGGGTGAACCTATGCTAATGCACCGCCCAACTAGGACTAATACATACTTGTGATTATACCCCTCATAAGCATCTGCAAATACAAGAAAGTAATTAAGATAAATCTAACCACAGCCTTAAAACTCCGGGATTCTACGCTCCCTCGTGCATTGGTTTCCTAACGGGAGTTTAGGTTTCTGTCACTCCGGCAACCCCACAATTATTAGCCAAATACACAATGCATCCTCCTAATCCCATAAAGGGGAAGTATCATGTAGTCGACGTTCACATGATACCACTAGAAGAATAGCACCACAACTTAAATACCGAACCACGAGATATTACTTCAACATTACTTCACTACTAACATCATGACTTCTCCCATGTCCTCAAGAACTAAACGAACTACTCACAAGACATCATATGGATCATGATGAGAGGCGATATAAGGGATAATAACAATCAGGTCATAAAGTGCTAACACCGATAAGTCTCACAAGCATCAACTACTAGCAAGTAATTCACACCAAGAGAGAGAGATCTAATGTAAAACACCGATAGAGGCCGCTCATTGTTACAGCGGGATAACGGTGGATAATGAGGGTGATGGTGCTTGTGGTGATGATGATGACGATGACGATCTTGATGATGCCCGGAGCGATGACGGTGACGATGGCGATGATTTCCCCTCTCCGGAGAGTAATTTCCCCGACAGATTTCTCCCTGAGGAGAGCTTTTCTCTCTCTGGTGTTTTCTGCCCCGAGGCGGCGGCGGAATAATTCTTTGATGATAGTCTTGGGCTTAGGGTTCCCTGAGGGTAAAGTACGCGAAAGAGGTCGACCAGAGGTGGGCCAGGGTGGCCACACCACATGGCGGCGCGACCAAGGGAGGCGCCACCTGGTGGTGTGGGGCCCTGGTGGCCTCCCTCCGTCTCTCCTCATTGTTGGTTCCCTTATCTGGACTCCTAAGACATCTCCGGTGTCTCCCCTCTTCTTCTGATCTTCTGAAATAGGGTATTTTGATGGTGCTTTTTCCATGAGATTTCTGGTCCCGGTGTTTATTCTCCAAAAATTATGAAACATGCAAAATAAAATAAAATAACATAAGTGATGCATCGTAACATGAAATATATCGATGAATAACAGAAAATAACAATATAAAACGGTGATGCAAAATGGACGTATCAGGCAACAAGTTGAATTACTCGTCAAGCGATGTCCTACATGTCTCTGAGCTAAGTCTACTTCCAATCCTCATGGTCTTTACTTACCATTACCTACACCACACGCACCTTGGAGTGACATTAGCATGGACTTTGTGTTAGGACTTCCACGCACTAAAACAAACATGGACTCAATCTTTGTCGTTGTTGATCGTTTCTCTAATATGGCACATTTCATTCCCTGCAATAGAATGGACGATGCTTCACATTTCGCAAATTTGTTTTTCAGGAAAATTGTGCATCTACATGGTGTGCCCATGTCAATTGTGTCCGATCGAGATGTCAAGTTCACCTCCTACTTTTGTAAGACTTTGATGGCCAAGCTCAGTGTCAAGATACTTTTATCCACCGCCTACCACCCACAAACGGATGGCCAAACCGAAGTGGTGAATCGAATGCTCTCTTCACTCCTACGGGCATTGATCAAG
The DNA here is from genome assembly GCA_028641055.1 of Alopecurus myosuroides. Lineage (NCBI taxonomy): Eukaryota > Viridiplantae > Streptophyta > Magnoliopsida > Poales > Poaceae > Alopecurus > Alopecurus myosuroides. Next base: position 392,407,355 of record CM054059.1, read on the forward strand.
CCCAACCTCAAGAATTGGGAGGAATGCATTCCACATGCCGAGTTCGCCTACAATAGAGCACTTCACCAAGCTACTAAGAGAAGCCCCTTCGAGATCGTCTACGGCTTCAACCCCAACACCGCTCTCGACATCCTACCATTGCCTCTACGCGAGAAAGTTAACATGGACATTGACAAACGCACCGACTACATCAAGAAGCTCCATGAATCCACAAGAGCTACGTGTGAGAAGCATTCCGAGCACCGAGCATCCATCATGAACAAGAACAAGAAGCCCATGGTGTTCCAAGAAGGTGACCTCGTTTGGCTACACTTGCGCAAAGACCGTTTCCCACAAGAGCGCAACTCCAAGCTCAAGCCAAGAGGTGACGGGCCTTTCAAGAACATCAAGCACATCAACAACAACGCCTACAATCTTGACTTACCGCAATCAAAGTACCTTGTCCACAACTCCTTCAATGTCAAGGATCTCTCTCCCTTCCACGGATATCCAAGTGATGAGGAAGACCATGAGTCGAGGTCGACTCTTTTTCAAGGGGGGATGATGCAGCACACCCCATTCCACCAAGATCAACACCCATTGGACCCATGACAAGATCACAAGCAAAGGCGATGAATGATAAGGTGAACTCAATCTTCTCTCTCTATGTTTTCGATGACTTGGTGAATGGTGCCCTATGTGTGCTCAGGTTTGATCCCACCATGGAGCCCCAAGACGATGGCCAAGAAGCTACGGAGGAAGTTCGAGAAGACGACATCGAGGAAGAAGAAGAGAAGAGGAAGAAAGGGAGAAAACTGGGGTCCCTGCCTCAAACCTCGGCCAGGCCGGCCCCCAGGCCGGAACCACCACAAAGCCGGCCGGCCTCCACCCCGGCCTCAGGCCGGCCCCTCCACGCGTCAGGCCGGGAGGGCACCCAAAGCTCTCGGACTCCACCCCGGCCTCGGGCTGGCAACCAAGCCGGCTTTCCCGCTCCTCCACCTTGGCCCCAGGCCGGTCTCCCCTTGCCTCCATCCCGTCCCTACGCCGGCGCGCCAGCAGACGAAGACAGCCTCGCGAGGACTCCCACCCCGGCCTCCCAGGCCGGACACCCTGCAGACTGCGCAAATGGGGGAAAATGCCCCTTTTTCACTCCTCACCTACCCCATTGGCTATATAAGGAACCCCTTTGGCTAGATCTAGGGTTAGAGATGAATTTACACATTTGAGCTTTGCTCTTGTATCCCTCTTGTGAGGCTACTCCTATGGTTTGTACCTAGGACCGTGTCAAGGCTACTCCTATGATGTGTATTTAGGATCGTATCAAGGCTACACCGGGTTACCTATCCTTTCCCCTTGGGAATCGGTTGGGGACTTTCCAATCTATCTCAACTAACCCTTAGGGTTCTATTGGCGTGGTGGACCGGCCACGTGGTGTTGAAGCGATTTTCGATAAGGTGAGTTCGATTGGATCGATTGTTCCTTAGGCGGCCGATGCGGCTTAGTTGACGGGAGATCGGATCTTTCAGTTCTTACTAGTTATCTTCTCTCCTCAATCCCCCTCTCGTTCCCCTTGTGTTCTTTGTGTTCGTCGTTCGTTCTTCGTGTTCTTGGTCAATTCGTGAAGATCGGGCCAGCCAAGAGGTTAACCCCTCCATCATGAGCCTACCCGTGTACACGTCCGGATGTGTCCGCACATAGATTGGTGGCTCAAATTTGCCCACTCCGATTGGAGATGCTCAAAAACCAATCAAATACACTAGAATAGAACAAAACATGCTCTTAGAAATAAGTTGGGATTTGGGATTAGACACCAATTTAATAATACACTAGTATCAAGATGGAAGAAAATACCACACCGGAGTTCCTGGAGTGCGGCTTGCTTTCTAAGGTGGCGTGCGGCAGGCTGGGTACTCTTCCATCACATAATCATCATTTTGAATTCGCAATGCAGTGGTACAGGTGATCACAACGCGTCTCGTTTATTTGCATGTGTGTTTGAGTGGGGATAGATTGGTCCGAGGCTCGAGTCGGCGTCCCTACTTGGCCCAAGTTTAACCGATTGCTATGGGAAAACATGAACAACTTCCCTAGACAAACAGAGCTTTACTACAAGCTCACAGGTATCAAAAGGATGCGGTCATACTATGGGTTTTTCTCTTTATGTGATGACATTGTACTTCGGGTGGATAGATCAGAGGGGGATTCTGCCAAACTTGTAATAGTCCAGGCCATGATCAATGAGCAAGCAGAACCGCTGAAGGTTGCGAGAAAATGTGCTTCGTTCCTTCACTGCCACCAAAACGTTAGCAACACACTGCCCCTTCGGGGATATCGGATAAATTTTGGAACAATACAGATTTAGCAACACAGTGTGATCCTAATTCCCAGAACACCCTTAACATCAAGATATTGCACACCGAGTCAGTTGTGTTAGACAATATTGTACCCGTACGTGTACGTATGGTGTAGTACACCACCGTACACGTACAAACCCTGTATTGCCACGTGAGGGGCTATTCCTCGCCTATATAACATGTACCCGAGACCACCGAAAGGGGCATCGTTTTCCGCTAGCTTCGACATGGTATCAGAGCACCCTGTCACCAGAACACCCTGTCACCGGAGGTCCTTGCTCATGTGCTTGCTGGAAACTTGCGCTGAGGTATGGGTCGTGGTCATGTCCATGTTATCCTCACCCTCGCGCTCAAAGATTCAACACCTACGTGGTGCTCTCAACAACACGAAGAAGGCGGATCTCTCCATGGCGCAATTCTTCGCAAAGATGAACGGGCTGGCTTCGGAGCTGGCCGCGATTGGCAAGCCGGTTGATGAGGACGAGCTCGTCGGCTACATCTTGAACGGACTCCACAATGCGTACAATGCACTCGTCGCTTCTGTCAATGCCAGCCAAGGGACGTCCCTCGACGACCTCTTCGGGAAAATTAGCGCTCATGATATGCGGCAGGATATGCTTGCTGAAAGTTGCCAAGACACGGGCATCTACAGCAGCTCTGCTAATGTTGCTCGCCGTGGCCGTGAAAAGCCCTCCAAGGATGGTGATCGCGCCAGGCAAGATGATGGAGGACGCGGTGGTGATCGTGACTACCGTGAGCGCGAGCGCGATGATCGTGGTCGCACTGATGACTACCGTGAGCGTGGTGACCACTATGATGATGGACGGCGTGGACACGGTGACCGCGGTGATCGTGGTGATCGCGATCGTAGTTCTGATGACGTGCGCCGTGATACCGGAGGAGGGCGTCGTCGAGATGATGACCGTGGTCGCAATGATCGCGGGGGAGATGATCGTGGACACTATCGTGATCGCAATGATGGGAACCGACGGCGCGATGATAGTCGTGGGCGCCGCCGTCGCCGCACACCGACACCGTTCGTTGACACCACATGCCAAATATGCAAGATTTATGGGCATCCGGCGTCTGATTGCTGGTGGCGCTACAAGGACGAAAAAGATGACTCTGATGATGATGGCGGTGACCGTGAGGAGCAGGGGCGCACATTGCCTCCTACGGAGTTGACACCAACTGGTACCCCGACACTAGCGCCACAGATCACATAACGGGAGAGTTGAGCAAGCTCTCCACACGTGAGAAGTACAATGGGCCCGACTGCGTCCACACGGCTGATGGTAAGGGCATGCGCATAACTCACATTGGTCATTCTACTTTGCATACCCCACATGATGATTTGTTGCGTCTCAAAAATATCATGCATGTTCCTAGTGCTTCTAAGAACCTCTTATCAGTACACAAGCTTTCTCTTGACAATGCCATATTTTTTTAGTTTCACCCATCTTTATTTTTGATAAAGGATCAGGCCACCAGAAGACCTCTATTTAAAGGTCCACGTCGTGGTGGTCTCTTCCCTCTAGTGTCGATATCTTCAGGACCTCCGAAGCATGCTTTTGCCACAATAAAGCCATCTTCATCTACATGGCATAGTCGTTTAGGACATCCATCGTCTTTTATAGTACAAAAAATCATTAGGAAGAACAAACTTTTGCATTCTCCAGAAATAAACCCTTATGTGTGTGATTCATGCCAATTAGCTAAAATTCATCAATTGTCATATCCCATCTCCATTAGTGTGTCCACTGCTCCATTGGAGCAAATATTTTCTGATGTATGGGGTCCTGCTCCTGAGTCTGTTGGTAGACATTCATACTATGTAAACTTTATTGATGACTATAGCAAATTTGCGTGGATTTATTTGCTTAAGAAACGCTCTTAAGTTTACCAGACGCTTCTCAACTTTCAGCAACTTGTTGAACGAAAATTCTCTCGCAAAATTATCACCATGCAAACTGATTGGGGCGGTGAGTATGAAAAACTTAATAGCTTCTTTCGCAAGGTAGGCATCTCTCATCGTGTATCTTGTACACATGCCCATCAACAAAATGGCTCCACAGAACGTAAGCATAGGCACATAGTTAAGGTTGGGTTATCTTTGCTTGCAAATGACTCCATGCCACTAAAATTTTGGGATGAAGCATTCCTCACTACCACGTTTCTCATAAATCTGCTTCCTACCAAAGTTCTTAATTTTGATACTCCCACACAACGTCTCCTCCAAGTTGATCCCAACTATGATGCTCTACGTGTGTTTGGTTGTGCTTGTTGGCCAAACCTTCGTCCCTACAATAAATGCAAGCTTGCATTTCGTCCCAAAAGGTGCGTCTTCTTGGGCTATAGTCCCTTACATAAGGGTGTTAAGTGCCTAGATATGTCCACAGGCCGAGTCTATATATCCAGAGATGTTGTCTTTGATGAACAAGTTTTTCCCCTTTACTTCTATGCATCCAAATGCAGGTGCTCGTCTCAAACAAGAAATCTTGTTGCTTCCGTCTCACTTCACACCCACATCATCACATCATGGGGATGCAAATGTTAATGATCATATGTCTGTTATTGTGCCTATTACTAACCCTCTACAGAATTTGGAGCCTACTAGAGAAAATTTGGCTGAAAATAGTGAAGATTTGGAGTCAGAAACTCATTCTGAAATTTTCTCACAAAATGACGAAACGGAGGCACAAACTCCACCTGGGAGCGATCCCGAGGCTGATCGGGAATCCACCTCGGATCCAGCGCCGGCCGATCCCGAGGCTGATCGCCCTGGTGCTGAATCTCCTGGCGTAGGCGCTGCGCGGTCTCCCGTGCGCGACAGCGCGCTGTCCCCGAGCGACAGCCCGCACGCGTCCTCTGCCCCGACAGCCACGTCGGGATCCTTTGCGTCCCGCCCTGGTGTGACCGCTGCTGCTGGGGATTCTGGTCCCAGCTCCAGATCTTCTGCGCAGCAGCCCCAAGTAGCTCCACCTGCGCCACCTCTTCGCGTATATGTTCGACATCCACATCAACGATCACGTTCACCAGTTCCTCAACTTGGTGTTCGCACACGGCTTATGAAAGGTATAAAGAATCCTCGCATATACAAAGATGGTTGTGTACGCTATGGTATGCTTACTTCTACAGGTGAACCAAATACACTTGCTGAGGCTCTTGAAGATACAAACTGGAGAAAAGCAATGGAAGATGAATTTGCTGCATTGACCCACAATAAAACATGACACCTTGTTCCTCCAGGCTCTCATAGGAATACCATTGACTGTAAGTGGGTATACAATATCAAGAAACGTGCAGATGGTACAATTGATAGGTATAAGGCACGTCTTGTTGCCAAAGGTTTTAAACAAAGATATGGTATAGATTACGAGGATACTTTTAGCCCTGTTGTTAAAACTGCAACTATAAGAATTGTTCTAGCTATTTAAGTTTCTCGAGGTTGGAGTTTGTGGCAGCTAGATGTCAAGAACACGTTTTTACACGATGTTCTGGAAGAGGAGGTTTATATGAAACAACCACATGGGTTTGAAAATTCTGATACTCCTAATTACGTATGCAGATTGGACAAAGCTTTATATGGACTGAAACAGGCTCCTAGAGCCTGGTTCTCTAGACTCAGTTCTTCAGTTGCATGCATTTGGTTTCACAACATCCAAAGCTGATACATCTCTATTTCTCTACAACAAGTCAAACATTATTATCTTTGTTTTGATTTATGTTGATGATATTATAGTCACAATCTCTTCAGATGAAGCCATTACAGCTCTTCTCAACGATCTCAGCAGCACATTTGCCATTAAGGATTTGGGTGATCTACATTTCTTTCTTGGTATTGAAGTTACAAAGCTGTCTAATGGTTTTCTTTTGACACAAGAAAAATATGCTACAAACTTGCTTGCTCGAGTTGGTATGAGGCAATGTAAACCTACACCCACACATTTATCTTCCTCTGAGCAGTTGTCCTTGACAGATGGATCTCCACTTGGTCCTCATGATTGTACTCAATACAGAAGCATTGTTAGAGCTTTGCAATATCTCACTCTGACTCGTCCAGATTTGGCCTTCTCGGTAAACAAGATTTGTCAGTTTCTTCATGCTCCTACCACAGTACATTAGGCAGCTGCTAAACGTATTCTGAGATATATTGCAGGTGCTCTAAATCTTCGTATCACATTTACACAGTCATCCCCAACTCTTCTTAGTGCTTTTTCGGATGCCGATTGGGCAGGCAGCCTGGATGATCGCCGCTCTACGGGTGGCTTTGCTATATTTTATGGACCGAATTCGATCTTTTGGAGTGCACTAAAACAAGCAACTGTGTCACGTTCCAGTATAGAAACTGAGTATAAAACCCTTGCTAATGCCACCGCTGAACTCACATGGGTTGAAGCCCTTCTTGGAGAAATGGGTGTTGTGTTGAAAGAGGTACCCTGTTTATGGTGTGACAACCTGGGTGCCACTTATCTTTCTGTTAATCCAGTCTTTCATGCTCGTACAAAACATATTGAGATCGATTTTCACTTTGTTCGAGAACGTGTTGCTGCAAAGAGGTTAGCCATCCAGTTTGTCTCCAGCAAAGATCAAGTCAACCAAAGCTCTTCCTGTTAGAAATCTCTATGAGTTTAGGCGTAATCTGAATCTTTTCCAAAGTTTAGATTAAGGGGGAGTGTTAGACAATATTGTACCCATACGTGTACGTGTGGTGTAGTACACCACCGTACACATACAAACCATGTATTGCCACGTGAGGGGCTATTTCTCGTCTATATAACACGTACCGGAGGCTACTGAAAGGGGCATCGTTTTCCGCTAGCTTCGACAAGCTGCCATGTCAAAACATCTCCTTTCCACAATAACTAAGCGCACGTGTCACGGGTGCGCAAGCGATTAAAATGACTTCTCACTGTGTGCATTGTAGAATCGGTTCTTCACGCTGGCTCGTAAAGACCAAGCATGTGTCCATCGATGCATCGCAAGGCTGCAACCTGCAAAAAAGTAAATATAATGTCATAACAAATGTTGCAAGGAAATCATGAAAGAGCACGGTCATATATGGAAGTTGTGGGATGCAGGTATCATACTTTTCCGTGGATCTCATATTTGATGGGACCATCCAACTCAGCTCCTAGAGCCATTAATTTTGTTACCGTACTGCTTATGTCCGGTACGGTGAAGGACAGCATTGAAGAATAGACTCTCTGCGTTGCAAGCGTACTGCAAATACATATGAACATTCAGACAAAAGCAGTTTACCATATTTTGCTGGTTAACTGCAAGAAGATCGCAGAATATCTCAAGACAAAGATACATAACTTCTAGATTGCACAACTTCATACTTTGCACATGGCACACTCTTTTCTCAACGTAAGGCTATCTCCGTACATACACAATGTATTATATCTCATATCCATACAATGAGCATATTAGAAATTTTACAAGAAAAATAGGAGAATCTCTAAGTAGAAGACATGAAATAAATCAAATACTTTCTTACACTACATAGCTAACCTAACTATCAGAAAACGCAAAGTGGCAAAATAAGCATAGAAGAAAATACAAAGTAACCCAGCTTCAATTCAGGACACTAGCAGTCTAGCAGAATTAGATCACGCCATTAGTACCACGTTGTTAAAAAGTTATCTATAGAAAATTTGGCATTCATACAATGTGTAATCCCTTGAAAATCTCAAATCATCATACTTATGAACATACTATACGAAGTATGGCTCCTCTGTAAAGATATTTTTATATAATGGAACAAAAAACACTATATGAACTTAGCCTTTCAGTACAGTATTATATATGCAGTATTGAAATCGGGCTATCACTCAGAATTGGGAATCATACATACTACTACCTCCGATCCGATACAAGTGTCGGAAGTTTACGCGAAGTCTAGGCAAAATTTTGGCTAACTCTCCGACACTTATATAGGATCAGAGGGAGTACCTAACATAAGTCTAATCAGATCAGAAAAAATAATCTCCTACAGTAGCAACCAAAATGCATGAATTTGTGGGTGCCATTTGCAACCTGTGGCAAATAAAAAAAATTGGAAGGAGAGGGAAAACACTTGAGCAACCTATTCATATCCACATGCAACAATTTGTTTTGGATAATCTTAGCTCTCACAGCTTAAATTTCACGCGTTAACCAGATAGTTGCTGATTAGATTTATTTTTCCTGGATGCAACCAGTATACCAGTTTTACAATTTTCAGCAGCAGCTAAATGAAATGCTCCACAGATGCCATTCGGCAAACACATGGACATCATGCCATATCAAGGCCCTCGTCAGCCACATTCCATCAAACTTAAATCCCTAGGAACTATAGTTAGTGAAGAGGAGAGGGCAGTGCAGCACCGAACCTGTCATTGGTGTGCATGAGTGCGAGCTTGAGAGGTCCAGATTGGAGCTCTGCAAAACGGAGTGTGCAGACGTTGACGCCAAAGTCGAGCCCCTCAGCGTAAAACCGCGCTGCACGCGGCACATCCCGGTGCATCTGGATCACCCATCGCAGTGTTGCAGTTGCCATTCTCCAACAGGCAGAGCTAGAAAAATTTGTGGAGCCTGGGAAAATCAAAAGGAAAATCTTTGTCAGAAAATCCTTCAGTTAGACCGTACCAAGCTACCAGCGGCTGCCAAAGCATATAATTCTTAAGACAGCCAGAGATGGTATTAGGGCATCTCCAGTCGTCCCCCCAAAGCCCCCCCAAGCGGCGTTTTTGACCCAAAAAGCGCCGTTTTAGCGCTGAATTCCACCAGTCAGCCCCCCCAGGAGCTGAAAAAGCGTCGTTTTTGCGCCGGCGCACCCAAGCCAAACCCAGCCCCTTGGGTTTGGCCTGGGGGGCAAAATACGCCGCTTTGCATGCAAAAAGGAATCTTTCTCCTACTTTTGCCCCACTTTGCATGCAAAGATGCCTCTCTCTTCTACTTTTGCCCCACTTTGCATGCAAAAGCCCCCTATTTTTGCTGGTTGGGTGGGCTACGGCTGGTAAATGACCATGCCCCAGGTTTTGATTTTGCGTCGTTTGTGTTATTTGTGTTGATTTTCTTGTGCGGGGGGGTTGCAACGACTAGAGATGCCCTTAACTTCAAGAGCAAAAGAATGGCTGTTGCGAGAAGAGGAGAGGAAATCATATTTATATTACTCCGGACCTATTTTTACGATCATGGCTAAAGTATTCATTCAATCATGACATGAGCGAGGAGGTATTGAAACTTGGTAAAATGAAAACACTCCCCATTTCTGAAATTTAACAGTTCAACGTTTAATATAACATGGAGCAATAAATGCTTAATACAATTCACAAGCATTGAGATTAGAAATAATCAAGCAGACATGTAGCACTAGTAGGGTAGCAGTACAATCGAAATGGTTGATGATTCCTCGGTTCCTCGCCTTACCTGCCTACCTGGCCGGAGTCAGCGCGAGTGGATGCCGATGGCATCAGAACGGCGAGAGTGACTAGCGCCTCTCGCTGTCGCCTCGATGGGGATTGGGGACTGACGGGAAAACGCCAGTAGCGCCGGAATCGCACCGCCGCGCGCCCGCAGGCTGTCTGTCCGTCGCCGCCGTCGGCCGAAGTTTGGGGATCAGGGGAGGAAATTGCGGAATGGGTTGAAACTTGGGCTGGGAAACATGGGCAAGTGAAATAAGGGCCCAAAGAGAGGGAAAGAGTCCATGAGAGACCGGTTCAATGGGCCGGCCCATCGCAGACTCCTTCAAGCGGCTCGAGCCGTAGCGGGCGACAAACGGAAATACTCCCTCCGTTCCGTATAAACTGTCGGAATAAATGAACAGCTCGGGTACAACTCCTAGGTAGAACCGGGCGACACATTCTTCGGACCGGAGGGAGTACTAGACTTAGGGTTAGGGATGCACCTCCTACAAACAACTTCTACGCACGGACGTGTCCACTCCTGATTCCTCCTCGCACTCCAACTGCCCCCGCTGAAATTCCATCCTAGCCCACCTTCTGATTACCCTTGCTGATTCTGTAAGATTTTTCTGTAGATTGTTTCCGTAGCTGTAGCATTACTCGGCGACAAATATCATTTGCCGACCTCGAGAGCTATATTATACGGAGCTGCCACCAAAGCCGTCGAGTGCAGTAGAGGGCTCGTAGAGGCTGCAGCCGGTGCTAGGGCTTTGATTCGTGGATGGGGAGGGCGAAGAGCAAGGGTGCCAAGTTCGCCGCCGCCAAGAAGATCATCAGCAAGAAAACCATCAAGAAGTAAGCACCTATATCCCTCCTTCAAGTCCGCTCCTCTACTATTTTGGTGGTTTTATATGCTCAAATTTGCGTTAGTTAGGTACAAGGATGATGTGCTGAACTCTAGGAAGAAGGACACCGAGACGGAAAAGCTCGGCCGGAATGTGTGAGTGCCTGCTCCCGGTTGGATTTTGGGCTAATTTGTTTCGATTGGGTACTCATTTTGGTTTATTATGTTGCTTGGGTTTTGTCTTTGCAGGCCGCAGGTGTCCTCGGCGTAGTTCTTCAGCTACAACATGGCGCTCGGGCCGCCATACCGAGTTATCGTGGACACCAACTTCATCAATTTTGTCCATTCTAAACAAGGTTCGTACTTCCAGTTTTTCTGGTTTGTTTCGTTTCACATGGGAGAGATCCGTTTAATCTCAAATCTACAAAGTCTTTAGTGTTTACGAGCCCTTGTCTTACAACTGCTTCATTTCGTCGGTAGACAATATAAGTTTGCATTCAGCACTCAAAACATTCTTTTCCAAGAAAAAAAACACTCAAATAAGACTATGTTTATCCGCTTACTTATGATAATATGCTATAAAATGTGTAACAAGCAAGGTGATTCATGATTCAACTCTTTGTATCATGGCGTGTGCTCTAGATCCATATGCAAGTGTACGATTCTTCGACCCTAATCTGGAGCCAATAATTCTTACCAGATAACCAGATATTATGGACATCTATTTCAAACTGCGAGGATAAAGCGCTTATATAGCGACTAGATGTAGTTCAGTAGATTCTGATTTGTTTAAGTCTTAGTCGTCTCAATGGATATAATGGTGTCCGTGCGACTGAATGCTTCTTTTCTACTTTGCGGTTGGATTTGGAGAAAGGAATGACAGACTGCTTTTATGCAAAATGTAAGCCGATTGTAATATCATCTTGCTTTCTTGTTATCGTCATTGGACTTGTGCATCCCCCTTTGTTGTATTTTGAACTACATTTTTCTTTCCTGACAAATTCAGCCCTATTGTTATGAAGGTACCCCTTGCATCATTGATTGTGTTATGGCTGAGCTTGAAAAGTTAAGACAGAAATATCACATGGCTTTGAGGTCTATTCATGCCCAGAAATTAATGTATTACCTACTAAATCGTCTCTCTATGAGTGTGTTGTTGGCACATATGCTTGGTTAGTGTTGGGTATTTCAATTGTTATCCGTTCAAAATTGCAATATGTGTGATTACCTCTGTTACAGAATTGCTAAGGACTCTAGGTTCCAAAGATTAGCATGCACACACAAGAGAACTTATGATGATGACTCTATTGTGGATGAGATTACTCAGGTAGGATTTAGCCTCCTCGAATTGCTTTTTGTTCAATTGAAGTCTCAACACAAGTACCCCATTTTAGTGGAATTGCTGACACCTGCCGATTTCCTGTATTAGCTTCATAAGTTTATGTCATTTCTATCATGGTATGAAGACTATATCCTTTTGTCGCTGCGAATTTTCAGCTAAAACCAATCAGCATCTTAGTTTTGTGCTAGTATATAGCAACATATTGGATGTTCGGATTTGGTCACTCCTTAAAGTTATAGATTATAAGACTTAATTAAGATTTCAACAACAAAAATTACACTTAAAATGTTCCTGATAGTTATTAGTTGATTGGCATTATTTATTTATGTCCATTTGTGCCATCCAGATTTCTTCCAAGTGAATGGATAGGCATCTGAGCAAAACCTATTAAAGCCTATTAGGTAATATGTACTATTTGTATAAGTTTCGGTATTTTTGTGTGCCCATGAATGCACCGTGTCAAGTTCTATTGTGTCCAATTTCCCATGCATTGGATGAAATATCCTTCAATTTTATCATAAGTCACATCTTTTCTATTTCTTTGGATTACATAGTTCATCTTCAGATAGCTAGCCAATAATCATTTTTTGCATATGATACCGTTTATCAAAGCATTAGTTTGAATTTTTCTAAACCACCTATTTTATGTAACAACACAAATGTTACATCGTTGCCACGTGTTATAGAGATCGAAAGAGGAGAATAAGGAAGGTATGTGTTGCAGGCTTGCAGCCTTACAGCTCAGCATTCGGACCTAATATCAGTATCGCACACAATAAATGTGTTTATGCAGATAACTTATATATGTTTTTGGTTTGTCAGGTTCCTGGTGTTCCCATCATGTACATCACCCAACATAGGTACTCGTTAGAACGACTTCCTGAAGCAACAATTGGTGGAAGTGATTTTTTAAAACTTGGCAGTACATTATGTTCACTTTTTTTATCTATTTTTTCTATTATATTTTGTTTATAGCTGTTATGGTAAATCTATAACCTAAAGGCCCTCTTTTTTACTACTCTGAATAGCGGTTTGGTTGCTACTTAATACATAAGGATTATGCTTTTCTGATCCGCAATCTCTTGGATTAGTGAACATAAGAAATGCTTCTCTTCATTGTTGGGGATGATATATGCACTGCAACTCTTTCCATTTCATTATTGCACACTACTCATGTTGTTCCGTTTTAATCGTCGCCATTTGTATACCCACTTTGTACTGCTGTAGTTCTCCCTCCGCATAAATAATAATGGGACGAAGGGAGTAATTACCAAAGAGAGAACTAAATGAGCTATTTATCGAACTTCAAATGATGAGTCTCAACCAAGTACAAAACAAGAAGTAGCATGCATGGGGCAAGTTTGGTTACCTGCAAGTACAACATGCAGACTCTAGGGGCCAAATTTAGGCCTGCATTGAATGTGACCTGGACAATCATTAAAGCATCGCTTAGCTTGGCCCTAGAACAACGACCGAATTAGTCATTTTCTCAGAGCTACCTTGTCACGTACAGTGAGTGGGGACACGGCGCCAAGCTCATGCGAGCATAGAGATGACACGAGTTCCCACGTATCCATGAAATTACGACGGGAGAAAATTGGTCAGAATCTCTCACCCTACTTACGCCCTTTCGTCTCACCGCCAAAGCCCGCGCCACCATTCCCTTTCACCTTTGAGCTCTTTGTCATGAGAAGTTTTTTCACCGACGGGCACGTAATTGGCCCCACCTTCTCTAGTCATATGTGCACACCAGTGTCAAGCCTTCTTCCTCCATTTCTCTGAGATATCCTCTTCCTCCTCTGTGGCTTCTATGATATAAGTAACATCAAATCCCAACTCTAATAGCTTAGACCTATGAGCATGTGGTAGATCTTAAGGTTGCATGGTAGGTTTTGCAAGTATTGTTTCACGATGTTGTGTTAGGATATGGTATATCAAATGTTGGCTTTAGTAGTATTGTATGTTTTCCATGTCGGCAGTGATGATGTCGATGGTGTTATGGTGGATCCATGCTTAGGTGATAGTATGACAATTGTTTTCGATGTAGTAGTACGTTGGTCATGTGTTGTGTTGTGTATGTTCAGTATGTCCAATGTGCACTACAGAAATACGGGTATACGGTTTGAACGGACAACGATGTCTCCTAGAGGGGGGCTGAATAGGCGATAAAAACTTTTTCGGTTAAGGCTTCCTAAATGCGGAAATAAACTAGGTGTCTAAATTAACAAGCACACAACCTAAATAATCTAGGGTCAACTAGGTGCACCAACAACTTATGCTAAGCAATACAAGTAACAAGGTGATAGCAAGATATATAACTTCAAGCATGAAGGCTATCACAATATAAATTGCATAAGTAAAAAAACTCGGGCATAGAAATATCCGAGGCACACGGAGACGATGATATATTCCCGAGGTCCTCCCACAAGGGGAGTACGACTCGTTGGAGGGATGTGAGCTCATGATACGTCATAAACGTATATATAATTTCTTATGTCCCATGATGTTTTCATGCCATATGCTACATGTTTTCCCTGGACTTTATGTCATTTTAATCGATTTACCGGGACTAACCTATTGACAAGATGCCACAGAGCCAGTTCCCCGTTTTCTGCTATTTTTAGTTTCAGAAAAGTTATTCTGGAAATATTCTCGAAATTGGAAAATTAGAAGCTCGGAAGTCTTAGAATTCCCGAAGGTTCCACGGAGTCCCGAAGAGGCCTGGAGGGGGGCCACACCATAGGGCGGCGCGCCCCCTGGCCGCGCCTGGGGGTGGTGTGGGCCCCTCGGGCATCCACCGCCAACGCCCTTTTGCCTATTTATTCCCCCAATACGTCTACCCTAAAAATATAACACTTTGTCCCGAGAAACACCCGAGGCCGCCGTCATCGTCAACCCAAGTTTGAGAGGGTTCTGGAGCTCTCCCCGGCGCCCTGTCGGGAGGGGAATTCATCACCGTAGGCTCTACACCACCATGACCGCCTCCGGAGTGATGCGTGAGTAGTTCATACCTGGACTATGGGTCCATAGAAGTAGCTAGATGGTTGTACTCTCCACCTTATGACTCATGCTTAGATCTCGTGAGCTGCCTCACATGTTCGAGATCATATATTTGTAATGCTACATTTTGTGTTTGCTGGGATCCGATGATTATTGAATGCTATGTCTGTTGATTATCAATCAATCATGTTATCTTCATGTGTATGTTATTTATGATCTTGCATGCTCTCCGTTGTTAGTAGTTGCTCTGGTCAAGTAGATGCTAGTGACTCCAAGAGGGAGTATTTATGCTCGATAGTGGGTTCATGCCTCATTTGCATCTGTGCTCGAGTGACAAAAACGTGACGGATGGAGGATATGTTGTTGCCATTAGGGAGAAAACAATGAGGTTTACTTTGTTTACATTACACACTTTGCTTACTGCGATTATATGTTGCTTGCAACTTATACCCAATGTTTGTTCGGATGATATTCGAAGGGTGGATTATTAGTCATAGATGCGGTTGGATGGCGATCTATGTATTTTGTTGTAATGCCCGCACGAATCTCATAGTAATCTTTATGTCATGCAGGTTCTTTATCTGTCAATTGCCCAGCTGTAATTTGTTCACCACGGATGTTAGCTATCTTTTATGGAGAGACACCTCTAGTGAACTGTGGACCCCGGTCCATTTTTTCATTCTGATAATACACACATTGTTGCTACTGTTTTTATATTGTCTTCCACACCATACGTTTAAGCTCTTTGTTATCAGCAAAACCGGTGAGATTGACAACCTCCCTGCTTCGTTCGGGCAAAGTGATTTGATTGTGTTGTGTAGGTTCCACGTTGATACGTCAATTTTGCATCATTATTTTATATTGTTATTTTCTGTTTTCATTGATATATTTCATGTTATGATGCATCACTTATGTTATTTTATCTTATTTTGCATGTTTCATAAGTTTTGGAGACTAAACACCGGGACAAGAAATCTGATGGAAAAAGCACCGTCAGGATACCCTATTTCAGAAGATTAGAAGAAGACAGAGGACACCGGAGATGTCTTAGAAGTCCAGAAGAGGGATCCAGCCACGAGAAGAGCCAGAAGGGGCCACCAGGGGCCCACACCATCAGGTGGCGCGCCCCCACCCCCCTTGGCTGTGCCGCCACGTGGTGTGGCCACCCTAGCCCACCTTTGGTCGATATTTTTTGCGTACTTAACCCCCAGTGAACCCTAAGCCTCGGACTATCATCGAAGAATTTTCCGCCGCCGCCTCGGGGCGGAAAACACCCGAGAGAGAAAAGCTCTCTAGCAGGGAGAAATCTGCCGAGGAAATTCCTCTCCGGAGAGGGGAAATCATCACCATCGTCACCGTCATCGCTCCGGGCATCATCAAGATCATCATCGTCATCATCATCTGCACCAACACCATCACCCTCATCATCCACCGTCATCCTGCTGTAACAATTAGGGGCCTCTATCGTTGTTTTACATTAGATCTCTTTCCCTGTGTGGATTACTTGTTAGTAGTTGATGCTTGTGAGATTTATCGGTCTTAGCACTTTATGACCAGATTGTTATCATCCATTATATCACCTCTAATTATGATCCATATGATGTCTTGTGAGTATTTCGTTTAGTTCTTGAGGACATGGGAGAAGTCATGATGTTAGTAGTGAAGTTATGTTGAAGTAATATCTCGTGGGTCGGTATTTAAGTTGTGGTGCTATTCTTCTAGTGGTGTCATGTGAACGTCGACTACATGATACTTCACCTTTATGGGCCTAGGAGGATGCATTGTGTATTTGGCTACTAATTGTGGGGTTGCCGGAGTGACAGAAACCTAAACCCCCGTTAGGAAACCAATGCACGAGGGAGCGTAGAATCTCGGAGTTTTAATGCTGTGGTTAGATTTATCTTAATTAATTTCTTGTATTTGCGGATGCTTACGAGGGGTATAATCACAAGTATGTATTAGTCCTAGTTGGACGGTGCATTAGAGTAGGTTCACCCACACAACACTTCACGAACCAATGGATATTAATCAACTGTAACGAAGCGAAAGCACTTGACGAAATTCCCATGTGTCCTCGAGAACGTTTGGTAGTCATAAGTAACACAACCAGCTTGTCCTTTGCTCTCAAAATGATCGGGCCACTCGTTGCAATATTAATTAATGCACTTTATTTACTCGCACTTTATTTATCTGCTATATCAAAAACCTCCAAAAACTCGTTTGCTAGTGTTTACAGTGAATCCTCTATCCAACCTGCTTGTCAACACCTTCTGCTCCTCGTTGGGTTCGACACTCTTATTTATCGAAAGTACTACGATACACCCCCTGTACTTGTGGGTCATCAAAACTATTTTCTGGCGCCGTTGCCGGGGAGTGAAGCGCTATTGGTAAGAGAAACTTTTACTGTGAGTGCTGTTTTTATTTATGTCTGATGTTTTATTTCATTATGGAGAATACTTTTGGTTCTCTGTTTAGGGGTACTTCTACCATTGCTACTAGGGTAGTTCGTAACCCGTCATCTGATGAATTAGATCCTTATAAAATACCTATGAAAATTGTTGGACATGTTATGGATAACTGCTATTACGGTGGTGGAACCGTCCATCCTGGTGATCATTTGCTCTTTATACATGAATTGTGCGAGTTATTTAGGTGTGCAAGTATTACAATGGATCAAGTTAAAAGTAAATTATTTTGTTTATCACTGAATGGAAGAGTCGCTGAATGGTTCAAATTACTGAAGAATGGTGAATCTATTGGATGGGAGGAAATTGTTCCTCTCCTTTATTCTCAATTTTATCCTCCTAGTGAGATTCATAAAGACCAAATTAGATATATAATTTCTGGCCTCATGATGGAGAGAGTATTTCCCAAGCGTGGGGGAGAATGAAGTTATTAATGCTCAAATATCCCGTTCATGAACTCCGGAGAAATATTGTTATCAATAATTTTTATGTGAGGCTTTCTCTTCATGATAAGGATTTATTGGATGCTTCTTGTTCTGGATCATTCACACGTATGAAGGAAGAAGCTAAATGGGATCTTCTTGATCGTATTCAAGAAAACACTGAAGGATGGGAGAATGACAAAGGTAGAAAGTCAGGTATAAATTATGATTATGAGTGCATTAAATTTTTTATGGGGACCAACGATTTCTATGATGTTAGTGTTGTTTGTGGTCTTGATTCTCAAACCTTTGCAAACTGTCTTAAATATTTTTCCTCCTATCTTGATATTCCTAAAAATAATTATCACAAGTACCATGCACCTTATAAAGATATTGTTCCTGCTAGTAATATAGAAGTGCATGTTGTTAATCCTGTTGTTCCTGAGCCATATGTTGAAAGAATGCCTTTCCCTGCTAAGGTGAAAGAACAATCTATGGTGGCTAGTGTGGTTAATAAGAGTAATAAGAAATCTATTGAACCCGATGAACAAATAACTGTTGAACATGTTGTCGCAATAGTGAAAGATCTTGTTTGTGAAAATGTAGAGGATGAACACGTTGTATTCTGTGAGGATGCTTCTAATATTGTTTCCCATCCTCATAGACCTAATAAAAGTAGTGTTCATGTGCTTTCTGTTATGATTGGTGATCATTGCTATTATGGTTTGTGTGATATTGGTGCTAGTTCTAGTGCTATACCTTATGAGCTTTATAGAGAAATTATGCATGAAATTGGTTCTTGTGAGCTTGAAGATATTGATGTGGTTATTTAGCTTGCTAATAGAGAAACTGTTTTTCCAATTGGTATTGTTAGAGATGTGGAAGTTTTGTGTGGTAAGACTAAATATACCACTGATTTTCTAGTACTTGGTAAGGCTGCTGGTAAAACTTGTCCTGTTATTTTTGGTAGACCTTCCTTGAACACTTGTGGTGCTATTATAGATTGTAAAATAGAGAATATTTTGACTAAATTTGATGGAAAATCTTATGATTTCAATTTCTCCAAATTTGCTAGAGCACCTTATGAATCTAAATTGCCTAATGAGAATTTTAAAGTTGAACAACTTGCTTCTATTTCTCTTGCTCCTAAAAATGCTTTGCAGCAATATATGGAGGACCATGAGAGTGATGTCTTTATGGAAGAGAGAAATGAGATTGACGATATTCTTCTTCTTCAACCAGTGATACTGAAACATAATTTACCTGTTGAAGACTTGGGTACCACATTACCACCCAAGGAGGATCCTGTTTTTGATTTAAAACCTCTGCCTGATGATCTTAAATATGCTTATATTGATGATAAGAAAATATATCATGTTATTATTAGTGCTAAACTTTCAGGTGAAGAAGAGGAAAGATTATTGGGAATTCTGAAGAAACACCGTGGAGCTATTGGATATACTCTGGATGATTTGAAGGGAATTTCTCCTACTATATGTCAGCATGCTATTAATATTGAACCTGATGCAAAGCCAGTAGTTGAACATCAACGCCGTTTAATTCCTAATATGAAGGAAGTGGTAAGAAATGAGGTACTAAAACTTCTTGATGCTGGTATTATTTTTCCTATTGGTGATAGTAGATGGGTGAGCCTTGTGCATTGTGTCCCTAAGAAGGGAGGAATGACTGTAGTGCCTAATGAAAACAATTATCTCATTCCGCAAAGAGTAGTAGTTGGCTATAGAATGTGTATTGATTTAGAAAGGTCAATAAAGTTACTTAAAAAGATCATTATCCTTTACCCTTTATTGATCAAATTCTAGAAAGGTTGTCTAAGAAAACTCATTGTTGCTTTCTTGATGGTTATTCCGGGTTTTCTCAAATTGCTGTTAGGAAGCAAGATCAAGAGAAAACAACTTTTACTTGTCCTTATGGTACTTATGCTTATAGATGTATGCCTTTTGGTTTGTGTAATGCTTCTGCTACTTTTCAAAGATGCATGTCTGCTATTTTTCATGGTTTTTGTGAAGAAATTGTGGAAATTTTCATGGACGATTTTTCTGTCTATGGAACTTCTTTTGATAATTGTTTGCACAACCTTGATAAAGTTTTGCAGAGATGTGAGTAAACTAATCTTGTTCTTAATTGGGAGAAATGCCACTTTATGGTGAATGAAGGAATTGTTCTTGGACATAAAATTTCTGGAAGAGGTATTGAAGTTGACAAACTAAAGTGGAAGAAATAGAGAAAATGCATTGTCCTAGGGATGTTAAAGGTATTCGTAGTGTTCTTGGTCATGCTGGTTTTTATCGGAGGTTTATTAAAGGTTTCTCTGAAATATCAAAGCCTCTTACTAATGTTCTTCAAAAAGATGTACCATTTGTTTTTGATGATGATTGTAAGTAAGCTTTTGAAACTTTAAAGAAGGCTTTAACTACGGCTCCTATTGTTCAACCACATGATTGGAATTTACCTTTTGAAATTATGTGTGATGCTAGTGATTTTGTTGTAGGTGCTGTTCTTGGAAAGCGCATAGATAAGAAGTTGAATGTTATTCATTGTGCTAGTAAGACTCTTGATGCCGCTCAAAAGAATTATGCTACCACTGAAAACAGTTCTTAGTTATAATTTTTCCATGTGATAAATTTAGGCCTTATATTGTTGATTCAAAGGTTACTATTCATACTGATCATGCTGCTATTAGATACCTTATGGAAAAGAAACATGCTAAGCCTAGGCTTATTAGATGGGTGTTTCTTTTACAAGAGTTTGATTTGCATGTTGTGGATAGGAAGGGTGCTGAAAATCCTGTTATTGATAACTTGTCTAGATTGTAAAACATTATTTTTTTATCCTATTCCTATTAATCATAGTTTTCCAAATGAACAGTTGGCTGCAATAAAGGTAAAATCCCAAGATAGTCCATGGTATGCTGATTATGCTAACTTTATTGTTTCCAAGTATTTGCCTCCAACATTTACAGCTCAACAAAGAAGAAAATTCTTCTATGATTTGAGGCATTATTTTTGGGATGACCCGCATTTATATAAAGAAGGAGTAGATGGTATTATGAGAAGATGTATTCCAGATCATGAACAACGTGAAATATTGAAGAAGTGCCATGGTAGTGCTTATGGAGGACATCACGCTGGGGATAGAACCGCACAGAAGGTTCTACAATCAGGTTTCTATTGGCCTACTCTCTTTAAAGATGCACGTAATTTTTTTTATATTGTGATGAATGTCAAAGAGTAGGACATATTTCTAGACGTAATGAAATGCCTATGAGTTATTCTCTTGTTATTGAGCCTTTCGATTGTTGGGGATTTGACTTTATGGGTCCTTTTTGTCGCACCCTGGGTTTCTAGAGGATACTCTCCGCACGAACTGGAAGTCAGGTGCTTGGATTATGGGGCAAACATGCTCCCACGTCCCAGCTTCCTGGTAGGCCTGCGCTTAAGCGCGACAACACAAGCCCTGCTTCCACCGTCGAAGTAAACTATCCGCTAGGAACCTAAAGGCACTACTGTCGACGTACTTCATAATCAAACACGCACGGTACGTCAACAGTTTGGTACGAATGATAACACAGAATGTCTCTAAGACACAAAAGAATGAAATAAGGGCAACTGGCCTTCACTAAGGCAGAAAATATCGAATACAGTCATCCAGAGGACACATGTCCCAACATATCATCCATTACAACAGCGGAAGCAAACAAAGGGGTCTGAGTACAGACAAATCCATGGCTTAAGAAGCCTGAGAACATAAAGGAAAACGAAGCCCATCCACGTAGGTCTGGATCCTGCCCTGGTCCAGCTAACTACTCGTCTGCAGCGTCGTCGAACTCCACAAAGTAGCCATCCTGGGAAGCATCGTAGTCGTAGTAGTACTCTGCGTAAACCACAGCCCCAACGGGGTCAGTACATCCAAGTACTGGCAAGCAAGACTCACAGTTCATCAAGGAGTTACCCGTCAACACAAGCATAGATGCTTGGGATCAACGGAAGAAAGGGGTGATGTAAAAGTTGCTGCTGGCTGCTCTAAACAACTACAGAATATAGCTACAAGTTCCGGCTAACAGAAAAGATAAGATCGAGGATTGTAACCAACTGAAAGATAACTTCAACCAAACCCATCCTGGATCTCGCCCCTTATCCAAAGAAGCAATCCGAGGATAACTCACACAGTTGTAAAAAGGTGAATCAAGTTATTGTGTGAATAACCTATTACTAGTCAGGTTAATAATCATTGGGTGAAACATGATTGATAGTTATGTTGAAGTTGTCCTGAGTACTTGTTAGCCAGTACTTTCACCAAGTAATCCATAACCGCGGAAAACACGGCTTCTCGAGAAGATTATCCCTGCAGGGTTGCACCAATTTGGCCGTACACTCAAGAATAACCCGCCAGATGGGAAGCTAACCCACCAAGCGGGGTACTCTACACAACCAACCATTCTCCGCATCAAGCCCAAAGCACCTTGGGCGCACGGCTAATCGAGCCCAGAAGAAAATGGACCCTCATAGCACTCTAAGAACGTGTCCCCCTATATGCCGACTACAAAAGTTCCACCCTGCGCTGGGCTCGCAAAAACATGCATGCGGCAAATGGAAAACACGAACTAAATGAGGCGATTTGGACGAGATGCGAATCAGGTCAAGTTGAGGGGGGCGCCCATACTCGCTTCCCAAATGCGGGTAGTGCGCTCATCATGGATCAGTAGACAAGACCCTTTTCCTATTAGGGTCGACACTAGCAGGCTCCAAAACCACTCATGGGCCTCCTGCCGGTGCCTTATCATCAAATTATTATTACCATTAGCAATTAACAGGATTGATTGATTAACATCGAGCCCCGGTTCAGATAATAAGATAGTAACAGTAGTAA
The DNA here is from genome assembly GCA_028641055.1 of Alopecurus myosuroides. Taxonomy (NCBI): domain Eukaryota; kingdom Viridiplantae; phylum Streptophyta; class Magnoliopsida; order Poales; family Poaceae; genus Alopecurus; species Alopecurus myosuroides. The sequence goes on from CM054059.1 coordinate 392,430,042, forward strand.
CCGACAACAGACTCGAGTAACAGCAACCCTAAGCATGCTAACTAATAACAGGCACAAGCAATGGCTGTAGGTTTGGAGGTGGTGGCAATATCATGGCTCAAGGTATCATGTGATGGGTTCGGAGAACAAGCAACGATACATAGGGCTAGCAATAGTAGACAACAGATAGTATCGACAACAAGTGTGGAAAGGAACTCAATGATTTATGTGAGTGATAACTTGCCTGGCAGCTCAGTCTCGTACTGGGCTAGGTCCTGAGTAGTGGTGTCGTAAGGCTCGTCGGTACCAACGTCGTCGTCTAATCGAGAAGAAGCAAAACAACAACGAAGGAAGACGGGCAATCAATACATGGCATAAGTGCACAAACATTGGATGATGCATGTCATGTTTAATAGATGCACCAAAATAACTTGCTTGACATGATACACAAGTTTAAATGGATTCCATATGCAAAAGGATGCATATGGAAGCCCATGCTTGGAGTTGAATTAATTGTTCTATCACTAAGCATCATGTGTAAGTGACTTAGTATGATGCATGCATGATGAGGATCAATAAGATAATAAAATTAAATGCAATTGGAATAATAGTTAACCATTTTAGAAAGCATTAACAAGTTTGGAAAATTAGTTACTGAATGGTGTTGAACAAGTATTGGTTGTTATCAACAAGTTAGAGTGTGCAAAACAAATGACAATTTTGATATTTGAAAAGGTTATCAAATTTTAGTTGGATTACATGTTTCACATTTTGAAATTGGACTTTGGATTAATTATTTATGAATTAAACAAAATTAAACAATTTTTAATTGAATTAAACAAGAATTAAATAGTTTAGGCAATTTAAATTGTTCAAACCAGAAAACAAAATTTATATTTGAATAGAGCATTCAAAAAGGTGTGAAAAACATATTTTATTTGTATTATTTGAAAACAGTATGAATTAGTTATGAAATATTTCAATTTGCATTTGAATTATTCAAATTTGAATTTAAATTGCATTTTGAAATTTCAAAACAGAACACAAATTGCATATTTGGAAAGTTTATAAAATTTGGATCAGAATAGACATCAAGTTTATATTTATTGGATTTATAAAATGAGAGATATTGAATTTTAAAGTTTTGAATTAATTCTGTCATTTAAATTCATTTTGAATCAAACAGAATCGTGGGTGAACTTTTTGTACCCACTGGGAGCGTACACAGACGCTGCCAGGGGGGGCCAGGGCCGCTGTGCGCCCACGTGGCACGGGAGAGGCTGACAGGGGGCCCTCCCTGTCAGCACCTGGACGCAAAAAAGATGGGATTTCTCCCTTGCGAGGCCAGGACTCGAACCTGGACCCTCTCGTTCGCACGCGCACTACTGAACCAATACGGTGAGATGCGTTTCGTTGTCAGTAAGCCACGCGCGGACAGGATATTGTTCAGAACCGCGCCTAACTGAACCTGACGACCACACCCTTCCGTGCTCCGTCAGAGAAAGGTACCGGCGGCGATCGCCGTGTTACCGTGCCGTGTTGCGATCTGGGAAAAGCCGTGAGGATGCAGAGGCGTGCAAGGAGCAACAGAGAGGAGGGGAAGGTGGCGCTCACCACCGTTGAAGGCGTGGCAGCGGGTTGATGACGCGCGATGACGACGGCCGCCGCGGAGTAGACGAGGACGGCGGCGCAGCTCTGGTGACCCTCCGAGGACGCTCCGGTGTTCGAGGTGTAGAGGGAGGCGCGGGCTACTGATTCCCGTGCTCAGATAAGGGGGAAGGTGGCTACTGCGACGGGGGCTTGAAGGGATTCAGACACGGTGGCGACATGGTTGCAGCGGTGAGGTCCCGAGAGAGAAATTGCGCCGGGAGAGAGGGAGAAACAGCGGCGGCGCGAGGGGGAAGTGGTAGCCTAGGGTTAGGGCAGGCCAGGGAGGCCCTAGGGGCTACTTATAGGCGCAGTCGTCGACGCGCTGCCGCCGGAGTCGCAGGTGGCCGCGGTGGCACCGCTCCGATTCGCGCCGTACGGCGTGACGAAGCTGGATTAGAACCCAGCACGAATCGCGAAGCGTTTTCCTGCGGAGAGAGGGGCTGGGCTGCGCGCGCTAGGGATTAGGTGGGCTTAGATGGGTTGGGCTCGGGTTAGCTGCTGCGCGCGCGCTAGGTTAGCTGCGTTTTTCTTTTCTGTTTTATTTTTTTTTTGTACTTTTGCTTTTGGAAGAAAACTGTTAAGGATTTATTTAAGAAAAATTATAGAAAAATTAAGTTAAGCTTTTTAAACAATTAGAAACCACTTTGTAAACTTGGATTTCAAAAATTAAAATTTAAAATTAGGGTTTGTGTTTGAATTCAAAATAGGGGATTTGAGTTTAATAAAACTTTAATAAAACATGAATAAAAAATAGGGTTACCCCTAGGGTTTTAGAATGATTTAGAGGGTAGAAAAGTTTGGTGATTTTTATGGTTTCCCAAAAGGTACTGATTTGAGAATTTGGAAATTGTTTGAATTTAATTGGTGGAATTAAAAGGAATGATTTGAGGAAACAATTTCATAAGTGAAAACAAGGAATAAAAGGGTTGTTTTTGTTTGTTATTTTGGTTCCAAAGGTTGTAACAGAGCAAGTATGAAACTATGTTTGAAAAAGGTTTGAATTTGAGTTGTGAAAACAGAATAAAACAGATGGAAAACAAATGCAAACAATAAGTAAACATGATGACATGATGCATTGCTTGAAATAAAACAAGGAACAAAACATTCTAGGGGTATTTTCATACTTGGGATGTTACAAAACGCCCCCCCTTGAAGGAATCGCGCCCCGAGATTCCCTACTGAGAATTGAACAGGTCCGGATACTTCTTGCGAAGATCCTCTTCGGTCTCCCACGTTGCCTCTTTATCAGAATGATGCGACCATTGGACTTTCAAGAACTTGGTGCTCTTGTTGCGAGTCTTACGCTCGGTCTCATCGAGAATACGAATAGGGTGCTCCTCATAAGATAGATCATCTTGCAGCTCAATGGAATCATGATCAACTGCACGATCTGGATCTTTGAAACACTTCTTGAGTTGTGACACGTGGAACACATCGTGCACTTTGGAAAGTTTTTCTGGAAGTTCAAGACGATAAGCATTCTCTGCACGTCTTGAGAGGATGTTGAAAGGACCAATGTATCTTGGTGCAAGTTTTCCTTTCACACCAAAACGATGAGTGCCTCTGAGGGGAGTTACACGGAGATATGCCTTATCACCAGGTGCATAGACCATATCCCTGTGCTTGCTATCATAATAGCTCTTCTGACGAGACTGAGCAATCCTGAGATTGTCACGAATGATACGAACTTTCTCCTCGGCTTCCTTAACAATGTCAGGGCCTAGAAGTGAACGTTCACCAGCTCCAGACCAATTGATTGGACTCCTGCATCTGCGACCATACAGTGCCTCAAATGGTGCCATGCCTAGGCTTGCCTGGTAGCTGTTGTTGTAGGAGAATTCAGCATATGGAAGGCAATCCTCCCATTTCATGCCAAAGGAGAGACCACATGCTCTGAGCATATCCTCGAGAATCTGATTGACTCTTTCGACTTGCCCCTGAGACTGAGGGTGATAAGCTGTGCTGAACAGAAGTTTAGTGCCCAATGCTTCTTGAAAGCTCTTCCAGAAATGAGAAGTGAAGATACTTCCACGGCCTGAGCTTATTTCCAATGGAACACCATGAAGTGGAACAACCTTTGCTGTGTAGAGCTCTGCTAACTGGCTAGCTGAGATAGTTTCCTTTACAGCATAGAAGTGAGCAACCTTAGTGAGACGATCAATAACAACGAAGATTGCATCGTTGCCCTTTTTGGACTTTGGAAACCCAGTAACGAAGTCCATTTCAATCATGTCCCACTTCCACTCAGGAATTTTCAGGGGTTGGAGTAGACCTGCTGTCTTCTGATGGACTGCCTTAACACGTTGACAAACGTCGCATTCAGAAACGTATTGAGCAATTTCACGTTTCATGCCAGACCACCAATACAGAGTCTTGAGATCCTGGTACATCTTTGTACTTCCAGGGTGAATGGATAGAGGAGTTTCATGAGCCTCCTTGAGAATGATATCCTTGAGACTTTGAATCTGAGGGACTGCAATGCGTCCCCCGAAGAACACAGTTCCCTTGTCATCAATTGAGAAGGACTTGAACTTATCATTGCCCTCCTTGATGTGATCCACAATCTTCTTGATTTCATTATCACGAAGTTGTTCAGAACGAATCTTGTCCTCGAGAGTTGGGCTGGCTGTCAAGCTAGCAAGGTATCCTTCCGGGACAAGACCAAGGTTCAGCTTCTGGAATTCTTCATGAAGTGGAGGTTGGCTTTCCATGATCATGAGATTATTGCAATAGGATTTACGACTGAGAGCATCGGCCATAACATTAGCCTTGCCTGGAGTGTAAGAAATGGTGAGATCAAAGTCTTTAATCTTCTCAATCCATCTCCTTTGCCTGAGGTTCAGATCTGGCTGAGTGAAGATGTATTTCAGACTCTTGTGATCGGAAAAGATTTCAGTTTTGTTACCCAACAAGTATTGTCTCCATTTCTTGAGGGCAAACACAACTGCTGCAAGTTCAAGATCATGAGTGGGATAGTTTTGCTCATGTGGGTTCAACTGACGTGAAGCATAGGCCACAACTTGACGTTCTTGCATAAGAACTGCTCCTAGGCCTTGGAGTGATGCATCACAGAATATCTGGAAAGGTTTGGTGGTGTCGGGGCCAACTAGAACAGGTGTGGAAGTGAGTTTAGTCTTCAGGAGGTTGAAACTCTCATCACATTGTGGAGTCCAAACGAACTTTTTGTCCTTCTTTGTGAGATCAGTGAGAGGTTTAGCAATCTTGGAAAAGTTTTGGACGAAACGACGGCAATAGCTAGCCAAGCCAAGAAAGCTTCTAACTTGCTTCACCGTCTTAGGGGGTTTCCAGTCAACAATTGCCTTAACCTTTTCCGGGTCAATGGCAATGCCTTTGGCAGAGATGATATGACCAAGATATGCAACTTCTGGAATCCAGAACTCACATTTGGAAAACTTGGCATACAAACGATGCTCGCGAAGTTTCATGAGAGTGAGACGAAGGTGTTCTCCATGCTCTTCCTCGGATTTTGAGTAGACTAGAATGTCATCAAGATATACCACAACGAACTTGTCGAGGTATTCATGGAAGACAGAATTCATGAGTCTTGAGAACGTTGCCGGTGCATTGGTGAGACCAAAGGACATGACGGTGTATTCATATAGACCGTACCTAGTGGTGAAAGCTGTCTTAGGAATATCTTCCTTTCTGATCTTTATCTGATGGTACCCCATCCTCAAGTCCAACTTTGAGAATATTGAGGCTCCAGCAAGTTGATCAAAAAGATCATCGATACGAGGAAGTGGATACTTGTTCTTGATGGTTTTCTCGTTGAGAGGACGATAGTCAACCACGAGTCTCTTAGTTTGATCCTTCTTGGCAACAAACAGAGTTGGGCAACCCCAAGCGGAGGAACTAGGCTGAATGAAACCTTTGTCCATATACATATCGATTTGCTCCTTCAACAATTTCAGTTCAGGAGGAGCTATCTTATATGGATGCTTAGAGATTGGAGCAGTACCTGGCTCAAGCTCGATCACGAACTCAACTGCTCTGTCCGGAGGCATCCCTGGCAACTCTTCTGGAAAGACGTCAGGGAATTCACAAACCACCGGAACATTTTCAATTGCCGGAAGGGGTTTGGCATCAAGGCTGAACAGCTGAGCAGAAGTTGATCCATATGGAGAATAGACTATCTGGCCTGAAGTGTGGGAGAGAGTTATTGACTTTTGAGCACAGTCAATTTTAGCTTTGTGGGTCTTCAACCAATCCATACCCAGAATGACATCAATGTCAGAATTTCCCAGCAACATGAGTGAAGCAAGGAATACACGACCTCCAATTAGGATCTCATTGTCCATGCTTATCTTGGAAGTCAACATTTGCGGTCCCGGAGAGTGAACAGTCATTTGATTGCTTAGCGGAACCAGAACTAGGTTGTATGCTTTTGCAAAAATCTTTGACACAAATGAATGCGATGCTCCAGTATCAAACAACACCTTAGCTGGAATAGAGTTTACGGGTAATATACCGAGAACGACGTCAGCAGCCTCTTCGGCTTTGTCGGCCTTGATATGGTTCACCCTCGCGTTCCTCCCGACAGGCCTATTGTTGGAGTTGAAGGCTTTAGCCGGAGGAGCACGAACCATAGCCTGGTTGGTGTTGGGGCGAGGAGGTAGGGGTAGCTGCTTCTGAGTGCACTTGTCAGCATAGTGTCCAGTATCCTTGCACTTGTAGCAAGTGACGATACGAGAAGGACCCGGCCTTGGCTGCCCCATCGGGAACCTCTGACCCTGCATCTGAGATGGGTTGGGTGGGCGGGGACCAAAGCCTGGAGAAGCTTGGGCATTTGGAGCCCGAGTGACAGCACCATTTGGCACCCAGATGCGGCGCTTCTGCGGAGGGGTGGTCATGTTGGAGGAGGAACCACCCTCACGCGAGTGCTTGCGCGACTCTTCGAACGCCTTGCGCCCATTCTCCTCATTGAGCGCGGTGTTCACAAGCTCGACGAAGTCCTTGCACTTGATGTTTGTGAGAGCGTACTTCAGTTCCGGGTTAAAACCTCGGCGGAACCTTGCCATCTTCTTGGCTTCGGTGGACACTTCGTCACCAGCGTACCGAGCGAGACGATTGAACTCGTTCTGGTAGCCGAGAACGTCCAGCTTGCCCTGTCTGAGAGAGCAGAATTCCTCACGCATCTTTTCCATGAGACCATCCGGGATGTGGTGCTTCAGGAAGGCATCTCTGAAACATCCCCAGTTGATAGGAAAACCAGCCCTCATGGCCTGGTAGTTCTCCCACCAAGTAGCTGCCTGACCCTTCAGTAGGTAGGTGGCGTACTTGACCTTATCCTCTTCAGCAACATGAGCTATCTCCAGAGCTCTTGCTACGTCACGGATCCAGTCATCAGCATCCAGGGGCTCACGTGTTGCCACGAAAGCTTTTGGGCCCAAGCTGAGGAAGTCCTTGATGGTGACCCTTGGAGCATTCTGGTTGTGTTGCTGGTTAGCCTGGATCTGGGCCATCTGTGTCACCACTTGGGTCATCTGAGCCAACAGCTCCCCCATTGGTGGTGGCGGTGGCGGGTTGTTCCTGGTTGGAGGCATCCTGAACAGAAATTCATTTTAGCACAACAACAGAAAAGGATAGACTTGGTAACCGAAAGATAGATTATTCCGACGCATGAATAGATAACCAACAGGTACATCACCACATGTTCAAATACATCAGAATATCCAACAGACCAAATACATGGTTCGAAAACGAAAGGATAAACTAGACACAGCTAGTCATGGATACAACGGTACTCCCATGCTCATCACGCAGGACGGCGGTGAGTAGTACGACGAGAGATACGGTGAGGAGGAATCCCACGGAAGTAGGTATCACGACGATCCATGTAGATAGGAACTGCTCTGAGAGCAACTCTCGGTGTGGTGAAGTGGAAAGCGTCGTATCCCTGTGCTCCAAAGCGGGGAATCCCTGTGTAACCAGCTCCGAGATCGAGAAGTGGACCTCTGATCGGCTCGTAACCTCCAGCATCTGGCAACGGAAGACCAGCTGGCTGAACGACACGTGCGAAGCGCTCGTCTCCAACAAAGTCTGTGGTGTACGTCGCCAGACGAGTGAGAGCAAGGCGGAGCTGCTCCCTGACTGAGGCTAACTCCTGAGAAAGTGCGGAAGCAACGGCATCACTGTGACTAGCGAACTGGGCAGTGACCTGGAGCCTGGAGCTATCAGTCTCGTAGGTATCCATGTCACGGTGGATAGTGAAGTGAGCTCCTGCTGCCGTGATGTAACCACGGGGGATGTGACGAAAACTGGACTTATCAAACCCCCAGTAGTCAGCACGGAGAACGGTGACACTCACGTATGCTACCTGCTGCACGGCCATAACCACTGTGGACCCTACTGCCTCGTACTGGTGTGCAATGCTCCTGCCATCATCCGACAGAATGTAGACGATAGCCCGGTAGCAAGTCTGGTCACACTCTCGCTGGTGCTCGTAGACCTGGTACTCTGGTGCCCAATGGAACCCCAGAAAGGTAACCATGTCTCTCAGCAACTCCGGAAAACCGGCGGTGCTCTCACAGCGAGTCATGCGAACCACCTGCGGATAGTAGTTGAGACCCATCTGCAGATTATTTGGAAGGTTTTGATTAGACTCCGGTAGACGAAAAAGGATGTGGAAAACAACAACAAGATTCAACGGACGGAAAGGATGTTGAAAAGAACATGATATTGAAGCAACATCGGGAAAACGAGACCAAAAATCCTGAGGTACTACAGATAACCCAAAACACGTGAAATCCTAACTTGAAAGTTTAGGTGAGAACAGAAAACAACGTTGCACTCCCTTACCAGAAAAGGGTGGGTGGGTGGGGAAAGAAGAAAAATGGCAGAATTCCTACTCTCACGTTTCATTTTTCCTATATAGCTACAAAATAGTTTCTAGACTCAACTGCGACCAGTAAAAAGGGATCCTACAGGCAGACAGGCTCTGATACCATTTGTCGCACCCTGGGTTTCTAGAGGATACTCTCCGCACGAACTGGAAGTCAGGTGCTTGGATTATGGGGCAAACATGCTCCCACGTCCCAGCTTCCTGGTAGGCCTGCGCTTAAGCGCGACAACACAAGCCCTGCTTCCACCGTCGAAGTAAACTATCCGCTAGGAACCTAAAGGCACTACTGTCGACGTACTTCATAATCAAACACGCACGGTACGTCAACAGTTTGGTACGAATGATAACACAGAATGTCTCTAAGACACAAAAGAATGAAATAAGGGCAACTGGCCTTCACTAAGGCAGAAAATATCGAATACAGTCATCCAGAGGACACATGTCCCAACATATCATCCATTACAACAGCGGAAGCAAACAAAGGGGTCTGAGTACAGACAAATCCATGGCTTAAGAAGCCTGAGAACATAAAGGAAAACGAAGCCCATCCACGTAGGTCTGGATCCTGCCCTGGTCCAGCTAACTACTCGTCTGCAGCGTCGTCGAACTCCACAAAGTAGCCATCCTGGGAAGCATCGTAGTCGTAGTAGTACTCTGCGTAAACCACAGCCCCAACGGGGTCAGTACATCCAAGTACTGGCAAGCAAGACTCACAGTTCATCAAGGAGTTACCCGTCAACACAAGCATAGATGCTTGGGATCAACGGAAGAAAGGGGTGATGTAAAAGTTGCTGCTGGCTGCTCTAAACAACTACAGAATATAGCTACAAGTTCCGGCTAACAGAAAAGATAAGATCGAGGATTGTAACCAACTGAAAGATAACTTCAACCAAACCCATCCTGGATCTCGCCCCTTATCCAAAGAAGCAATCCGAGGATAACTCACACAGTTGTAAAAAGGTGAATCAAGTTATTGTGTGAATAACCTATTACTAGTCAGGTTAATAATCATTGGGTGAAACATGATTGATAGTTATGTTGAAGTTGTCCTGAGTACTTGTTAGCCAGTACTTTCACCAAGTAATCCATAACCGCGGAAAACACGGCTTCTCGAGAAGATTATCCCTGCAGGGTTGCACCAATTTGGCCGTACACTCAAGAATAACCCGCCAGATGGGAAGCTAACCCACCAAGCGGGGTACTCTACACAACCAACCATTCTCCGCATCAAGCCCAAAGCACCTTGGGCGCACGGCTAATCGAGCCCAGAAGAAAATGGACCCTCATAGCACTCTAAGAACGTGTCCCCCTATATGCCGACTACAAAAGTTCCACCCTGCGCTGGGCTCGCAAAAACATGCATGCGGCAAATGGAAAACACGAACTAAATGAGGCGATTTGGACGAGATGCGAATCAGGTCAAGTTGAGGGGGGCGCCCATACTCGCTTCCCAAATGCGGGTAGTGCGCTCATCATGGATCAGTAGACAAGACCCTTTTCCTATTAGGGTCGACACTAGCAGGCTCCAAAACCACTCATGGGCCTCCTGCCGGTGCCTTATCATCAAATTATTATTACCATTAGCAATTAACAGGATTGATTGATTAACATCGAGCCCCGGTTCAGATAATAAGATAGTAACAGTAGTAACCGACAACAGACTCGAGTAACAGCAACCCTAAGCATGCTAACTAATAACAGGCACAAGCAATGGCTGTAGGTTTGGAGGTGGTGGCAATATCATGGCTCAAGGTATCATGTGATGGGTTCGGAGAACAAGCAACGATACATAGGGCTAGCAATAGTAGACAACAGATAGTATCGACAACAAGTGTGGAAAGGAACTCAATGATTTATGTGAGTGATAACTTGCCTGGCAGCTCAGTCTCGTACTGGGCTAGGTCCTGAGTAGTGGTGTCGTAAGGCTCGTCGGTACCAACGTCGTCGTCTAATCGAGAAGAAGCAAAACAACAACGAAGGAAGACGGGCAATCAATACATGGCATAAGTGCACAAACATTGGATGATGCATGTCATGTTTAATAGATGCACCAAAATAACTTGCTTGACATGATACACAAGTTTAAATGGATTCCATATGCAAAAGGATGCATATGGAAGCCCATGCTTGGAGTTGAATTAATTGTTCTATCACTAAGCATCATGTGTAAGTGACTTAGTATGATGCATGCATGATGAGGATCAATAAGATAATAAAATTAAATGCAATTGGAATAATAGTTAACCATTTTAGAAAGCATTAACAAGTTTGGAAAATTAGTTACTGAATGGTGTTGAACAAGTATTGGTTGTTATCAACAAGTTAGAGTGTGCAAAACAAATGACAATTTTGATATTTGAAAAGGTTATCAAATTTTAGTTGGATTACATGTTTCACATTTTGAAATTGGACTTTGGATTAATTATTTATGAATTAAACAAAATTAAACAATTTTTAATTGAATTAAACAAGAATTAAATAGTTTAGGCAATTTAAATTGTTCAAACCAGAAAACAAAATTTATATTTGAATAGAGCATTCGAAAAGGTGTGAAAAACATATTTTATTTGTATTATTTGAAAACAGTATGAATTAGTTATGAAATATTTCAATTTGCATTTGAATTATTCAAATTTGAATTTAAATTGCATTTTGAAATTTCAAAACAGAACACAAATTGCATATTTGGAAAGTTTATAAAATTTGGATCAGAATAGACATCAAGTTTATATTTATTGGATTTATAAAATGAGAGATATTGAATTTTAAAGTTTTGAATTAATTCTGTCATTTAAATTCATTTTGAATCAAACAGAATCGTGGGTGAACTTTTTGTACCCACTGGGAGCGTACACAGACGCTGCCAGGGGGGGCCAGGGCCGCTGTGCGCCCACGTGGCACGGGAGAGGCTGACAGGGGGCCCTCCCTGTCAGCACCTGGACGCAAAAAAGATGGGATTTCTCCCTTGCGAGGCCAGGACTCGAACCTGGACCCTCTCGTTCGCACGCGCACTACTGAACCAATACGGTGAGATGCGTTTCGTTGTCAGTAAGCCACGCGCGGACAGGATATTGTTCAGAACCGCGCCTAACTGAACCTGACGACCACACCCTTCCGTGCTCCGTCAGAGAAAGGTACCGGCGGCGATCGCCGTGTTACCGTGCCGTGTTGCGATCTGGGAAAAGCCGTGAGGATGCAGAGGCGTGCAAGGAGCAACAGAGAGGAGGGGAAGGTGGCGCTCACCACCGTTGAAGGCGTGGCAGCGGGTTGATGACGCGCGATGACGACGGCCGCCGCGGAGTAGACGAGGACGGCGGCGCAGCTCTGGTGACCCTCCGAGGACGCTCCGGTGTTCGAGGTGTAGAGGGAGGCGCGGGCTACTGATTCCCGTGCTCAGATAAGGGGGAAGGTGGCTACTGCGACGGGGGCTTGAAGGGATTCAGACACGGTGGCGACATGGTTGCAGCGGTGAGGTCCCGAGAGAGAAATTGCGCCGGGAGAGAGGGAGAAACAGCGGCGGCGCGAGGGGGAAGTGGTAGCCTAGGGTTAGGGCAGGCCAGGGAGGCCCTAGGGGCTACTTATAGGCGCAGTCGTCGACGCGCTGCCGCCGGAGTCGCAGGTGGCCGCGGTGGCACCGCTCCGATTCGCGCCGTACGGCGTGACGAAGCTGGATTAGAACCCAGCACGAATCGCGAAGCGTTTTCCTGCGGAGAGAGGGGCTGGGCTGCGCGCGCTAGGGATTAGGTGGGCTTAGATGGGTTGGGCTCGGGTTAGCTGCTGCGCGCGCGCTAGGTTAGCTGCGTTTTTCTTTTCTGTTTTATTTTTTTTTTGTACTTTTGCTTTTGGAAGAAAACTGTTAAGGATTTATTTAAGAAAAATTATAGAAAAATTAAGTTAAGCTTTTTAAACAATTAGAAACCACTTTGTAAACTTGGATTTCAAAAATTAAAATTTAAAATTAGGGTTTGTGTTTGAATTCAAAATAGGGGATTTGAGTTTAATAAAACTTTAATAAAACATGAATAAAAAATAGGGTTACCCCTAGGGTTTTAGAATGATTTAGAGGGTAGAAAAGTTTGGTGATTTTTATGGTTTCCCAAAAGGTACTGATTTGAGAATTTGGAAATTGTTTGAATTTAATTGGTGGAATTAAAAGGAATGATTTGAGGAAACAATTTCATAAGTGAAAACAAGGAATAAAAGGGTTGTTTTTGTTTGTTATTTTGGTTCCAAAGGTTGTAACAGAGCAAGTATGAAACTATGTTTGAAAAAGGTTTGAATTTGAGTTGTGAAAACAGAATAAAACAGATGGAAAACAAATGCAAACAATAAGTAAACATGATGACATGATGCATTGCTTGAAATAAAACAAGGAACAAAACATTCTAGGGGTATTTTCATACTTGGGATGTTACACTTTTCCTCCTTCGAATGGTTATACTCACATTCTTGTTGTTGTTGATTATGTTACTAAGTGGGTAGAAGCTATACCTACTAAAAGTGTTGATGGTGAGACCTCTTTAAAAATGCTTAAAGATGTTATTTTTCGTAGGTTTGGTGTGCCTAGATATCTTATGACTGATGGAGGTTCTCATTTTATTCATGGTGGTTTTAGAAAAACTCTTGATAAATATGATGTTAATCATAGAATTGCCTCAGATTATCATCCTAAAACCAGTGGGCAAGTAGAATTATCAAATAGAGAAATTAAATCTATCTTGCAAAAGACTGTTAATAAATCTAGGAAGAATTGGTTAGATAAGTTGAATGATACTTTATGGGCTTATAGAACTGCTTATAAAAATCCTATGGGTATGTCTCCTTATAAAATGGTTTATGGAAAAGCTTGTATCTTGCTTTTAGAATTAGAACACAAAGCTTATTGGGTAGTGAAAGAATTAAATAAAGATTTTAAACTTGTTGGTAAGAAAAGAATGCTTGATTTTAATCATTTAGATGAATGGAGATGTGAATCTTATGAAAATGCCAAGCTCTTTAAAGAGAAAGTTAAACAATGGCATGCTAAAAGAATCCTTAAAAGAGAGTTTCATGTTGTTGAGAAAGTTCTATTGTATCGGTCTCGTCTCAGATTTTTTGTAGGAAAATTACTCTCCAGATGGGAAGGACCTCATATTATTGAATAAATGTATCGTTCGGGTGCAATTAAAATTGCTTCCCTCAAAGATAACACTACACAAGTGGTAAATGGACAAAGACTCAAACATTATATTTCTAGGGATTCATATGATGAAGATGTTGATGTTATTCAAGTAATGACCCCGGAGAAGTACATTAGAGGGAAGATTCTAGAATTTGCAGAGTCTATTTTGGAATAGGTAACAGTTTTGTTAAGAAAAAGTTCGTGAAATACCTTTTGAGTTATAATTTATTGGTTTTTGGAAAATATGAAAAATACCGAGCGGAAGAGGAGTTGGAGAAGGAGCCCGGAGGCACCACACCATGTGGGGGTACGGGCCCACCCCTGGCCACGCCACCCTATGGTGTGGGCGCCCCAGAGCCCCTCTCCGACTCGTTTTCGACCTGGACTTTCCTTTCGTTACGCATATTTTTGCTATATAATCCCCCGGATCCCTAGAGGTCCGTATATCGTTTTCTCGTCGTGTTTCTGTTTTGAGTTGTTTCTGCCAGGTTACATCTTCAGATCTAGAGCCACAATGTCCTCTCCTGGATCTCCCAAAGACAGTTTCTTTGAGAACGTCGTCAACCCGTACATCAACGAGTTGAAGATGCGTCCCAAAGAGTTGCTGCTCAAGGATGGGGAGGTGCAGATTGAAGATGTTCGGGGCCCTAAATGAGAAGGCAGTATGGAAGCTAGGATGGAAGAGCTGGAGCAAGAAGTCTTTAGGTACAAGAAGATGGTGGAGCATGAATTTGAGATCATCCACAGGACAAAGACAGAACATATCGCTGAGTACAAGAAGGAGACTTTGAAGCTTTGGGAGGAGATTTTCTCACTCACCAAGACCACCAACGATTTGCAAGCACAACTCTATGATGTGCAGAATCAGAACTGTGAGTATGAGAACGGGTTTAAACGTATAAGCTCTGCTGCTAGTTTCAGGATGTTGGAGACCAGGACATCATTTCTGGATGGAGAGCCTTTACCTTGGAAGACTGATGATGAGAAGGATTCACCACCACCGAAGAAGAATTGATTCGTCATTGGTATTGGCATCCCCTTGGCTTGTTCCAAGCTTGGGGGAGTGCTGCAGTATCACCTTTATCTTTCACCCTTTTACCTTTTTAGTAGAGTCATATCGCGACTAGAGGGAATATCATATAGGATGGTTTGCAGTATGGAAGTGTCACTCCTTAGTTGGTTATCGTTGTATCCCTTGGTTTGAGTTGCCATAATGAAATATTAATGTGAAGTTTCATCATCTACTTGTTCTACTTTATTTTAGTTTGCAAATTTTATTTTGTGATTAATCTTGTTATTAGTATTGGTATAAATGTTGGAGTTCAATATAATCTGGTTGGTTTTGGAAAACTTAGCATTGGTCAGTAGCAACAATTCGCTGAGACTTAAGTAGAAAAGAGGGAGTTGCATGTAGATATATTATTCCATGATCATTCTTTCTTGTTAGCCCATAAGCTTAGTATTCTCAAATAAGTTTTTTTGCACCTTCAAGGAAGATTGCATGATTGGCTTTATCATATATGTTTTTGTTTGTTTTGCTTCAATTCTTATGCTTGCTACCCAACCTTGCTAGCCAAAAACCTGTACTGAGAGGGAATGCTTCTCGTGCATCCAAACCTTGAGCCCAAATCCTTGCCATTTGTGTCCACCATACCTACCTATATGTGGTATTTCACCGCCACTTCAAGTAAATTGCTTGTGTGCCACCTTTAAACCTTCAAAATTACACCTGTTACGTGCTCCTGTTTTAGCTCATGAGGACACAAATAGAGAATCTTTATCTCACTTGTTGATTGGATTTCACACCCTGGACTAGTGGCTTCATCCGCTTATCCAAATGCTAGAAGAGCTGGCAGCGGGGTTCCCAGCCCCAAATAATAATACAAATTCTCTTCACTATTTTTGCCCCTGATTTATCAGTCAAAGCATAATTGTGTAAACAAAAGAGAAAGAGGGATGACCTTCTATAACAGTTGCGTCCTTCTATGGGAGCCGCTCTTGTGAAGTCTAGTTGGCTTGTGACGTACTGTAGCACTGGTCAGTAGCAACAATACATTGAGACTTAAGTAGAAAAGAGGGAGTTGCATGTAGATATATTATTCCATGATCTTTCTTTCTTGTTAGCTCATAATCTTAGTATTCTCAAATAAGGTTGTCTTCACCTTCAAGGAAGATTGCATGATTGGCTTTATCATATATGTTTTTTTTACTTCAATTCATATGCTTGCTAGCCAAAACCCTGTACTGAGAGGGAATGCTTCTCGTGCATCCAAGCCTTGAGCCCCAAAACCTTGCCATTTGTGTCCACCATACCTACCCATATGTGGTATTTCACCGCCACTCCAAGTAAATTGCTTGTGTGCTACCTTTAAACCTTCAAATTACACATGTTTTGTGCCCCTGTTTTAGCTCATGAGGATGCAAATAGAGAATCTTTATCTCACTTGTTGATTGGATTTCACACCCTGGACTAGTGGCTTCATCCGCTTATCCAAATGCTAGAAGATCTGGCACCGAGGTTCCCAGCCCCAAATAATAATACAAATTCTCTTCACTATTTTTGCCCCTGATTTATCAGTCAAAGCATAATTGTGTAAACAAAAGAGAAAGATGGATGACCTTCTATACCAGTTGCGTCCTTCTATGGGAGACGCTCTTGTGAAGTCTAGTTAGCTTGTGACGTACTGTATTTTCTGTTTGCTATTCGTTGACATAAACATACACCTCTCTCAAAATTAGACACTCCTCCATGGTATGCGATTGTTGACAGGCACCCAAGGATTCGGTTAGCCATGGTTTGTGTAAAAAAGGTTGGGAGGAGTGTCAACCATTTTATACCTTTGTTTTACAAAATAAAAGCTCTAGCACATGAGTGATCCATGCTTCCCTCTCCGAAGGGCCTATCTTTTACATTTATGTTGAGTCAGTAAACCTACTTCTTTCTGTTTTAAGCAAGCATTTGAGTTGTTGTGATTCATCCATCTATATGTTGATTTACTCAATCATGTTCTTTATTCTTACTTGTTTGTATAAATACTTTTATCTGTTTGAATACCACTCTGAAAGTTACCAATGTGTGCAAAGAGACCTTTATAATTGAGCATGATAAACTCTGCAATATAGCTCTCGTATAAATACTATGATCGAAAGATAAGTACACTGTTAATTGTTCTTTGACCAAGAACGAAGTTTGCCTTTACCAATTTTGATTTACTTTTGGCACCCTTACTGTTCCTCTACTTGTTTCAAGTTTGATTATATGAGAGGAATTTGCTGTCTAAAATGACTTGTTCTTTGTTAGACGTGATGCCTCTTGTCCGTATTTTATTTATCAACACCTCAATCCATAAACATGTGGTCATGTTTACTGAGTTTAGTTTCTCTTGGGGACAAGCGAGGTCTAAGCTTGGGGGGAGTTGATACGTCCATTTTGCATCACCGTTTTATATTGTTATTTTCTGTTATTCATCGACATATTTCATGTTATGATGCAACACTTATGTTATTTTATCTTATTTTGCATGTTTCATAATTTTTGGAGAATAAACATCGGGACCAGAAATCTGATGGAAAAAGCACCGTCAGGATACCCTATTTCAGAAGATCAGTAGAAGAGGGGGCACACCGGAGATGTCTTAGAAGTCCAGAAGAGGGAGCCAGCCACGAGGAGAGCCAGAGGGGTATAGCTGGGCATTCGGTTAATATGGTTAATTCGGTTCGGTTTATACGGTTTTTCGGTTTGTACGGTTTCAATACTTCGGTAAATACGGTTTTATACGAGAATACGGTTCGGTTTCGGTAATAACCATTTAATTTCGGTTCGGTTTCGGTAATAACCAAATTAACCGAACTTGACGCGAATTTTAAAATAACAATTTCTTTTGGTACCCATATATTTCAAAATAATGGAATAGACTATAAAATTAATACGCATATGGTCCAAAGTAACCAAATAACCCATAAAATTTAATGAAAGTATATACAAGTAGCAAATCACATACTACAAGTAACCTATAATGTTAATAAAAGTAGCAAATAAGTACGTGTTAATAGCATTCGGTTTTTTAATGGTTAGCCATTCGGTTTTCGGTTATTAACCGTATTAACCACATGCATATGGTTAGCTATTTTACTAACCGTAACCTTAACCGGAAACCAAAATAACCATAATTTCGGTTCGGTTTCGGTTTTTTCGGTTCGGTTTCACGGTTTTCGGTTAACCGTGCACAGTTATACAGAGGGGGTCCACCAGGGGCCCAGACCACCAGGTGATGCCCCCCTTGGCCGTGCCGCCACGTGGTGTGGCCACCCTGGCCCACCTCTGGTCGATATTTTTTGCGTACTTGACCCCTAGGGAACCCTAAGCCCCGGACTATCATCGAAGAATTATTTCGTTGTCGCCTTGGGGCGGAAATCACCCGAGAGAGAAAATCTCTCTGGTAGGGACAAATCTGTCGAGGAAATTCCTCTCTAGAGAGGGGAAATCATCACCATCGTCACCGTCATTGCTCCAGACATCATCAAGATCGTCATCGTCATCATCATCTCCACCAGCACCATCACCCTCATCATCCACCGTCATCCCGCTGTAACAATTAGGGGCCTCTATCGTTGTTTTACATTAGATCTCTCTCCCGGTGTGGATTACTTGTTAGTAGTTGATGCTTGTGAGATTTATCGGTGTTAGCACTTTATGACCAGATTGTTATCATCCATTATATCACCTCTGATTATGATCCATATGATGTATTGTGAGTAGTTCGTTTAGTTCTTGAGGACATGGGAGAATTCATGATATTAGTAGTGAAGTTATGTTGAGGTAATATCTCGTGGGTCAGTATTTAAGTTGTGGTGCTATTCTTCTAGTGGTGTCATGTGAACGTCGACTACATGATACTTCACCTTTATGGGACTAGGAGGATGAATTGTGTATTTGGCTACTTTGTGGGTTGTCAGAGTGACAGAAACCTAAACCCCTGTTAGGAAACCAATGCACAAGGGAGCGTAGAATCCCAGAGTTTTAAGGATGTGGTTAGATTTATCTTAATTACTTTCTTGTATTTGCGGATGCTTACGAGGGGTATAATCACAAGTATGTATTAGTCATAGTTGGGTGGTGCATTAGCATAGGTTCACCCACACAACACTTCACGAACCAATTGATATTAATCAACCGTAACGAAGCGAAAGCACTTGACGAAATTCCCATGTGTCCTCGAGAACGTTTGGTAGTCATAAGTAACACAACCGGCTTGTCCTTTGCTCTCAAAAGGATTGTGCCACTCGCTGCAATATTATTTACTGCACTTTATTTACTCGCACTTTATTTATCTGCTATATCAAAAACCTCCAAAACCCCATTTGCTAGTATTTACAGTGAATCCTCTATCCAACCTGATTGTCAACAACTTATGCTCCTCGTTGGGTTCGACACTCTTATTTATCGAAAGTACTATGATACACCCCTATACTTGTGGGTCATCACACGTTGCTGATGAACCGGTAGTGCGACATGCCATCTCAGCTTTATCAACCTTCAGAGATTGCTTGTCCTCCTACTGTTCGATTCAATCTTGGTTTCTTGTCTGAGGGAAAACTTGCTTCTGTACTCATAAAACCTTCCTCTTTGGGTCTCCCAACGAGTGTAAGACCTGCACCATCAGCTCACCGCAAAGGCCTACTCAACGCCACATAGCCTCACCCTATTTCCCAATGAACCTCGCCAAAAAGGCCTAGTTCACCTTCCACTATTGGCAACCTTCGATCGAGACACGCATCCACAACTTAATTGGAGGCTCTCGATGTCAGCACAATCTTGGGGCACACATCCACAACTCAACTGGGGGGCTCCCAAGAACACCACAAGTCGTATAGGGTCCAAGACCCAAGAGTAACAAGTCCACAAACTTTCACTTCCACGAATCCTCGTGGAGAGAGAAAACCGATGGAACCGATGCAAATGGGAAGAGCACAAATACTCAAATCCTTCAATCTCAAATTCCAACAAAGCAACAAATGTTTATGGGGGAAAAGAGAGGAAGAAAAATGGAGGAGAAACACCAAGAACTCCAAGATCAAGATCTACTAGGTTTCCCTCACTAAGAAGGAAGATGTATTGGTGGGATGTAGATCTAGATCTCCTCTCACTTTTCCCTCAAAGAGATGCAAGAATAGTGGGAGGGATTGAGAGGGGGCAAACTTTTCCAAGGTCAACAATGGTGGGAGAGAGAGAAAAAAGTGCTTGGGAAACTTGGGTCTTTGGGAAAGAAGAGGGCCTTTTATAGGTCACCACGAAATAGATCAATTGGCAACCGGAAATTTCCAAACTTGAACCGTAATTTCCGCCCCCCGCGAGACTAACAAAAACAACAACACGAAAACTTCAATAACTTCTTTATCCAGACTTTGTTTTTTATGATCTTGGGCTCGTTGAAATCACCACAACGAGCACTACAAGAATACGTAGAGAAACATAATTTTCCAACAATGTAAGATAAAACCAAATGCGAAAGTTTTGACCTCTCTAAAAAGAACAACCGGGAAAACGTCCAACACCGAAAACGCACATAACTTTTGCGAATGAAGTCCAAATGAGGTGAATCCAAATGGGTTGTAAAGATAACAACAATGACTATGAAAACAAAAGTATGGAGAAGTTACCACACATGGAAGGCATGGGAACTTTCTCAACGACGAACAGGTAAGATTTTCACCACCGAAAACGCAACAAGTTTTTCTTACGAAATCCGTTTTCGATAAATCTTGACTTGTCATGAAGATCACGACAAGCACCAAAACTCAAGGAGATAAAATCCAAATAAGAACCAAGAAAGATGATATGCAAGTATGCAAAGGTTTGAGCTCTCCACGACGATTCGATCAAGTTACTCACTTGAGAGCCCCTCTTGATAGTACGACTATCTATCCTATAACCCGGTCTCCCAAAGACACGAGACCGGTAAAATAGAAACCCTATAAAGATCATACATTTTTCCTTGAGAATTACACTTGAGCTAGATGATGACGATCTTGACTCTCTCAAGTTGGATCCTCTTTCTTGATCGTGCTTACTAGCACAAGCTCCACTTGATGAAGACTTGCAAGTTGCTCCCACATACACCATTATGGGAGAGACTAGCTCACTCATACACCATTATGGGAGAGAACCTTCTCGGCAAATCTTCACAAGGCCACAATCTCCAAATGGGTGGAAAGCATCAAGTATAGGATTTCTTCGAGATGCTTCACTTGAGCTTCCATGTCAAGCTTAATGACGAACACCGCTTGACAACAACATAGACCATGGGCTATATGAAATCTTCCTTTTGATGCATGCCCATGGAAAGATACCTAATCCCATGGAAAGATACCTAACCACACAAGAGAAGCCACACTCACATATAATGGGTTAGTTCACAAAGCTATATGATCAAATTCTTACCATACCACGAGATACACAATCCCACTTGGTACATCTTGTAGCTTTGTGTCTTCATCACTTGCTTGATCAACCTTGTATCTTTGCTTATTTCTTTAATAGATGATGTCTTGAAGATAATCATGAAAGATAACCTAATCCTTTTCTTCAAGACACTTGTGAAAGTATAGTATGGGCACCTAGAGGGGGTGAATAGGTGCTATGACCAATTTTAATTATTCTTTCACAATTAGGCTTGACACAAAGGTAAATTCTCTAGATGATGCAACTACGGTGAATTTACCTATATGACAAGAACAAGCACAATAACAATACAAGCACGAGTAAAGGAGGAAGGGAACGAGGTAACCGATATGAAGCACTCAGAGACACGATGTATTCGCGAGTTCCTCCTTGTTAGGGGAGTATGTCTCGTTGGAGGGGTGTGAGCTCGCCACGAAGGCCTACTCAACGCCACAAAGGCCTCACCCTATTCTCCGACCAACCCCGCCACAAAGGCCTAGTCCACCTTCCACTATTGATCCCCTTTGAGGCGGGAATCGAGTCCTTTACAAACAAGCTTGGGGCACACACCCACAACCAAATTGGGGGCTCCCAACAATCTCAAATCACCAACAAGTGTAGCAATGAATTCTAGATTTTCCACAGGGAAACCCTAGACTAGATCCCTCTAGAATATGAGGGGGAAATGAAGATCGGCTCGGTGAAGATGTAGATCGGGGTCTTCTCCTTCAATCCTCCAAGTATCAACGAGTTTGGGTGGAGGGATTGGGAGAAAGCTATCTTTTGGAGGCTCAATAAATGCTTATCTTCAATGCTGGTTCGAGCAACCCTTTGGATAAGAATGGGATGGGGTATTTATAGCCCCCTCCCCAAACTAGCCATTTGACCCTTTTTCGTGCCTAGCGGTACTACCGCTGGGGTCAGCAGTACTACCGCTACCTGGCAACGTGAGCGGTACTGAAGCGACCCAGAGACAGGGTGCGAGTGGTACCACCGCAGAAGTACCGTGGTACTCCAGCAGCGGTACTACCGCGAGTGCCCACCGGTACTACCGCTGGCCACTTCTTCGAAATAAATCGAAGTGGCTAGCGGTAGTACTAGGGCACTACCGCTCTAGTACCGTAAACGTTACTGCGAGCAAATTCTCGCTGGCGGTACTTTGTCCGGTACTGCCGGGGGTACTACTGCTTCCTGGAAGCAGCGGTACTACCGCCTGACAGTAGCGGTACTACCGTTGACGAAGGGATGGATCCTAGGCCTGTCGGGTGTGCCTACCCGGTCTTAGGCCCACTGCCCAAGTGCTAAAGAAGGCGCCACGGATTACTCTAGAAGTCCCAATTGAAGCCCACCCGCAAAGCCTTGCGGGTCAAGTTAGGAAACTTGTAACCGACTCTAGGTTAGAGTTCGAGTCCTCTCCGGGTACGGTTTGAGACCTGGCCACCTATATAAGGCCAGGAGAACCACATGAGAGGAACCAAGCAATACCGCATCACCAAGCCTTGAGATCGAGATCATACTCTCGACTTGAGCAACCCACCATTATAACCGATCTACTCGTTAATACAGATCGACAGAGGCAGGAGTAAGGGTTTTACCTCTACGAGGGCCCCGAACCTGGGTAAATTGTGTCCCCTGTCTAGCCGACGATTGTCGCAGCGCCTACACGTTCTCCTAATCAAAACCCTATGGGTTCACCCGAGGGACTTGTTGAGATGCCGATTCGACAATTGGCGCCGTCTGTGGGAACGGCGGGCGCTGGATCCCCGACATCTTCGGCTTCATCGACGACCAAATCACGTTGGAAACCTTCGACTTCGACTCTAGCCAACCCGATTCGGATCGGATCTGTCGTAGTCACCCCTCACTCACCGGAATCACGCCCGGAATTCAGCGATCTGGAGAAAAGCGTCACCTTGACGTTCGGGAGCTTCAAGTTCTACACCAACAAAGATGGGATCCTTCACTTCCCTGAGGAATCGGGATCTGAGTCAATTTCCAGCCCAGGAGCTGTCGATTCACGACCCTACTTGGCGAAAAGTGGCGAGTCCATCCGCCTCAACACCAGCAATTTTCATACCCTCTCTACAGAGGAACCCTCTCGGGTCAGGAAGGCCTTTCAAGTTACGCCTAGGACTCACAAGCCACATCTGGCTCAGGTCTGCATGGCAGGATCGGAACAGTCACCCGCAGAAACTGAACAAAGCGCAAGGGAACGCGCTGAGATCAACGTCTCGCGAGACGCCTGGCTCTGAGCAAAGGAGGCTATCCGCACAAGCAAACCACCTGCGGCCGGAGTCCCACACGAAGACATGATCGCCTACCACTATCATCTAGTGAGAGCGGCCACTGCTATGAAAGAAGCTCGGGAAGATCTAGCCAAACGGAGAAGATTGGCAGATGAGTCAAGTCAACGCCGAGCTGAGCTGTCCCTAACGCCTTCTGTCGGGAACCGCCCCCAGAAAAAGGGACGCGCCTCAATAACCGAGACCATGGACGGTGAGTCCTTGAGCGGAATCAGCAAATCACTCATGCGCGTGGACGAGGACGGAAACATCCATCCGCAAACTCCTGCAGCCGTGGTGCTAGCCGCAGCCACCTACATGCAAATAAATCAACCAGGGGAAACCAACCCCCGAGCGGAACAATACAAGCAAGTGAAGAAAGGATTAGGCATGGCAGCCGCAAAACTCGCCTCCTACGATCGTAGGAAAGCAGCCGCACAGAAGGACAAAGAAGCACCCCGTGGACATAGGGGCACATCACCTGGCAAGGAAAAATCACCCCGTCGAGCACGAGGGAAAGAAGCTCGACGACGAGGAGATAGCCCGAGTGGCAGCGATAGCAGCCCGAGGGGTCGAGGCCGTAGCCGCAACCCGCGAAGAGGTCGGGACCGCAGCCCGCGCAGGGATCGAGATCGCAGCCCGTGAAGAGATTGAGACAGAAGCCACTCACGACATCGCAGCAAGGAACCGAGAGGAGAAGTCAATCGCGACGAACCCGGATACAACGCGCGATCGGACATTGCCCAGCGCAAGGTTGATAAAGGTCGAGCGGCTAGAAACCATGCGCGCTCCCCATCTACATCCTCCGACGACGAAGTCTGCGGAGCCCTATGCTTTGCTCGCAGCATCCGTGAGGCGCCGCTACCCAAAATATTTAAGCTATCCACAAGTACGGAAGTATGATGGTTCGCAAGAACCTTCGGCATGGTTGTCAGATTACCTCACGGCAGTAAAATGCCAACGTGGGAACAAAAACACAGCTATGCAGTACCTCAACTTACACCTAGTTGGCGCAGCCTGCAGCTTGCTCGAAGGAAGGCCGAGGGCATGTTACAGATCCTGGGACGACCTAAACCTCGATTTCTGCAAAAAATTCCAGGCAACATACAAAAGACCGGCGACCATCGAGGAGCTACGAGCTTGCAAGTAGAAAAGTGGCGAGTCTACTCGCGAATATATTCAGCGATGGACCACACTCAGGAACACAACGGGAAATATATCAGAAGAAGTTGCGGTTGAAGCATTTGCAAAGGGAGCACGGAGAACCTCTTTCAGGGAAGAACTGGGACGACTCGCACCCAAGACCATGGGAGAATTGATGGTCATAGCCGACAGATGGGCAAACGGCGAAGACGCAGTGCGCAACAAGAAAGATTCATCCCCGGCACGCGATGACGATCGCCATAGTCGAAAGAAAAGAAGAAAGAATTACGACCACGATGATCGAGAAGAATTTGTGGCAGCAGAGTTCACAAAAAATCGCAACAACGGATATCGTGGAAAACGAGAGTGGAAGCCGAAACAAGAGGACAAAACCCCCGAGGAGGACCTCGACGGTTACTGCACGCTACATCTATTTACAGATAAGCGCACCGGCAAAACTAAGGCTACACACCTTCTCAAGGATTTCCGAAAGTTCATCGATATCCACGAGGCCCTCTTGAAGAAAAATAGAGCAGCAATTAATCAAGGTTACCCGCAGCTTCCTGGAGAAGGAGCTCAAGGATTTCAACAGCGGGAAGCCCTGCCCCCAGCAGGAAACCAAATTCTTATACCTTGTTATTGTGATGCCTTGGTACTTGGTAGATGCTTAGCCTTGCTACAAAAATTGTTTTACTTGATGACGAGGAAAATTACTAAGTATAAACTTCAATGAACCACCTGGGTGGATTTGGTTGTTTGGCTGATGAGAGTTGAGTGTCTCCCCGAGGGGTTGTTCACTTGAGGAATGCAACCCAGGAACAAAGTGATTCTGATGTTCCCCAAGTTTAGAATGCTTCCAGTGCAACCTTTAGTCATATGGGCTCTGTCTTGATTAATTAAGTTGCGAGGGTTTAGCCTGGGCTTGACAAGCACATGTAGGATAATTATAGGTGGAACGGGTCTTGCCATTAGGTAGAATTCTTGCTTCTGAAAGATCTCGTCTCAATATTCTCCTTTCCTTAATGCACTCAGAGTGTATAGGATGTTTGGGCTGATTTGAGTCTGAAGGTGAAAGTGCACAAGCTCTGCAGAGTCAACAAACTAAGATCTTAGCAGTGTCCCCAGTTATGGACAACTATGAGCACCTGGACAAGGATGGACGGAAGAATCACATCACCATTTTCAATAAGTAAAATTTTGACCAAGTGAACAGTAGTTGTGGTGCTTGGATCTTAATCCAATGTTGCCACCTTGAAAAGACAAGTTTGTTTTACAAAAGTGATAGGAGAAAACTGGCTTTATGCAAACTTAGCCAAACTCCACTCAGCCAAATAAGCATGTAGTATTCGTCTTGCCATTTATATCCACCATAGTGTTACTTGCCAATACATTAAATTGTATTGACTCCCTTGTGGCTGCATATTCCATATTGCAGATATTTCTGAAGACGAGTGAGGATTTCGTTTAGGATCTCGAGACTATCACCAACATGTTTTGCCTGTGGCACATGAAGAAGATGGGCTCAATGTTGTTCTATGTTTTCCGTTGTAATACTTTTTTTTCTTCTAGTTTCTAAGACTATGCAAGTTGTAATACTATTTTGTAAAGACTGGATCATGCGATGCAATAGAATTTGATGCATTTGCATGATATTTCATTTTGTACTGTGGTGCTAGCAATTGATCCAGGGACTAGCACAATAACACAGGTGTCCTTACATTATTTAAATGTGGGAACGCTACAGCATCGACTACACGTCGTTGAATAAACACTGCCCCAAGGATAAATTTCCCTACCACGGATCGACCAGATCGTGGACTCTACAGCAAGTTGCCAGCGCCTCTCCTTCTTGGACGCCTATTCAGGCTATAATCAGATCAGGATGAAAAAGGAAGACGAGGAAAAAAAGGCGTTTATAACACCCCACGGTGTTTACTGCTACACGACAATGCCCTTCGGGCTGAAGATTGCAGGCGCAACATATCAGCGTTGCATGCAAAAATGCCTCGCCAAGCTCATTGTCAAGAACGTACAAGTGTACGTTGACGACATCATCATCAAGACTCAAGTGGAAGATACACTTCTCGACGATATCAGAGAAACATTCGACGCGTTGAACGCATACCGAATCAAGCTCAACCTGACCAAGTGTGTTTTTGGCGTCCCTGCAGGACAACTTCTCGGATACCCGGTCTCCGCTCGAGGGGTTGAAGCTAACCCGGAGAAAATCCAAACAATCCTGACAATGAAGGAGCCAACCAATCTCCGTGGTGTGCAGCAGCTCGCGGGACGACTAGCCTCCCTAAGGAGATTCATTGCGAGGCAAGCAAGCATTACCTTTCTACAAGTTACTGAAGAAAATGGATAAGTTCGAGTGGACAC